>LPNX010682529.1:14955-70464 GCA_001517045.1 Pseudotsuga menziesii | reverse complement strand
CCCCCCCCCCCTCTCGGTAAGCCATTGTATTTAACAAGTTGTTAGAAGACCTCCTGAGTGACCTTCTGCATCTATGGTTTCCATCCGCCAATATTTCAGAATGGCCCCCATTACCTCTTTTGCTCTCTCACCGTCCGTCATTGTTTCATGGATTGCTACGATTTTAGGTTTTTTTAGTTCTAATATCCTACGGAGGGTTGCTACTTTGGAGGCCCCTCCTATTCCCCTCACATTGTAGGACAAAAAAAGCATTAAGAACCCCTGTTAGGGGCTTTTTTCACTCTAAGAGCCTGTCCTATAATAGCTTGCTTACCCTCCATGATCTCTCTAGTCGCTTGAAATTGTGCCTTGTTCAAAAAAGATTTGTGCCCCACTGATGCTTTAGGTATGTGACTGTGGGCTAAACCCCCTGTCGAGCGCGTATTGTCCCCTTGTCTATTCCTTGTCCTCAAGTCATAGCCCTTGCTATCTCCCGAGATGGACTGTTTCATTTTAGTGGGTACTCTCACCTCTTCTGTTAAAACATTTGGTGAGTTTTCAATCTTATCCCTAGGACTTTTTTCCATAACAATATTTTACAGAGAAGCATCAGGTAAGGGAATAAAAGGAATATTATTAACTTTGTTCGACGAAGTCTCACTGGGACCAACCATGCCGTCACCTTCCTGCTTGACGTCCAAAGCTAATAGATGCACGAGCTGCTCTTCTTCATCTGTTACGCTCTTTAATTCTGCCACCTTCGCGTTCAGGAGTCCGTCTTCAATTTCGCGAACTGTATTTTCTAGCTTGTCTCTTGCTGTAGCGGGTCTCTCCACCCAATTCTTCTTTTGCACCCAAACTTTCTTATGAACTGGCTTGGAATGATCGCTTCCATTCACCGGGCAACTTTTTTGGAGATGATCGACCTGTTGACAATTGAAGCACCTGAATGGCAGCTTCCAGTAATCAATTTGCTGAATCCAGGTGCTCCCGTGCATTTTGATTATTATCTCCTCAAATAGCCCTTCTCTTACATCCAATTCTACTAATATCCTCACACATCTTCTGTCAACCTTATTCGCCTAGTCGTCTTCAAGCTTGATATATTTTCCAATTTTGTTCCCTATTGCTTCTAAGATATGCTGCTGCCAAAAGACCATCGATAATCCTGGGAAAATAGCCCATACTTGCAGGACATTGTGAGGTTCCTTCTTGGCATTAAAATCTATGTGCCATTTTCTTAGAATCAAGCCTAAAGGGCCCCAGTTCCAGCTCTGTCTCAGTAGCAGGGTGTTGTCTTCTTTCGCCAACTTGAATAAGAACCACCCTCTTGGTAAGACATGAAATTGATGGGTATAACCCAGAAGTGGGTTCCAATTCCTCTCCATCCACGATTTCAAGGCTGAATTCCCTGTGATTTTGTCGCAGAATCTCCCTACCAGCGCAAGTTTCAGGTAAATTGGGATGTTTGATATCGGGATGTCCTTGCTAACTGCCAGCTCTGGGTAATTTATTTTGGGCTTCATACCTATGTTTTTTATTTCATAATTGCAAACGTTCATCATTCTCCACAGGGCGATTTTCGCACGTATGCGTACCTTCATTCTTCGAACCTGTCATCAATGATTTAGGCGGGGTCACGTCAACCCCCGTCAGCCTTAACTCCTCTTCTATGCGAAATATCGCTTCCTGGTTGGGTTCCTCTTCGTAGTCCACCACGTCGCCGCACATCGTGGTGTTGATTAATGATCTCTGGCAATACTCTAACTCCCAGGTTTTTACAAAAAGAAAATCTTCGCCAACTTCGCTCCTTCACTACTCTGTTAATTCTCCCTTCGCACCTTCAAACTTTTTTGCTGCCGCAGAGCTACATTGCGAACCCCCTACTTCACATATATATAACTTATATGGTATATACATGAGTAGACTTCAGATATTTTGTCTCTAATGCTTTGGAATCATGGATTAAAATCTTGAAAATGATGTTTTTCTTTCAAATTTACATATTTTATGTATTTTTTAATAAACCAATTCAATAAATTCAAATCAACCGATTCATTACCGATTTCGAGTCTGATTCCAATTTTTCAAACTGTGCTATGGACAATAAAAACGAACGTCATTTTCATGATTTAAAGAGGCCCAAACTTAGCAAAACAAGGAAGGGATCAAGTGTTGGTGATTCTCAACATGGATTGTTGCCCAGATAGTAAAAGAGATCTGTGATTTGGGAGTTTCGGGAGGTGAGATCCCGAAACTCGAGAATTAGGCTAGGAACTACATCTTTATGTGGGTTATGTTACCACCTGAGTTGCACTTAGTTGGACTTTCCAGTGAGCTGCCAAAAATGAACAAACACTTAATCTAATTCAGAGTTCAGAAGTCCATTCAGGCCTTCCAAGGCCCTTTTTTCATTTTTTTACCACATGTTCATACCTTGCGGGAGGATTGTAAAAAATATACTAGCACAGGTTTTTTGCAAGGAACTTGGCTTCCTAGGACTTAGTTATCAAGCCAATTATTCCAAGGTGTTTTTTCCCTTGTTAATTATGCAATGTTGAACAAGCGATGTATAATTTTTGAGTTTTTCACCTACTCCTCCAAAGCTGGAATGGGTGGTTAAACCCTGGGAGATTATTAAATTTCACGTGTCAATGTATATGAACATGCTAGACATTGCTATTGAGTCGCATGGACATGTGTTAGGTCCCCCTAGGTTTTATTTAATTTCCAAGAAAATATTTTTCCCCGCAAAATTAGGCCATTATTAATGGTTTAATTAAAAAACTTGTAAAGGGCATAAAAGCTTGATCCAGAGGCAGAATTTGGCATGGGGATGCTCTTTTTCACACTCAAAGCGTCCTCTTTTCATACGGACCCACTTTTCATATGCTTTGGGTGATTAAAATGTCACTTAGAGCATGATTTTGCTAAAGGGGCATCAAAATGTCAATTTAATGCTAACAATGTGACAAATTGGCAAGGGGACAAAGTTGAAAAGGCCAAGGGTACAAGTTTAAACATGTGGGGAAAAGGTGGCAAGTTTGTCCCCCATGATGGGCAACTTCATCCAAAATCAAAAGCGTCCCATTAGATATGTATTTGGATGGTAGCAAGTACACCTCAAACAAAAATTGCATCCTTTTCATTTGGTGTACGACTTGGTTGACGTGGTACGTAACCAACGAATGGTTGGGTGAAGAGACACATTGGAAGGTAATTAATGTTAAGATGAGTTGTTCCTTCAATGTAGCATCTTGATTCGAATGGTTTGGGAGTGGTGGCGACTTCCTATGCTCCAATGACGCGCCCCCTTTCTTCATGCTTGCGCTTTGGCAATGTGGCATTGAGGTATTGGATATGATTTGAAGTTGGGTGAGGTAGGCGCATCTATCAAGAGGTGACACCTACCACTCTTTGTTCCTCCACCTGAACTAAAGTTTAACTCTAATGCATCCCTTAATCAACTCATGCAACTCAACTTCTCTCAACTTCTCTCTTCAGTTGTTTAATGTGCACCCCTTGCCTAGGTTTCTATTTAAGCAAGTCATTTCTCCATTGTTTAGGATGGGAAGGTGGAACCTCTGCTAAATTGCACTGTAACCATTGTTAAGTATTTTTCATTGAATGAATAAAGGCTTTGAAGGCAAATCGATGTGTGGATCTTTTGTGTGTGGATAATAATGTCTTTATGATCTAATGATGTATAATTGTATTGTTTACATGCTTGGGCACGAATCTCGAGGCAGTTTGCAGGAACGGGTTTCGAGGCCCATACAGACAGTTTGAACAGCAGTACAGAAATCAAGGCAGAAAACAAAAAAAATTCTAAGTTTGCATTTTTTCTATTTGGCACAAAAAATGAGGCAAAATATTTTTCATGTGGTTGAGATAAGTTGTTCTGAAAAATTTTCTGTCCATTGTTGTAAATTTTTCCTAAAAATAAAAAATTTCTTTCACAGGTTTTCCCCAGAGATTGGGGTTTTTCCTGGGTCATTTGACCAAAAAATACTGTGTCTAAAATTTATCTTTGAATGTGATTTAGTTGCTGTCAGTGAAAATGCAGTAGAAACTTTTCTTGTGTTTCAGTCCTATATTGTTTATGAGAAACATCTAATTTGCAACAGTAAAACAAATTGGGTTGGGCATTAAACAATGTTTTAAACGGAGTTGGGAAATTGGGTTGGGATAGTGCTAAAAATTCTACATGGTATTAGAGCTTTGTTAAAGAGAGGGCATATTTATACACAGTGAAATATTTCAGACTTCAGTGATTTCTTCTGTCAGTGGGCAGCACCTTGTTGAAACTTGAACTTTGCATAGAAAATGGCTACAGGTCTTAGGTTGGAGGATAGGCTTGAGGGGGTTGGGAATTTTATCCCATGAAAGGCTAGGCTAGTGCTAATATTGGAGGAGAATGAGTTGTGGGATGAGGTGGTTCATAACACTACAGCAGTTCCTGTTGTTGTTCCCCCTTCCACCGATGCAGCAACACTTACTGCCTTCAACAAGAAGGACATAAAAGCTAGAAGGATAGTCCTAGATGCAGTGAAAGACCATGTGATCCCACACATCTCGGGTAAGACCCATGCATATCAGATGTGGGATGCTTTGACCGGCTTGTTTCAAAGCTCAAACGAGAATAGGAAGATGGTTTTGAGGGAGAAGTTGAAAAGTATCAAGATGGCCAAAGGGGAGGTTGTGATATCTTACCTTACTAGGATTTCTCAGGTGAGAGATGAGCTTGCAGTAGTGGGGGAGGTTGATCCTAATGCAAAGCTAGTGTGGACATCTATGAATGGGGTTTCAAAGCCTTGGGTTGTGTTTGTGGAGGCTTTAGTGGCTAGGGAGAACTTACCTACATGGGACAGGATTTGTGATGATTTTGTTCAGGAGGAGACGTCGAGAGGTCTTGTGCAGGACAACGCTTCTACTAGTAGAGAGGATGAGGAGAATGTGGCATTGACTGCAAAGGGGAAGAAGTTCAAGAAGGGCCCCAAGAAGGGTGGGGCTAAGCAGAAGGAGGGGCAAAAGAAGGATTTGAGCACTGTGAAGTGCTTCGCTTGTCAGAAGTTTGGACACTATGTTGGGCAGTGTCCACGGAAGAAGACGAAGAAGCAGGAGCAGACAACAGCTTCAGCAGAGGTTGAGGAGTTTACAGCGAGATTTGAGAGAGAGGTTTCTCTTTTCACTGGGCATGTTGATAGAGAGAGAGCATGCATCATCACCACTGCAGATGTTGATATTGAGAGGGAGTATTCCTTGTTGGCAGGCCATTCCTTGAGTGCATCCACCACCAGCACGTGGTATATTGATAGTGGAGCTTCGAGCCACATGACAAGTGCTCGAGAGATGTTCTCCGAGCTTTCACAGGCAGAGATTGATGTGGAGGTAGTGTTGGGGGATGACACAGTTGTTAGAGCAGTTGGGCATGGGACCATTACTTTTCAGAGAGAGTCCATGAGTCCCATGATTTTGAGCGATGTACTTTATGTACCTAGGCTGAAGAAGAACTTGATCTCAGTTTCCATGATCGAGGATAGAGGTCTTGGGGTGTCCTTCCTAGATGGACATGTGCGTGTGTTTCCCAAGACTGCGGGATCATTTGCTTCATACACCATTGGAGTTAGATGTGGGAAACTGTACAAGTTCTTGTTTCAGCCCCAGCATGCTTTGGCACATAGCAACAGCAGCGAGCTTTGTGATTTGTGGCACAGGCGGATAGCTCATATGCATCATCCAGCTTTGCATATGTTGAGGTATATGGTTACAAGGTTGCCAGAGTTCAGCACGAAGCACAGTGAGGTATGTAGGAGGTGTGCTTTGGGAAAGTACACTAAGACTGCTTTTAAGAGCAGTGATTGCAGGTCAGCATGGGTTCTTGACTTGATACATTCTGACTTGTGTGGACCTATGTCAGTTGTTTCTCTGAGAGAATTCGAGTTTTATGTGACATTCATCAATGACCATTCCAGGAAGACCTGGATCTACTTCTCGAAGAGCAAGAAATCTGAGGAGGTCTTGCAAAGGCTCCAAGAGTTCAAAGCTCTTGTGGAGAACTAGACAGGGAAGATATGAGCACTTAGATCGGATAACGACGGTGAGTATACCTCCAAGGAGTTCGATGAGTATTGCAGGCAGGAGGGCATTAGGAGACAGTTGACGGTACCATACACTCCTGAGCAAGATGGAGTGGCAAAAAGGAAGAACGGATCTATAGTTGAAGCTGCGAGAGCCATGTTGCATGATCAATCACTTCCTTTCTTCCTTTGGGTGGAGGCATCTAGCACAGCTGTATACCTTCAGAACAGGAGGCCCCATCATGTCGTGGGGGACAAGACACCTGAGGAGAGTTTCACAGGCAAGAAGCCTGAGGTGAATCATTTTAGGATATTTGGTTGCCTGACTTACTCACATGTCCCTTCTGAGAAGAGGACAAAGTTTGAGCCCACAACAGAGAGAGGCATCTTTGTGGGGTATGATGAGACTTCGAAGGCCTTCCGCATTTATCTTCCTTCTCAAAGGAAGGTTGTTGTGAGGAGGGAAGTGAGATTTGAGGAGGAGCGGGCCTTTAGGAAGTCTGGAAAATCAGAGCAGGGAGAGCAGCAGGTTCCCACACCTCATGTAGTTTCACAGGTACCTTCAGTGCAGCAGACAAGTTCACAGGTTTTCGGGGTTACTGGACGACACAGTATAGGCACAAATTCTCCAGTTTCAGTGGTTCAGCCAGCAGGATCTTTGAGGACAGGTTTTGGGTCTCAGGTTACAGGTTCACCATACAAAGCTTCAAGATCACAGGGTTCACCAGTTGTTGGCACTCCAGTTTCTGGTTCACAGGTTACTGGGGTTTCTACCTCTGGGAGTTCAACAGATGAGGACAAACCAGTGTGGGAGCAGCCTTCAGGGAAGAACAAGCCTAAGTGGCTGCGGGACACTATGAAGGAAGCAAAGGAGTTTGGAACACCCAGGGAGCCAGTGAGGGCTATTCAAATGCCAGACAGATTGGGTATGGCATTAGTTTCTAGTCTTAGTGATTCAGAGCCTTCTACTTTTGAGGAGGCCTCCCAACATCATGTTTGGAGAGATGCCATGATGGAAGAGTACCATTCCATCATGAAGAACAATGTTTGGGAGATTGTTCCGAGACCTGAGGGGAAGTCAGTGGTGACTTCTCGTTGGCTTTACAAGCTAAAACATGTTGCAGATGGTAGTGTGGAGAAGTACAAGGCTCAATTTTTGACGCGGGGGTTCTCATGGGTTGAGGGAGTTGATTATGATGAGACCTTTGCACCGGTTGCTTGTTATACTTATATCAGGGCATTGATTTCCATTGCTACTGAAGGGGGTTGGAAGATCCATGAGATGGATGTGAAGACCGCATTTCTCAATGGAATCATAGAGGAGGAGGTGTATGTGGAGCAACCTCAGGGCTTTGAGATTCAAGGGAGAGAGTCTCATGTTTGCAGGATGAAGAAATCCTTGTATGGGCTGAAGCAAGCTCCTAGAGCTTGGTACTCCAGGATTGACTCTTACTTGCAGCGGATGGGTTTTCAGAAGAGTGAGGCAGATCCGAATCTCTATTTCATCATGGTTGGAGATGATCTGCTTATTCTTCTATTGTATGTGGATGACTTATTTATCAAAGGAGGAGAGAGACCTATTGCAGCTTGCAAGAAAGATCTTGCTTCAGAGTACAAGATGACGGACATTGGGTTGATGCACTATTTTCTGGGATTGGAGGTTTGGTAGGAGCTTGGTCATATTTGCTTAGGACAAGGGAAGTATGCAGTTAATACTCTAAGGAGATTTCGGATGGAGGATTGCAGGCCGATGTCTACACCGATGGTCACCAACTGGAAGAAGCTTCATGGTTCGGAGGGAGAGTTGGTGGATCCTACACTATATCGTCAGCTTATTGGTTTTTTGATGTATCTGGTCAATTCTCGGCTAGATTTGTGTTTTGCGGTGAACACTCTCAATCAGTTCATGGCAGAGTCTAGGAGGGTGCACTGGGTAGCCGCAAAACATGTGTTGAGATACCTTGCAGGGACAGTGGAGTATGGTCTGTACTACAGGAGATCGAATGGGATCAGGTTGATTGGCTTCACAGATTTAGATTGGGCAGGCAGTGTGGTAGACCGAAAGAGCACTTCCGGATGTTGTTTCAATTTGGGCTTGACAGCAGTGTCATGGTTTAGTCGGAAGCAAAAGCCTGTTGCTTTGAGTTCTGCAAAGGCAGAGTATATGGCAGCCAGTCAGGCCAGTTGCGAGGCGTTGTGGCTTCGCAAGTTGCTGGTGGATTTATTTCATCAGAAGCTGAGGCCTACGTTGATTTACTGTGACAATCGGAGTTGAATCCAGCTCTCTGAGAATCCAGTTTTTCATGACCGGTCAAAGCATATTGAGATCAGGTATCATTTCATTCGTGATTATGTTCAGAGAGGAGCAATGACATTGCAGTATATTTCCACTGATGAGTAGGTTTCAGACATCATGACGAAGTCTCTCGGAAGAGGCAAGTTTATTCACTTTAGAGACAAGTTGGGTGTGGTGAAGAATAACTTCCTCAATAAGAGCGAGTGTTGGTTTTTACCTAGGAGTTGTCCCCCTAAGTGACTTTTGCCTAAGTCACTAGGAAAAGGGGTTTGAGTCACTTGGACTTTATATTAATGACTTGAGATGAGCATTAATTGCACTTTAGGGGAAAAGTGCACTTTAAGTGAAATATTTAAAAAGTGAGTGAAATTAATTATTTTGTGGAGAAAAGTGATTTTAATCACAACCACTCATCTAGACAAATCTGAGCCCTAGGATTAGATGGCTTTTCATTCACCCTAATTTTTTCAACAAAAAGGAAAGTTTCCAAGTGAAGAGGCACTTTTGCATTTGAGAGAGGAGAAAGCCATTTCTGAGAAAGAGGAAAAAATAGCAGCTGAAGCAATTTTTTCTTAGCATGTAAATCGAGGAGAGAAACTACAACAGCAGGGCATGAAAATCGAGGCAAGGTACAACAGCGTTTATTTATTGTCCGTACAGTACGAATTTCATACAGCATTAAGGATCCCGAGGCAGAAAGTACAACACGATTTTCGAGGTAGATTTTTGGGCGCAATTTTCGAGGAAAAAGATTTTGGGCTTGAATCTTGAGGCAATTTGCAAGCACAAATTTTGAGGTTTGTACAGTCTGTACAACGGCACGAAAATAGAGGCAAAAAACAAAAAAAATGAGTTTGCATTTTTCTGTTTGGCACAAAAAACGAGGCAGAATATTTTTCATCTAGTTGAGAAAAGTTGGTCTGAAAATTTTTCTGTCCATTGCTGTAAATTTTTCCTAAAAATAAAAATTTCTCTCATAGGTTTTCCCCGAAGGTTGGGGTTTTTCCTAAGTCATTTGACCAAAAATACTGTGTCTGAAATTTATCTTTGAATGTGGTTTATTTGTTGTTAGTGAAAATGCGGTAGAAACTTTTCTTGTGTTTCAATCCTATATTGTTTATGAGAAAAATATAATTTGCAGCAGTAAAACAAATTGGGTTTGAATTAAACAATGTTTTAAACGGAGTTGGAAACCGGGTTGGGAAAGTGCTGAAAACTCTACACTTTTCATTTCGGAAGTAAAGGAATTATTAACCCCACGCTCTCCCGAGTATCCCGAAAGGGGGAAAGAGATAAGTGGTAGGGCAAATTAGAAAACAGGTTTCTTTTCTTTATTTCATTTTTGTTATTTCTTTAAGCTTTTAAAATTAACCCGGTTGTGCTCTCTCGAGTATCCCGAACGGGGGAAAGAGACTCTCAGCTGTGAGTAGTAAGTTAATAAACATCATTTTTTTAGCTTTAATAAAATTGACAAATGCTCCTTCCCTGTATGCTCTGCACCGTTGCATCTTATTTGATTAGTTCGTTGTACCATAAAGGGATAAGAGTGACTAAAATAATATGAAAATCCATATAAGCTTGTCTTGAGAAATCGAGAGGACGCAAAGGGTGATTACCATAGAGTCAGAGGGCTACTCCAAGCAGGTTATGCCTCGCCCTGTTGGACACTTGGTAAAGTCGCTTTAGCGCTCATTTCAAGAGAGCTTTCCTTATTGGGCCAAACCAAAAATTGTCCCACTCCCTTAATCACTCATTTAATAATCTAAAATTTTCCAACCGAGACATTGCTATACTTTCACCGAGGCTACACTAGCAACCCTCATACACAAGCATTATTTTCATTGGCACTGGTCTACTTTATTTTTACGCATAACTCAATTTTGCAAGTGTCTTGAATGGTTTGTACATTTTCTAAGTTGTTAAAGTAATCTATTTGCAGTGACTGGTGAGCAATATTTTAATTCATTTCATCTTAACTCGCTAGGAATTGACCTAGACAAAGGAGCCAAGTATCAGGTGACAACACTTGGCTCGAGCTTGCCCCCAAGGTTGCACCTAGTTGCTTGAAGATGTATGCCACGTGACCTGAGGTACGAATTAGGAGGCAACAGCTTACAAGGCAGATTATGGAGCCCTATTTGGTAGAAAAATTGTTTGTCAAATAAAAGCATCCAAAGAATGTTTTAATTGATGTTTTTAATTGTACCATAACTCTTAAGAGGGGTTGTTACAATATAAGACTAACATGATGTAATAAAGTAACACAATACATTCTATAAGTGACTTGGTCAATTAATGTTAATTAATGCATAGGTTATAATTAGGTTTTAAGTTTTAGGTGACATGAGCTCTACAAAAGAGTCTCATTGGTATTGTATTTGATGACTTGAAGATAATAAAGAATATCATTTTTGAGTTCATCTCTTAACCCTTCCCATGGTTTTGTGCATGCTTTATTGTTCTCTCTATTCATCACATACCTAGGGTTTGTCTCACAATTATTGACTGTTGAATCATTAATTGCATGCCATTGTTCTTCATTGTTAAAATGTTACGCTAGCTACTCTTTGACCAAGTCAAGGTTAACTTAACATACCCCCCTTTAAACTTGACCTAGGGTTAATACATACCCGCCTCAAAGTTTATAACTAGGTAGCTAGAGTTACAAGATGCCCCCTAGACCATACATTGGTGAACCAATGAACCAAGAGAATGCATGCCTAAACAAGTCTTACATCTATATGCTCACTTACATGTGATTAATGTACAACTCCAAAAATAAATGCTAACAATTGTATACTTGAGCATGTGATTAATGTACAACTCCAAAAATATATGCTAACAATTGTATACTTGAGCATGTGATTCTTGAAGCAACGACCTACTTCATTAGCAACATCGTCCTTGCTCCAAATACAATGAAGTGAACCAAGCACTTTTTCACTGAATGCTTCTTATCCTGCTATTTACCACTGCCATAACCAAAAGGCACCAAAACCAATGACATCTCAACCAATCTATATTTTGTTTTGCAAGAAGCTTCCCAAGCAAAATTGTTATAGGGAAAGAACATAGATTTCCTCTATTGTGATGGCCTTCAAGCCCAATAGTTCTTAAACCACTCTCTCCTCCCATGCACATCCAGACTGCAATCTAATTCTTCGAGCCAAGAGAACATGGACTATTCTAATCTACCATCTTCAATATATTGTTTTTTTCTACAAGTGAGTATGGGATCACAAGGATCGTGGATACCCCTAGGATAGGTTCAGTAATCCATACATAGTCAGCGCTACAAAAGCATGCAATCAATACATTGCAATTCTAAGCATACAAGTTGAGTATAAACATATCACTTCACATAGCTAACAAACTCCCCCCCACGGCTTAAGCACCAACATAGTCTTTTTTAGACAACGATCTTCTACATCCAAACCTAGTATGATATTTATTGAGTTTTGTGATAAAGTGAATAACTTCATTATTGCATGATTATTGTGTCTTGTTTAAAATCATTTGATCATAGCAATTAAGGTTTTGTGGAAGATATTTGTGGTTTGTTGGTGGCTGCATGTATCTTTAATTGATTAAGCATTGATCATAGTTATTAAGGTTTTGTGGAGGTATTTGTGGTTAGTTGGCGGTTGCAAGTATCTTCATTGATTAAGGTCACCCCTTGGGTTTGGAGTTACCCGATGTGTTGAGAGGTTAAACTACTAGGGTGCATTGGGTTTAACTCTCTCCCGAGCTTATCGACATTATCCTTGGTCCACACAACCTAGTTGTGTTGCGGCTACTAGTTTGAGCGGTAATATATGTCATCATGACAAGTCAACCCCATGGTCCATATAGGGATATTTATATCATACATGCCTAGTTATTCACTAGTCGGGCCTTGCCTTTGAGCTCCGCACTAGGAATCCCTACTAGCACATTTACATCATTTTACATAATCTAATTCAATACATTACAAGGTTGAAATTGGGGGTTTTACATTCCCCTCCCCTTGGAATAACATTGTCCTTGGTGTTCTCTTTATTTTCAGCAAGGTTCCATGCCCTCCTTTTCAACTGCATTTGCAATGCCTTTCTCTTTAAGGCCACTTGTCTTGTTGGCTATCTTGGATAGCAATGCTCAACCATTCCTTTAGGCTACCTTGGAACACCTCTAAGGCCTTTAGCATTTCATCACATACCTATTACAATCACCAAAGGAAAGACATGCTTATCATAGCCATTTTAAGCAACAATTAATCCACTAACAAAGATTCAAGTTTCATAACCGAAGCATATATATTCACAACACAAGATAAAGTATGCAATAAGCCCAATACTTTGCTCCATATGGCTGCCACGGGCAAGATATAGCTAACTATCTTTTGACAGACTCAAAGTATACATATGTATACTACCTTCTTGATCCCAACTAGTATATAAGATGAATCTCTCACATATTTATTCAAGTTGCATCTTCTTTGCAGTCACTCACCATCTAAGCTCAGGCATCCCCTTCTCTACTAAATAGTCGCTCAAGCAATCCATCATTTGCCAAGGCTTTCTTGCATAAGAAGAGTGCATACTTATAGAATGTTACTGCCAAGGCGTCCCATTGGAAACCTTTAATATATTAGCTCATGGAAATCAAGGCTTATCATAGGGTTTCAATGTCATTATATAGCATTCTCCCCTTTGCTTGCAAGTTTTTAGCAGCCATCATTTATCCCCACTAGACAAATCCATCATCACGCTTGTATTATACACATATAGTTGCCATGAGATACCATCATAATAATTTCAATCAAAAATATTCCAAATATGTTTTATACAGAAACCAAATTTCACAAGCATAAGATCCTTCTCATAATGTTTGGCCTTTGCACGCGGTGGCTTCCAGTCTTCATTATGGACTTACACAAATTGCCATATCCAAGACAATTCTAACTGCAATCTAAATTTGTAAGTTTTTACTCAGTTTCAGCCTCCGGTTTAGATGTTGAAAATAACTCAGTTTAATGCCCAACCCAAAAAATTCATTAGGCTGGAAATAACATAAATTTTCAAACTTAAGGAAACACTGTTGTAACTCAAATTTTTAATGACAAAAAATAAATAAATGCACTTTCAGAGAACACAGTACTCAGAAATTTTTGGCCAATAGCCCTGGAAAAACCCACAAGGGGAAAACCAGTCAGAGAGAGAGAGAGTATTTTATTTATCTCACTAAATGGAATAGCAAGTACAGCAGAAGTACAACTTATCTCTGCTGCATTAAATGCACCCAAACTATTTTTCGATTTCTGTGCCAAATTGCCTTCTCGATTTCTACGCCGAACTGAACCTCGAAAACCGTGACAAAACAGTCCTCAATTTCTGTGCCCAGCAACCTCGAAATCCATGCAGCAAATCCTTCTCGATTTCTATACAAAAAATACAATCCATACAGACTGTACGGACCTCGAAAAACATGTTGTACAGCCTGTGTTCAGCCTCGAAAACTGTGCAGAGTACGACCTCAATAAATGAGCCAACCTCCTCAATAAATGTGCCCTGACTATCCTCATTTTTTGTGCCTACAAATCTGTACTGTACGGCCACCTTGGAATGCGTGCCAACCAAAAACTCCTCAAAAATCGTGCAGCATGTAACTCAGCTCTCTCGATATTCGTGCCTCCTCTCTCTTCACTTCACTCTCATCTCAAGAATGAATGAAATCCCTTTGCCCTTGCTTTTTGTCTAAACCCTAGGTAGGTGAAGAGCCATCTAATCCAATGGCTGATATTAGACTAGATCAATGGATGATAATAAATGCTCTCATTTAATTCTCATAAAAATTAATTTCACCCACCCACTTAAATTTATCAAAATTTGACTTTAATCTCTAAAGTCACATCAAATGCTCATCTTAAGTCATTTAATGCAAGGGTCACTTAAATTTACCCTTTTAGGTGACTAAGGCTAAAGGCACCTAGGGGAACACTTTCCTAGGTACAAAAAATCAACATTCCCTCTTACCGAGGAAGGTGTTCTATAGCACTCCCAACTTGTCTCTGAAGAAGACAAACTTGGCCCTCCCCAAAGATTTCGTCATAATATCTACAACATGCTCATCAGTGGAAATGTACTGTAAAGTCACTGCTCCTCTCTGAACATAAACTCGGATGAAATGATACCTCATCTCAATATGCTTTGACCAGTCATGAAATACTGGATTCTCAGAGAGCTGGATGCAACTCTGAGTGTCACAGTAGATCACCGTAGGCCTCGGCTCCTGACCAAATAAATTCACCAGCAACTTGCGAAGCCACAGTGCCTCACAACTAGCTTGACTAGCTTCCATATAATCGACCTCTGCAGAACTCAAAGCAACAGACTTTTGCTTCTGACTGAACCATGACACTGCTGTCGAGCCCAAACTGAAACAACATCCAGAAGTGCTCTTCTGGTCTACCACACTGCCTGCCCAATCAGAATCTGTGAAGCCAATAAACCTGATCCCGTCCAACCTCCTATAGTCCAGACCATAATCCATTGTCCCTACTAGGTATCGCAATACATGTTTTGCGGCTATCCAGTGCACTCTCCTAGGCTCAACCATGAACTGACTAAGACTGTTAACCGCAAAACACAAATCTGGCCAAGAGTTGACCAGATACATCAATGAACCAATGAGTTGACGGTATAATGTAGGATCCACCAACTCTCCCTCAGAAGCATGAAGCTTCTTCCAGTTGGTGACCATCGGTGTCGACATTGGCCTGTAATCCTCCATCCTATATCTCCTCAGAATATCAACAGCATACTTTCCCTATCCCAGGAAAATATGTCTAGGCTCCTGCCAAACCTCCAATCCCAGAAAATAGTGCATCAACCCAATATCTGTCATCTCATACTCTGAAGCAAGATCCTTCTTGCAAGCTGCAAAGGGTCTCTCTCCCCCTGTGATAAATAAGTCATCAACATATAACAGAAGAATAAGCGAATCATCTCCAACCATGATGAAATAGAGATTCAGATCTGCTTCACTCTTCTGAAACCCCATCCTCTACAAGTAAGAATCGATCCTGGAGTACCAAGCTCTAGGAGCTTGCTTCAGCCCATACAAGGCCTTCTTCAGCCTGCAAACATGAGAGTCTCTCTCATGAATCTCAAATCCCCAAGGCTACTCAACATAAATCTCCTCCTGTATAATTCCATTGAGAAATGCGGTCTTCACATCCATCTGATGGATCTTCCAACCCATTTTCGCCGCAATGTAAATCAAAGCCCTAATTGAAGTATACCGAGCAAATGGTGCAAAGGTCTCATCATAATCCACTTTCTCAATTTGTGAAAACCCTCGCGCTACAAAACTGGCCTTGTACTTCTCCACACTACAATCCGCAACATGCTTTAGCTTGTAAAGCCACCGAGAAGTCACCACTAACTTCCCCTCAGATCTTGGAACTATCTCCCATACATCGTTCTTCATGATGGAATGGTACTCATCCATCATGGCATCTCACCAAACATGGTGTTGGGAGGCCTCCTCAAAAGTAGAAGGTTCTGAATCACGTAAACTAGCCATCAAAAGCATGCCCAATCTGTCAGGCATCTGAATAGACCTCACTGGCTCTCCGAGTGTCGCAAACTCCTGAGCTTCCTTCAAGGTGTCTCGAAGCCACTTAAGTGTCTTCTTCCTTAGAGGTTGCTCCCACACTGGTCTGTCATCATCTGAAGAACTACCAGAGGTAGAAACCCCAGTAACCTGTGAACCAAAAGCTGGTGTACCAAAAACTGGTGAACTCTGTGATCGTGATCCTCTATACAGTGAACCTGTAATCTGAGACCCAATACCTGTCCCCGAAGACCCTGCTGGTTGAACCACTGAACCTGGTGAACCTGTGCCTGCACTGTGTGGTCCAGTAACTCCAGAAACCTGTGATCCTGTCTGTTGTACTGATGGTACCTGTGTAACTTCTTGAGGTGCAGGAACCTGCTACTCTCCCTGCTCCAACTCTCTCGACTTCCTGAAGGCCCACTCCTCCTCAAACTTCACATCTCTCCTCACAACAACTTTCCTCTGAGAAGGAAGGTAAATATGGAAGGCCTATTAAGTCTCATCATAGCCCACAAAGATGCCCTTCGCTACAGTGGGATCCAACTTTGTCCTCTTCTCAAAAGGGACATGAGACTCGAGAGTAAGTCAAACTACCAAATATGCCAAAATGGCTGACTTCAGGCTTCTTGCCTATGAAACACTCCTCAGATGTCATGTTCCCCACTACACGATGGGGACTCCTGTTCTGAAGATATACAGCTGTGCTACATGCCTCAACCCAAAGAAAGAAAGGAAGTGATTGGACATGGAACTTAGCTCTGGCTGATCCAACAATAGACCTCTTCTTCCTCTCTGCCACTCCATTCTGCTCTGGAGTGTATGGAACTGTCAACTGCCTCCTATTTGCAATATCCATCAAACTCCTTGGAGGTATACTCGCCCCCGTTATCCGATCTAAGAACTCGGATCTTCCTCCCTGTCTGGTTCTCCACAAGAGCTTTGAACTCAAATTTTTAATGACAGAAAATAAATAAATGCACTTTCAGACAACACACAGTACTCTGAAATTTTTGGCCAATAGCCCTGGAAAAACCCACAAGCGAAATACCAGTCAGAGAGAGAGTATTTTATTTATTTCAGTAAATGGAACAACAAGTACAACAAAGTACAACTTATCTCTACTGCACTAAATGCACCCAGACTGTTTTTCGATTTCTGTGCCAAACTGCCTTATCAATTTGTGTCGAACTGAACCTCAAAAACCGTGACAAAACAATCCTTGATTTTTGTGCCCAGCAGCCCCGAAATCCGTGCAGCAAATCCTCCTCGATTTCTGTGCAAAAAAGTGCAGTCCATACAGATTGTACGAACCTCAAAAAACGTGTTGTATGGCCTATGTAGAGCCTCGTAAACTGTGCAGAGTACGGCCTCAATAAATGAGCCAACCTCCTCAGTAAATGTGCCCTGATTGTCCTCGTTTTCTGTGCCCACAAATATGTACTGTACGGTCACCTTCGAATGTCTGCCAACCTAAAACTCCTCGAAAATCGTGCAACATGTAACTCATCTCTCTCGATAGATGTGCCTCCTCTCTATTCACTTTACTCTCATCTCAAGAATGAATGAAATGCCTTTGCCCTTGTTTTTTGTCTAAACCCTAGGTAGGTGAAGAGCCATCTAATCCAATGGCAGAGTCATGTGATGCCTGTATGATCTTTTTTAAGGCCGATTCTGGGACGAGGTATATCCTGCTCTTGTAATATATGATGTCATCAATAATTCTGTACCTGTCATCTTGAATCTGTCCATCCAATAATTCGCAAGCAAATTTATTTTTGGAGTACTATACTAAGAGAAGAGACCTCCAATCTGTGGATATACTCATGAGAGATAATGAAGCGGGTCGTCTGGATAATGTATCAGCTACTATATTGTTCTTACCCTTCACATACTCTATCTCGAAATCGTAGGCTTGAACCTTACCGACCCATTTCTGTTGGCGCTCATTCTGCTCCTTCTGCTCCAAGAAGTACTTAAGGTTGTTATGATTTGTCTTGATTTTGAACTTGCTGCCCACTAAGTACTGTCTGAATTTAGTGAGAGCATGTAAGATGGCTAGCATCTCCTTGTCATATATGGAGTAGTGGCGCTCATAGTTTTTTAGTTTACTGCTCTCAAATGCAATTAGGTGATGGTTTTGCATCAATACTGCCCCTAGCCCTTCCCCTGATGCATCACATTCTACTACAAATGGCTGTGAGAAGTCTGGTAGTGCTAAAACCGGGAAAGAACTCATGATGACTTTCATCTCCTCAAAGGTTTTCTGTGCCAATCTGTCCAAGTGAAGGCCCCCTTCTTTGTGAGATCAGTGAGTGGTGCGGCATTGGGAGAATCCCTTAACATACCTCTAGTAATATGTGCAAAGGCCTAAGAAGCCTTTGCACATATGAACCTGTACCCCTTCTACATTGATGATGTGCCCTAAATACAACATCTCCTTCATGCCAAATTCACACTTAGACATCTTCGCGTAAAGCGAGTGCTCTTCTAGAATGCTCAATATTTCGTCTAAATGTTTCAAATGTTCCTCCCACATTTTGTTGTAAATCAAAATATCATCAAAGAATACTAACAAATACTTACGTAACTGAGCTCTGAAAGTATGGTTCATGCACGACTGGAAGGTGGCTGGAGCATTGGTGAGTCCAAAAGGCATGACCAAGAACTCATAGTGACCATAGTGGCAACGGAAAGTTGTTTTAGAGATGTCTTGATCCCTTACTAGGATCTGGTGGTACCCTGAGCGAAGATAAATTTTTGAAAAGTATTTGGCACCCCGCAGCTCGTCCATGAGTTCATCAATCCTGGGAATGGGATACCTATTTTTTATGGTCTTTTTGTCGAGGGCTCTATAATCGATGCACATTCACATTGTGCCATCCTTCTTCTTAACTAAGACCACTGATGATGCAAAGGGACTAGAACTGGGCCGAATATATCCTAGCTCTAGTAATTCCCTGATCATCTTCTCGATCTCAACCTTATATCTTTTGGGATGCAGGTAAGGAGTGGTGATGACTGTCTGTGTCCCCTCCTCCAGCTCAATGATGTGCTCAAATCCCCTGTCTGGCGGTCTACCTGCTAGAAGGTCCCAAAATACCTTTCCATACTTCTAGAAAAAGGCCTGAATATCTGTTGGGTGTTAGGTGTTGTTCTCTGGAGGTTTCCTAAAGGTGACAAAACATTCTACTGACCATTCTATGTCATCCTGCCTGAGCACTGCCTCCATTCTCTGTGAAGAGACGCGTTTTGGGGGATAAGTGTTCATGCCCCTCAAAACTACCTGTTTCCCATCTGGTCCCTGGAATTCCATTTCCATTGCTCGGTAGTCTATAGTATATTTCCCTATTGAATAGAGTCGTTGAACACCTAATACTTCATGTGTATCTGCCACATCCACTACACAAAATGAATCTGTCATCTAGTAGTCGCCTAATGTGACATTCAGTTTTGGAATCCAATAGTTGCACTCCATGCTAGAGTTTCCGGCTACTGCTACAGTAAATCCTTCAAACTTCTCTGTCGAAATACCCCTCTTGGCTACCCAAGCTGCATCAATGAAATTGTGCGTTGCTCCCCCATCAATCAATACTCCCACTCTGTGGCCCTGTACTACTCCCCTGGCCCTAAGAGTATGGAATCTAGGGACTCCATATAGTGTAGCAATAACTCCCTTTGGTGTATCACCCTGGAGTGACTCCTCCTCTGCTTCCTGCAATCCTTCTGTTGTTTCCTGCTCATAGTCCTCCACTTCATTGTCTGAATATACCTCTATGTAGTGGTCTTTGGCCTTTCTTATGCACCTGTGTTCTGGAACCCATGGTTCCTGACAAGTAAAACACAATTTCTTCTGTCTCAAGTCTTTCCTAGTGTCATCGTCTAACCATGCTTTCTTCGGTAAGTCCTGCTAGAAAGATTTCTTGTCCTTGTCCCTAACCGAAAAGTTGGTCTTAAGTGGGAACCTGTTCTTCGAGACTGAGTCTTGGAGATCTCTGGAGGATTTGTAGAGTGGAGGATTTGTAGGCTTTCACCCACCCCCGTAGTGCCTCTGTCAAGGCCTCTGTAAACAACATAGCCAACCTGCTCTTCAACACATCTGTCACCATAACAGCTACCCTCTAGAACTCTGAGATGAAGCCTCGACGCTACCTATCTGCTTGAGTTGAGCCAACTCTCTGAAATGTATCTCTAGATCTTTCCTGTCGAACCGCTCCATGAGTTTCTAAGTGAACTCACTATAGGAGTGGATGGTGTTGTGACCCAATGTCATTAATCCATACCACCACTCATGAGCCTCTACGTCTAGGTGGAGTGTAGCCAATTTAATGGCATCTGTCTTTGTCATGGGATTGAATTGGAAGTAGGTATCCAACTTCTGAACCCATATCCTCGCTGAACCTCCGCGAGCCCCATCAAAGTTTGGAATGGTCAACCTGCCCAAGGTTTTCTGCAGCTCATAGTTATGATTGAATCCCTTGTTGAAATTCCTGGGCCTGATCCTACTCTTCATGTTGCAAAAATTCGAAAAAGACATGGCTGCATGAAACTCATCCCCTAAGTCCTTGTATTCCTACAAATAGGCCCCAAAGGGTTCACTAGGCTCTACCTGCATGACTGGACCTGCTGCTGCATCTGCCAAGAAGTGAGGCATAGTAGGCCTGCCGAAAGGTCTGTTATATATGTGGGGTGTGCTCTGCATATTGGCGTATGCATGCTTCCCACTACTGCTTGTAGGCCCTTTATCTACCGATGAGAGAGGTATACTGCTGTTACCCGGTTCTGGTTTCGGCGATAATCTGTTCATTGCATTAAGTAGGTCCTTTTGCCCTTTGGCTAAGTCTTGCAATGCGGTTACTAGGTTGCGAAACTCCATCCTGTCCTCATCTTTTCCCGTTCCTTTTCCCCTGTTGGGTCCATGTCTGAGTTGGTATCTTCTAGTTGGATATCCTCAAATTCCTCCGTGTACCTACTCTTCTTTCTCCTATATGTTACAAAAGTCTCCTCTTCCGTATTCATCTACTTCTCATGTTCAAGCCCACAACTGGCAAGGAACCATGCTCTGATACCACTGTAATATACCAAATACTGATATTCTCTAATGTTCTATGATAGTGCTGACTCGCACACTCAATGTCATACAAATTTGCAAAATAACTGTGCATGCAGACTCGCCATGCAAAAATGCCCTAAAAGATAGTTGAATTAGGGTTAGGGTTTTGCAGAGAGAAATTAACGCTTACCACTGATATTCCAGCTGATAATGACTCCAGAGATAGCTGCATGCATAAGGATCCGGATGGGTGGTCTAATAATGCTCCTTTCCTCCGGTGATACCGCCCCGCAGTACCGTAAGCACCCTCCAACCTGAAGGTGATGTTTTTGTAGGAGAGGTCCATTCGAGCTGAAACTTTCTGAGCTTGTCTGTCTGCTTATGCTGGAGAGATGGACTGGCACATGTGGAGGATTGGCTAACTCTAAGTGCCCTAGCGAATTGATTGGCAATTCTACTGCTCACGCCCCCAACTGATCTTTTTGGTTGATAGCTACTCCAGATGAGCAAATTGATGGTTGATAATCACTGCATACCGTAGGATAGGCCTGCTGAGAAAGAGGAAGCTGACATGCAGAGGAAAGACTGGGTTTTGTGATCCCAGCGAATCCTTCTGTGTTTTCCCTGCTACTTTCAGCTGCAAAACGTGAATCTGCTAATAACCCTTCAAAATGTGTTGAATCTCCGAAAACTGTAGTATATGATGGATGCAATGGATAAACCTAGATGATATATCCCAATAAGAGACTAGAGCAGATATCTCACTGTCGAACCCTCTTTAGCCGAAGACATCGTCTCCAACCCCAACTGTTGCGGCTGCACGTTGTGCTGCTGCTTGAAACTCCAAAATCAATCAACAATAATAATAGATATCTTCCTTGGTCTCATAACCCTCTTAAATAGTCTCATGTACTTTTAGGGTTTGCATGTCACTTTTAGGGTTTGCGCTTCGCTTTTGCATGCATACAATTCTATTTTGATGTTGACTTTTAAGCTATGTTGCACAAGTTTCTGGAACGTGGGTACGTCGGGTACGCGGACACGAGTATCCGATACGGCTAGAAGCTTCACCCAAATTTGCAGGAAATGTAGGGTTGGGAGCGGCAATAATATATATTATTTTTTTTTAAATATATTAAAAAAAATAAAGTTAAAAAATACATAATTGATTAATTTCATAGCTTAAACTATTTTATCCTCTTAATCCTCAAGTAGTGTCATGAAATTCATTCTTTTTAAATTTGCTCACTCCTTTAGGTCCACATTAGACAAATCTCACTGTAATCTCACATTGCTCCTAAGAGTTCTTAGTATTTGGGTGCCTCTGCATTTTTTTTTTATGGTAACTACTACTTACTTCTAATTTGAATGAACTTGATTGTTTTAAGTTCAACTAACAAACTTTCAAATCTTTTGGTATCTTGAATTTGATATGGTTTATGATCCTAAATTGCTATATCAGTCAGTATGAATAACACAAGCTAGCTATAATAATTTGAGATATGAATTAAAGTAGTTCAATATCTTAGTATTGTAAAAAATTCATGTATATTCACTTAAGTACACTTGCAACATATATTGAGTGTGAATGGATTTAAACATTTAAGAAGTGTGGGCCCTCTTTATTTATATAACCTCGAAAATAAAATAAAAATAGCATTATTGATAGATTCAATTGAAATTTTTGTTATTGGTGATTTCTTGACACAATAAACTTCAATCATTCAATTGATTTTCAACACTTTTCTTATGATTTTGGCCTCCGCATGGTCAGGAGCTTGTAGAAGCTCCCTGTCTGTTTGGGAGCTTCTGGAAGCTCCCAAACAGACAGGGAGCTTCTACAAGCTCCCAATAAAAAGGGAGCGGCAAAAGCAAGTTCCCCAAAAGCTCCCAAAAAGCTCCCAAGTTCCCAAGGAAGCTCCCATCAAAAAGGGGACGTTTCGTACCAGCTCCCAAGCTCCCAAGAGCGGGGAAACGTCGGGTACGGCTTACCAAAATCCCGAGAGCGGTACCCGTGCAACTATGCTTTTAAGCCTAAAGAAACAAGGCTTCTTTTATCCGACTAATGACTTGACACTGAAGGAATGTCCTGTTCTGCTCTAAGTATCAAATGCCCTCAGTCAATTCCCTCTCATGCAGTACCCGCTCGAACCTATGGGAATTAAGTAGGTTAGCGGGTGTTTTTGGATGCTTAATTAGAGGGGGACATTACACCAAGGCACCGAAACAAGTGGGAGGACCATTGGACACTTGTGTAGCACTATAGCCTTTCCATATCCAACAACGTTATGGCCTTACCCATTATTATCTCACATGGCATTTACTACCACAATAAGACCATAAGTCCTCAGTTGCCTTGGTTATTAGCTCGTGACCAACATACACAAATGGCACGATATTCTTTCATATTCAGGCATTCTAAATTATAAACAACCATATGGTATAAGGCTCATTGCCCTTACTACCACATACCTCACCATATCCAATGAGATATCATTCACATAAATGCATTCAATACCACATGCATACCAATTTATGATGATTAAAATATGCCTTAAGGGATTTTTACCCAATCCCCTTTCAGCTCTTCTGCATTCGGCATAAATAACCTATTACCTACATGGTCGCAATCAACATCTCTAATGTTACCTGATCAATTGGTCTCTAATAAAAGATAACACAATCCTTCCACCAACCTTTGGATCATAGATTTGTTGCCCAGTCTTTCTTCACAAGGTTGCAGATCATGTGCAATAGTATCATCACCGTCTTCAACCATGTCGCAGTTATCTTTGGTCATACAGCCATCACCAACCACAATAATTATTATCACCGGTTCATTGCATATGTAAAACCATAACACTTTTACCAATTTGCAATATCATATGCATGCACAATGCATTATTTCTTAATATGCCCACTAGTGCATATGCATTCGAGCTATCTAATCTCTTGCATTTCCAATATTCCTATGCCATATAAAACTCAGAAAATATAAATATAACAACAAGAGAACTGTTAAGGAATTCTTTCTCTTCAATTCCTCATCATAGCATGGAATTCCTCTTCCACATCATAGTTTATCTACTTCATGGCCTCTTTGTCAAACACACAAGGAATCATTAGCTATAATTTTCCCACCACGTAGCAATTCAATACACTTGTGACTTTTCAAGCATGCAATTCTTATGCTAAAAACAAAAATAGTTTAAGGTGAGAAATTTCCCTCTTTATCAATGTTGCCTTATGGAGATTATTCTACATTTTTTGCTACAGCCTTATGTAGCTTTCCTTATCGTTACAACTTACAGCAGCTTTCATTGCACTCTATCCACATTGTAGTTATACTCCAATCGCTATGAGCAACTCTATCCAAGTCTACCTTTACCTTTCTTGGACTTCCTAACACTTAATAACGCTTCAAATGATTCCATTCCAACTCCATATGGAGTCTTTTCAAGGTCCATTATATGCCCTTACGACTCATTCAACTATGAGGCTTAATTTCATTTCCCATAAAATATTTGCCACAATTCTAAACCACGCAACAGATTCACACACAAGAATGGCTCATTCCCTTATTGGCAGCCTTTGCATGGCCACTCTGTCACTATCATGAATCACACGACAAGTCCACCTACTACAATGTCTTATTCTATTAGTGACAACCTCTAGGTGAATGGAATTTCATTACCCATTCTCATTACTCGATCAAAAGTTGTTGGTTCATATCCTACAACTTCTCTTAACATGCATGCACTTGCCCACAAGGATGATTTGCCCATCATCTTTACAAGTTGCATGTCCATTACCTATTGTTCTATTCCATACCTTACTGAGCATTCTCTTATGGAATACAATATCCATATCCAAGAATCAAGAGCTCCCACGGCTCTTCCTTGCAATTCAAATTGCACTTATTAATCACAATAATACCTTAGTTGCATTTTTATCCAAGGCACAATATTGTTCTCTTTTATTCTTTCATGATTAGACATGGCGGTCACTCCTCAATAATGCATATGACAACTAATTACAATAATGACATCCACAACCCCTCTATGAAATTCATATTGCACATTCTGAACATAGAGAATGCATTGCAGACATTATGGCTAAGGAATCATCAATTCCTCTTAGTTCCCTTCTTCCATCATGAGTGTTCATAAAATACAATAAGTGTTTATAAAATACCCATGGCTCTTCATTGCAATTCAAATTCACATATTAATCACAATAATACCTTGCATGCATTCTTACGCAAGGCACCAATGCCCATATTGGTCTCTTTTATTCTTTCATGATTAGACATGGCTGTCACTTCTCAATAATGCATATGACAACTAATTACAATAAGGACTTCCACAAACCCTCTATGCAATTCATATTGCACATTCTAAACATAGCACTGCATACATTCTAGCTAAGGAATCATCAATTCCTCTTAGTTGCCTTCTTCCATCATGTGTTTAGCAAATACCCATGGCTCTTCCTTGCAATTCAAATTGCACATATTAATCACAATAATACCTCGGTACCTTGGATGCATTCTTATCCAGGGCACAAATGTCTATTATTGGTCTCTTGTTCTTTCATGATTGGACATGGCTGTCACTCCTCAATAATGCATATGACAACTAATTACAATAAGGACTTCCACAACCCCTCTATGCAATTTGTATTGCACATTCTAAACATAGAGAATGCATTGCATACATTCTGGTTAAGGAATCATCAATTCCTCATAGTTCCCTTCTTCCATCATGAGTGTTTATAAAATACAATCTGCAAGTGTGTATTCTTATCTATTTGTAATATTCCAAGGTAATTTGACCTAGATTTTGTAATCATGTGCCAGCTAACTGTTGAGGTTTGCCAAGGTGCACTAGTTCAGGCTTGTTCAAAACCTATGTTGTTGAGAGCGGGGAGCAAGAGCGAGGAGCGGGGAGTGGGAGCTGAGCGAAAAGCAGAATTTTCAAAAGCTCCCGTTTTGGGAGCGTTTCGGGAGTGTTTTTTGTATAGTATATATTTTAATATATTTTGATGGATTTATATCTAAAAAGCATGCAGGATGTTGAATTAGCTATAGAATACATGGATTAAACCATATAACATCAATCATCTAGTATTTATAACTTATAACATTATCCTCAAATGTTCAACCATAAAAAAAATTGTAGGAGCTTGGCAAAGAAGGGAGTTACCATAACATTGTCATCAAATGATTATCCTAGTATAGGAGCTTTTAGTATAGGAGAGGAAGGGGGTGCCTCAGGAGCGCCTTGGGAGCGTGCTCCCAAAACTGGGAGTGTTTTGAGAGCTTCGGGAGCGGGAGTGAGGGGGTGGGGGGCACTCCCATGCAGCATAGTTGAAAACCATACAAGGACACTGCTGTACCATATAGCGGACAAATCAGACTTGAAGTTTATCATCCACCTTGTTATATACTGATTTAGGTTGTTGGCCTTGATTTAAGGTCTGACCTTAATGTCACTGATATAGAATTTGGTTGATGACTTATG
The DNA here is from genome assembly GCA_001517045.1 of Pseudotsuga menziesii. Classification (NCBI taxonomy): domain Eukaryota; kingdom Viridiplantae; phylum Streptophyta; class Pinopsida; order Pinales; family Pinaceae; genus Pseudotsuga; species Pseudotsuga menziesii. The sequence goes on along the minus strand of LPNX010682529.1, from coordinate 43,941 downwards.
TCAAACACTTCCAATGTTCTCTGCTGTAGCTGATTGATAATATCAGACTTCAAGGAAACTCATTTTATGTCTTATGTTGACTGATTTCATATTTACTCGACAATAGAAATGCTTGGTGATTAATAAGCATAATATTACTACACAAACAGTGGATAATGACACATAAAACCAGATTTATGAGAGCATATAAGATTATATATATTTCAGTCAAGAGCAGTATTACATGCCTGGAAATAATGGAAGACGTATCTGAGATGAAGCCTTGTTTTCACAATGAAGATATCTTTCTCCGAATGTCGTGGTGAACTTCAATAGGCCTGGGGCTGATATTGGATATATTTAAATTGAAAGGCAACATACACATTCAGCCCAACTCCTGTAGCAGCTGATTTGTCTTTGCTTACTCCTTAAATCAGATTAGCACCAACTGAGTCATATAAATTGCTTTGTCCCTTCTTACTGTTGATACCTCTTAATTATTATGGTTTAGAGGTTACTGACACATCCTCTTCAATACTGTAGCAACCACATCATATGGCAAATGCACAGGGAACAAGACAGACTTCCTGTAGGACATCAACCCCAAGGAAGGCCACAACAAGACTTTGCAATAAATATTTATCCCACTAAGAACAGTAGTTGAACTAAGGCCCAAAACAGAAGGAAACTCAACTTATCCTTGGCAAAGCAGCAGAGGATTCAGTGAAGCATGAGTCTGTCCAAACAGCAGTGCGCCTCCTTCACATGACAGTCCACTTGTCAAGCGATAAATCACTGTCCTCGGTGATGTGTAACCACATCTTCAACTCCACAACTTGGTCACTATGTAGAGAGTGTGTCCCACTTGTATACTCAGATTTGTGGCAGCTGTGGGTAATTTTCTCTTCAAGAGTGCGCCCTCCAACCAGATGGGTGATGAACACAGTGCACCCTGCCTTAGAAGCAAGAAACTAAAATAATGGTTGAGCCCTCCATAGTACACTGGAAACTCCTCCAAACTCAGATATGAAGCCAGATGTAAATCTAATCTCACGGCAACGAACCACAATTGAGAAATATCTCTCCACAAACAACAGCTAGGGTGGGTTTGTCTCACCATCGAAACTATTCTCCTCCTAGGGGTTCGTCCAAGAGAAGCTAAAGCTCAAAAGCTCACAAGTTTTGAAAATGCAAAATGACAAGAATGAATGAGAATGAGCTTCTTTTCTTTTTATAATTCTTCTTTCATTCTAGTAACCTTCCAACTTCCCTTGACCTTTCCTCACATTTAATTATTATACAATGACTTTTAGTGAGAAAGTGACCCCTTTCACCTTTTAATTTTTATATTGACCCACATAGGTCCATTATCCCCTTTTAATTAATTAAGTGACTTTTTCAATAGTCACTTTATGCATTAATTACTCAACGTTACTTTATAAAGTCACTTTTTTCCTAGTGACATTAAATAATTAATTAATCCCCTTCTTTTTATATTTCTGCTTTCATTCTAGTGACCTTCCAACTTCCCTTGACCTTTTCTCACATTTAATTATTATAAAATGACTTTTAGTGAGAAAGTGACCCCTTTCACCTTTTAATTTTTATATTGACCCCCATAGGTCCATTATCCCCTTTTAATTAATTAAGTGACTTTTTCAATAGTCACTTTATGCATTAATTACTCAACGTCACTTTATAAAGTCACTTTTTCCTAGTGACATTAAATAATTAATTAATCCTCGTCTTTTGTCCTCCCATCATTTAAAGCTATTCGTCCTGGTTCCAGAGAGCTATTACATTGAGGTGTTCCCTCAAATAATATGATCGAGGTGACACCCTTTGTGAATTAAATTAAATTATGCATAATAATCCTCCCAATTTACGAAAATCATCGGAATACAACAAAACCGCGAAGGAACTATGCAAAAGTGATCCTAATGGTGAATAATGGTAATAGACTAAGCTGGGCCCCATAAAACTCCTATGATCTCTCTGGTAACATAATTGCACTCCTCTGACCTAGCTAACACAAGCTCAGAAGTCCTCTCCAAACACAGAATAGGGCAATCCAAAATTGGGGGCATTACACCATTCAACATGTTTTTCCACCTGTAAATAAGAATTACCATAATGGTACCACTTGAATATCCCTACTCATCAACAAAAATATCATGTTATCACTTGGTTTAATTCTTCATATTGCTAGCTAACAAGCAAATTTTACCATGCTTGGTTTCCCAACTATGCCTCCACTTTATTGTGGGAGCACCATTACCATGGTATGGAAATCATCATATTTACTCATTTTGGGTCACTTTCATCTTTGGTACACTCTTATACAATTATAAAAAAAATTCCCAAAGTTTAGATTACTTTGGAGGTCACCCACATTGAGAATTATTGCTCAATCAAGTTTAGAGGATTTGTTTTGCTTCCTTTCTGAAACAACTAGAAACATGTTTAAGAAATAAGAACATTATATTTGATTCTACTCTAGATAATCTTTCCAGTGACTATACTTGGGCTTGATTTTGGGTTCTTAGCGAAAAGTTATGGCTCCTCAAAGTTAGCACTTTTGCCCAATTTTGCATTGCTTTTGCAAATTCTCTAAATGTCAAGGACCAACTTCAGAGACTTGTAGAAGAAAATCAAGAAGGATCTGAAAAAACTTTAAGAAACAACTAGAAACTTGATTAAGAAATAAGAACATTATATTTGATTCTACTCTAGATGATATTTCCAATGACTATACTTGGGCTTGATTTTGGTTTCTTAGCTAAAAGTTACGGCTCCTCAAAGTTAGCACTTTTGCCCAATTTTGCACTGTTTTTGTAGATTCTCTAAATTTCACGAGCCAACTTCAAAGACTTGTAGAAGTAAATAAAGAAGGATCTGAAAAAAAAATTGTATCAAGCATTGATATCCCATGTGATTCTAAGCACAAACCATCTTCAAGATCTTCAATATGATGCACCAATGAATTTTTATAAAATTATGCAATTGTCAACTTTGAACTTTTGCAATTGCTCTAGACTTAGAATTTTTAGCAGAATTGGCTATCTCACAAACTAAGCATTTTTTTAAAAACTTCCTCTAACCAAAGCTGTTCATTTTGATGAGCAGGTAAAATGTCAAGTTCATAAATTTTTCTAGTCTCAACATTGTTATCACTCAAAGTGTAGCTACCACTAAAGGTATCCTATCTGGGACGGTGGAGGTGGGATAGCTAGCCGAATGACACTGCAAGGGTCTCATCCACTAATTGGATAAGGTAGTTGTCACACCAAACGGGCTACTGTCAATTTAGATCAAGCTATGAGCAAGATAAAGGGGGAGACCCTAGCCATCCTACAAGGGCTAGCAAACGAACTCAAGACACTTTAGAGGGTATGAGTGGAAAATAAGAAAGATATATTTAATGGATAGATCTAGATCTAAGAAAAAGGTGTGGTTTGTAGGTGTTATGAATCGGTTGAGGAGGCTCAGGCAAAGGGTAAATGCTCAAACTTTTAAGAATATGAACCATGATGAGGTTTAAGCTAGCAGATCTAGATAGATCTAGTGCCCACAAGGAATACCCAAAAGAGATCCACATAGGGTCTATGCAAATAAGAGTGAGATGAACCAATTTGGAGAGTTTAGGGGATGACAAGGCACTAGAATGGTTGCTTGATGTTAGATCAGAATATTTGAAGTCAATCAAGCAATGCCCAACTGATAAATCTGGAAAAATAACCACCAACCTAAGGAGGGTGAATTGCCTAGAGGAGACCAGTGCTAGATATGTGGGTAAATGGAGTTGATTTTGGGCCAAAGTTGGTCTCTAAGCGTTTTTATTGATTTTAGAGTTGGGTGTTAGTTTATAAGCCCAAAAAATCGTCGAATCTATCAAATCTACAAAACTAGGATTTGAAACTTTTAAATCTAAATGACAAATAAAATAGAAATATGGAAATCAAAACTAACCTTATAGATCATACCCGGAGTTACTTGTGGCTGCCAAGCACATTGATGATCCTTCCACCTAATTACAATGCCAAGTGAGATCCAAATGATTCAGGACTAAAACGTGTAAATCCAAGTAGGAAATGTGCCCTCTTCACCTATAAATTCAAACAACACAAGTTAGATTTAATCTACAAACGAAAGAGGAACTATGCAAGACATCTAAAAGAAAATAACTCAATCGATGAAATCACAATTGGTTACTCCCTGAGAGATGAGACGATTTGTCCAAGAAGAGATAGAGAACCCCTCACAATCGCCCCTCCAAGCAAGTCGCACCTTGCAAAAGATCAATTCGGCCTCCACAAAAACAGTGTCGAAATCACATAAGATCCACTAAGATGTCTAAGAGAGAGACTTTCCAATCATGTGCAAGAACATTCATCAAAGCATTCCAAGAGACCTGAAAAAATTTGTCTTTATTCCAATATTTTCTAGAGCCAAGAGTCCAAACTTCTCGATGGGAAACAATGAGGGGATCACCACTCTTAAATAGATCGAGAGGGTGTCCACATCTTAACTAACATCCATCCAATGGTTGAGATTAAAACATCATCAACAATGGAGATATTTTATGTTGTTTTACATAGATGGATCACAAAGACCAAATCAAAGGGGGGGTACTTCTTCCCAATGACACCTTAGACAAAGGCAAATAATACATGAGTGTGATATAACATGATGACACATAAAAAAGGGATGCCTTAGGGACATAAATCACCCTAGTCTCCCTAACAATACAATAACATAAGATATGACATGGTGGTACATCCAAACCAATGGGCAAGTGCGCCCTCTCTAGGAGACGTCCCCCTTGGGACAAAGATAAAACATGTAATGTGATCCTCTAACAGGTATGAAGCATTAAACATGTGTAGAAGACCTCATTTCATCATGCCATGTCCATCCCCAAGCCATTTCCTAGCCATCATTAGCCAAATCGATTTCCTTGCTAGCCATTCTTCCATTAACTTCCTACTAGAACATCACCCCGAAAAGATAAAAATGCTTGTAATTCACTGCCGAGTGATCCAAAGCCCCATCTGAGTCCAAAAATGAATCTGGAAACATAGGATGTGGTAATGATGAGGTAACCATACATCCTCTGTAGCACCCTAGGAGAACATAAATAATATTTGTGAATCATCTATAGGCCATTTTTACATGGCCATTTGTTGTTGGATGATGAACTGTTAATAGCATCAAGTGCTTGTGCCAGAACTGAAAACTGAATGTGCAAATGGACTCAAAATGTCCAAATCAACTAGGAACGAGCACTCATACACCATATGTCCATCAATAAATGCATGTATAAGTCCATCCATGCCCAAATAATAAAAATATGGCATGCAACTGTTAATAATAAAAATAATGCAAGCCTTCATATAAAACCATTGTCTGGAGCATGGAACCATCTAATGAACACTGAAAGGCCATGAATAATCAAGATCAAACACTGTCGGCCAAACTCATCTCGAAACTTGCTGTTGACTTGGTCAAACAAGGCTGACCAGGTTAAGAATGAACAAAATAATGACCAGATTGAAAATCACTGATGTTGCATGTACAAATGGATGAAGTATACTCCCTTATTTATGTTGGCAGCAAAACTAAAGTATTAAGTGGCATTTAACTAGTGATCATGAATATAAAACATCAATAATAAGTCTAGACCAAAGGAACTAGTCACTTCAAACAAGAAGCAAGGCTGGGCTTAAGGGTTTGACTTAACAACCTCAACACTGTGACCTCTCGGACAAAGGAGAAAAGGGAATCCACCTATACATATGTTGAATAAACGAACACTAGGAGATGGTGGTGCCTCACAAATGGGTAGGGTGAGGAGAGTGCTTCCAATAGACTCTAGACTAGCAACATGTATTGCATTTATTCATAGTCATCTTTGCACACTTTAAGATTTAACATTTAACTTTAACTTTTTGACAAACTTTCACTAGCCATCCTCCAAAAGCAGGTGCTCTGAATAGCCTTGCAGGCCTCAGATAATGACTCAGTATGACCTCCATTGCCTGCCACCATCCATTGGTGCGATGGAGTGACCACCCTATTGCCCTGTAGGGGCAAATGGCCTCACATCATACAAAGGATGAGTGCTTGTCTCTTCGCAACTAACTAGCTACGGAGGACATTTAATTTATTTGCAATAGTATTTAGCAACACTGTTTTTGTTGACTTGGCATCCATTTAGATATGACATTTAAGTTTCAATGCTTTAGTGACTAAAGACACTTTTATTAGGCCTACTTGGTTTCGAGGACTAAAGGAGAACATCCATGTGACAAGAATCACACACTCCAAAACCAAGACACAAAGAAAGCATGGATTTTATCCAACACAAAAGCATAAGTGAGGGAAATCCTCGATATCACTAGTTAAGGTGTAAGTCATGGTCCAATCAAGTATGAACGATAGCGGATGGATGGGGAAAGTGACAAAATGATGCCATGACTAGAAAAGACCCTATGGGGAAAGACCAAGTCCATACTATGATAAGGACATGACCAATGAGAATACACAAGAACCTCTCAATTAAAGTAACTAAATCACTTCTACTCTAAATCAACCAATAAGAGCAACATAGAATATCGTCAATGCATATCCACCATACACCAAGTCAAGGTACTAAAATAAGTAAAGGAGCACAATAAACATTCAAGTGCACAAGCCATATACACACTGGATCATATACCTACATCTGTAACCTGTAACATTTGAATGGCACTAGAATACTATGGGCACTATCATCATATCTACTATGAATGATGAAGAATGGCTAACTTAGTCATCGACCTGGGGTCATGAGGCTAAGTCCTGACAAGGAGATACTGGATCAATGCTCTGAATGGCCCGAAATATAGCTCCCATCTAATCATCATATATGCAAAAGTATCCATCATCATTCAAGGGGTTGGCTCATATCTCTGACAAGAAATGATCTACATCCTGGTAGCTCCAACTATAATATATGTGATAATAGACGTCTAGGGTCACTTTTGTCCCCTCCAAGTTTTCCAAAGTCCCCCAAAAAGTGCCCCAGAATAGTGGATCTTGGCCTTCTTTTGCACCCCAGCTTCACACCTTTTGGAATCTGGCCACAAGCCACCAGAGTTATCTATGTTCCTAGATCATGACTACACCATAACAATTCGACCTCAATAGGGCCCCCATTAGGTCACTAAGTATTGAGCTTTAAAAACCACTATTTCAAAATTTCATTAAAACTAGAGCAGAATGGGTGCATACCTCTCACTAGAAATTTTGTAGTCTTCCTTAATTGGCATCGATTTGACATAGGTCTAATCAAATTCCAAGCAAAACTAGTCATGTTATGGCCAAAACAAGTTTTTGGCTCCATAATTGTTTTTTAATAACTTTCCTATTTTTCTACTGACATGGCATGATGCTAATGTGACACAACATTACACTTCCCATGTGGCATCGAGTCTTATGTGTCATCACCGATGCGACTATGTCATTCCTTGCCTCTGCCATATCATCGTGACCCTTTTTCCTTTACCAAAAATGGTTTTCGGTTAACAATAAGTGGTTTCTCGACACTATATTTCTCCTTCACATGGACCACCACACAGGTGAACCATCCTCCTCACGAATGGTCCAGATTTGTCCCCACCATGAACCCAAATTAAATCTCAATGGTTCGCACAAGTACACCTCGATATAGGGTACTTCACTTGTTGCGTGAACGATCAAGATCAAGCAATCAAACATGCACGATGCAATCTTTGTCATCCACACGCATGTACCTCCATTTAGGGTACAAGCATCTTCTCCCACACGAATGCTCATGATCTGATGATGGAAACTACTCGGTTCAATCTTGGTTGTTCGCAATGCTATCACTCTGGATAAGGTACGATCATCTTTGTATGCATCAATGGTCATGATCTGATGATGGAAACTTGCACGATCAATCCTGGCCATTCACGCTAGACTTGATCTGCATGTATCCAACTGAGTGCCAACAAGACACCCCAACCACGCCACACGTACATCATGTCCAACGTGGATGGTCCACCTCACACTTCCTTGTCCACATGGCACCACATCATTTCGAGTCCACGTGGCACAAGTGGGGCCCGCCTCGTAGTCTCCAATTTTTTTTAATTTTTATAATTATGTGAAATTTTAATTATGCCATAGGTGCTAAATACGAAATAACGCCAAGTATTTTTCCTTCATTCTGAAAACTTCTCTGTTACACAACTCAATTGAAATTTTTCACTAATGGCCCTACCAGTTTTGAAAACTTTTCCCAAATTTTCTCAAGCCAATCTACTCTTCTGGAGTGACTACTAGATCAAACTCATGGCTTTGTCAATACACCATTTGATTACTAAATCCATGAATTTGTTGGAGGCAATATGTCAAACAGTTAGTATGCAAACTGTGCTTTTTCACCCATATTACACAGAACCAATTGTAACTCAAAAATTCCACTACAACTACTCTCCACATTTGGCCCAATCAATCAATCAATCAATCATACTCTACATTAGAGCCTTGAATTTAAACAATAGAAGGATTTAAAACTATTTTCCCAAAAAAAATCTCATGCATATTTTGTCAAACACTTCCTGTGCAACTTGGAATTCTCCCTGTAGAATTAATATTCTTCCCATGCAGTCACAGCGTTGCAACCTTGGCTCTAATACCATATTGTAACGTCTTCATCCATCAATCCGACCAATAGAGGGGTGCTTAACTTTTTAAGAATTACAAGTTTCTAAATTTCACCCTATGGGCCATAATACAAATTCATAAATAAAAAATGCATAAATAAATTCATGAATGTAAAACACAGCGTAATTTAAAACTCTATCCACACATACATCATGCATAAACAGGCATTTTAATTATACGAAGAAAATCATATAATTCCACATTCAAATATGAAGAATACTTATCTTTTAAAGTAAGATATCTAAGCAACTAGCTATATGTAGGTATCAATTGTTGATACCACCCCCAAGCTAGGCTATGAATCCACCAGAATGAAGGAAACAACCACAAGCTGCACTCTCTCCTCATCCGAATCCATTTTTTCTCATGCTTAACCAATTTGCTCATCCTATAGCAATACAGGAATCTCACTTAGTCATGGCACTCTCTTCCACTACCCCACACAATACAAGGAAGACATTTCCCTACACTGCGTTACAATTCCCTCAAGAAATCCAACCCCTACAGTGTTTCCAGTGTGTGCAACATGAGTTTAAGCTATTGGATGCCTTAGAGAACTCCATGTAGAATCAAAACTATATCTATCTTCTAAAACATCTGGTAAGCAGCAAAAAACAGTAGGTAGAATGGTTCATATTCTTCACGGCCTCTAGGTTCACTTATGGCAATCCTCTTCACTCTAACACCTGTAAATTCCTCTTTGCAACTTATTTCTGGTTATTTTTCCCCAATCTGATCATTGGCAATGGCTTCTACAACTGACATAGCTTTTGACCATATGCAGAAGTAATCTTACACTTTGTCATAAAAGTATATCCATCCCATGCTTCCATAATTACATGAGAAGACTTTCCCCATCAACCTCACAGAACATTCAATACTTGGATTTTAATAAATCAAAATAGGTAAATGGCTCATTTAAGGCACATGGAAGCAATTGGCTGAGTTCTAAAGCTGACACTTGGCAACATAGGATTACTCTCCCATAGGCCCCCTTTCCTCTTCCCCTCTAGCGGAATCATATCCCCTCTTCAATGCTCCTTACACAACCATCTTGGACCATTTTTTATCATTTTCTAACATAATATTTACCTAGCTTGTATGTCATCATGACAAGCCACCCGCATGGTCCATATAGGGATATTTATATCATACATGCTTAGCCATTCACTAGTCGAGCCTTGGCCTTGAGCTCCACACTCGGAATCCATACTAGCACATTTACATCATTTTACATAATCTAATTCAATACATTACAAGGGTCAAACTGGGGGTATTACATCTCTCGTTTTCTTGTAGGCATTTTCAATGTTCATTGCATCTGCTCATGCCATGACCATCCATGTAACATTCAATACAAGCACAATTGTCCTTTGCACAATCATAATGACTCTGATAAGCATACACCTTTAGTGCATGGTTAGGTTTGCAATTACACTAACCCGATGAGACCAAGTTTCTTGACATCATATGTTATGGGAGTGGAAATGTGGTCCATGATGCATTTCTATACATTTAAAGCATTTTGCCTTGCATATTCTCTCTCGTCAAGAAAACTCAAAGTTCTTTTCAAATGTTGTAGAATCCAAATTCTTACTACATTTCCTTGTGCCAACTAGGAAAGCAGCCAAGAAATATTGAAAATATATTCTAAACAAATAGTTCATCAACCTGCAAAACATCAAATTACCCAAGAATCATCGTGGCCTTCCTTTGTAGTGGCTATTCTCTATAACAAAACATTGTTATACGACCCCACCACATCAGTAATACTGGTGTACTCAATAGGGATTCAGATGCTTGGGTATACCATTTTTCCAGTAAACTGGTTATCTAGCTGAATTGTGACACTAATCTACCAATGCTCCTGCAAACCTAATCTTTGCATTATCAATTTCTGAAGCATAACAAGGACTTCTCATTTTTCTAGTTATTGTCTTAACAGAAAAAGAATCAAAATACATTACAGATTCTGATAATCATACAACTACCATAAGGTTGTAAATGGTCATATGCAAATCTGTAATTTGAATTCAACAACCAGGTTAAATGTATTGGGATCTCATATGTCCAAACTCCGTAAAATTCAAATCCAAATAATCGTTACAAGAACTATTTGAAATAGCACCATTGGTTCAAACTCATCCCATCTTCTAGTTCCATTGCCAATAGATATAAGACCTAGTACCCATCACAAACATACCTAATTAGCAAACTCTACCTGCATTGATATCTCATTGACAGATTTAGCAGCCATGGTAAACTCATTAAGAGTGTAAGTGAAAATGCCTTGTAAATAATTATACACATAGAATCTAGATAAGAAAAGATCATGGATAAAGTTCTATATTGGAAATATGCTTTTACTACTTGTTTTTGTTTGATGCATTTTTATCTTCTGCATTTCCCTCTGCCTTATCTCAAGGCATCGTCTCCGTCTCAGCTATTTATCAGTGACAATCAAACTCATTATTCTATTGCACTTTAAGCAGTGTGTCAAAGTTGCAGCAAAGAAAATGGAGTGCAATTTAGGGCTCATACCTTGAAGATATGGAATGCGGACGACTGAATATTTTTGCTGGGATCCTGCAGAAGGGATACCCAATTGTACAGGAATATCACTAAAATTATCACTAATGTAATACAACAAATTCCATTATTCAACAATCAAAGTGGACACTAGATCCCTACTCAGATTGATGTTATCAATTGCGAATACCAAACAATGCATACTAAAGATACAAAATCTCACTTGTATCAAACTCTCAACACACCTTAAGCAATGTCATGATCATCTTCAAGTTTCGTACTTCAGAAACATACTTCATCATAGTTGCTGCATTTGGACGCTCAAGGAGAAATTCCGAAAGCAGCTGGAGAAGAATATCAGTATAAAGTTTATATGCAATATCAACTATTTGGCTTCAAAACTGTTGTAGAAATGGAAGCTTCCAATAACAAAAAAGTAAATGTTTGTGAAATCTAACCTTTAGAGATTGCCGCCTCGTTACATAGTTGAGAGATGTCAAAAATTTCTCATAGAGTCCAAAGAACTGAAACAGTAATTGGAACAAATCATTATTAGAAATAAACTAAACCCTCACAGACAATTTTGCCAAGGTAACAATCCCTGTAAAGTCATTTATAATTGGCATTCCGGTGAGCCAAAATACAAATTTCAGTATCCGGTACTTCCAAAGGAACTTTAAAGGTTTGATTTAACAAGAGAGGCAAAGAGAAATGACCAGCTAACCGTCCAGCATGAGGAAATACATGATTTACAAGGATCAGGTATAAGGAAAAACTATTACCACCATAAAGATGACAAACCTGTGCATAATTTGTAGTCAGGTATTCAGCCACTACTGTTTCATGCCTTGTAAGCAATTCCTGCCCACAGCAAAGCAAAAGATTATCAACATCTCATTTGCTCTGCATTTGTGATGATCGACTCACAATTTTTTTAAGCCATACAAAACAGAATATATGAGACAGAGCAGAATCCCCGGGAAATCAAATAAAAACACAACTGCAGATTAGAAATAACTCATTCTACAATAATCAGAATGTTTCAGAGACAGGTTCTAAAAGCCAAATGAACTAACCTTGAAAGTCATGAAAGCATCTGAAGCAATATCAAAGTTTGGAAGCTCAACGTATTTGAAAAACAACTCAAAGCTAGCGGACTCCAACATGTATCTGAGACAAAAATACATATTAAACAAAAAATCTGACTTTTGAAATAGCAACATAATGCTAAAATGTATAACAAAGATTTTTGACAGACTTTTCACCTAAACAATCTCGCTAGATTACTTTTCCAACATCCATTGGTCTCACCTATCACAAACCAGGGAATCTTGAAACAAAATCTCAAGCAAGACTATTTTCAAAAAAATGAATAGGTTGTTTGTAATCTAGACTTTATGCATCCCGTCTCTTAAAAGGTAGCTACATGATGAACTCACTATCAAAAGCCAGATTAAAGCAATTTTGAGGTCTAAAATGGTCCTCCTAAGAAAAATAATAAAATCAGAATTATAAATTTTGTAAAGAAAAAAAGAACTACTTTTTTCTATCATATTTTCAACTTATCTCCTTAGGTTACTCAAATTCCGAGTGTGAGAAATTGTTGGATGCAAAATTAAATTCCACATTCAATGACACAAGACAAACATAACATTTTCCAGGCAGAAATTTAAATACAAAGTGCACACCATGAAAATTGCAGACAGTATTTTTCGGCAAAATTTCCCATGCAAAACCCAGAATGGGAAAACCCGTTATGAGAGGGAGGAAATTTTATTTCTTCAAATTTGAAATGTACAGCAAAAAAATTCAAAGCCTGAGACAAACTTATCTCAACCACCAACACAGCAATGTCTCAAAAAAAAGTGTTAGAGACAGCCTGGAAATCCGTGCAGTCCAACCTGTTCTTGGGATACATGTTTTGCATTAATTGCTATATGGAACTGTCTTGGAATGCATGCCAAGCTGCTCTCTACTGTGATTTTCTCCTTCACTCAGAAAATGTGTTCTCTCTCTCGCAAGTCGAATGCCTCTTCACATGGAATTTTACCTTTAAATAAAAATGCATTGGGTAAGTGAAAGGCCATCTAATCCAAGGGCCCAGTTTGGATTAGATGAATGGATGAGATAATTTCAATTTTCTCTTCTTTAATTTAATTTTCACTTGAAGTGCACTTTAATCCCTAAAGTGCATTTAATGCTCATTTCAAGTCATTAATACAAAAGCCATGTGAACATGACCCCTTTTCCTAGTGTCTTAGGCAAAATCACTAAGGGGAACAACTCCTAAAGTACAAAACTTCAACACTCCCTCATACCGAGGAAGTTGTTCTTAACTACTCCCAACTTGTCACTGAAGAAGACAAACTTGCCCTGCCCAAGGATTTCGTGAGAATGGCATTTATCTACTCATCAATGGATATGTACTGCAACTCAACAGTTCCTCTCTAAACATAAACTCAGATGAAATGGTATTTGATCTCTATGTGCTTGGACCTATCATGGAACACTGGATTCTCAGAGAGTTGAATGCAACTATGATTATCACAGTAAATCACTGTAGGCCTAAGCTCCTGATCAAACAAATGTACCAACAACTTGCGAAGCCACAATGCCTCGCAACTAGCCTGAGTGGTTACCATGTACTCATCCTCAGCAGGACTCAAAGCAACGAACTTTGCTTCCGACTGAACCATGACATTGTTGCCGAGCCCAAACTGAAACAACAACCGAAAGTGCTCTTCTCGTCTGTCGCACTACCTGCCCAATCTGAATCCGTGAAGCCAGCCAAACTAAATCCACCCAATCTCCTATAGTCCAGACATAGTTTTAAAAATCGGAATCGGACTCGGAATCGATCGAGGGTCAACTCGGAATCGGAATCGGAATCGGTAATGAATAGGTCATAAATCGGCCGATTTGAATTTAATGAATCGGTTTGCTAAAAAATACATCAAATACTTAAATTTTAAAGGAAAACAACATTTTCAAGATTATAATCCATGATTCCAAGGCATTGAAGACAAATTAACCAAAATCTACTCATGTACAACTTTCCTTCTCTGAATAAGGCTGAGTTTTATCCTGAAAACTATTCCTTAAACTGTTGTTCCCTGCTTGCATTGATAAGCTGAATTTACTGCTTTTTATGGGTGCTAAAAAATACATCAAATACTTAAATTTTAAAGGAAAACAACATTTTCAAGATCATAATCCATGATTCCAAGGCATTGAAGACAAATTAACCAAAATCTACTCATGTACAACTTTCCTTCTCTGAATAAGGCTGAGTTTTATCCTGAAAACTATTCCTTAAACTGTTGTTCCCTGCTTGCATTGATAAGCTGAATTTACTGCTTTTTATGGGTGTTGTTCCCTTGTTTGATTCGCATGGGGTTAGGGAAAACACACACTAAGTCTGCACCATATGCTTTACATTGTGTACCATAGTCTTTGAGAGAGAAATTTTTTATTATTATCTAATAAGCACTTACCTATGGTTTATCTGGTATATTATTGAATTACCTTTGATTGTCAAATGTCAAGATAATGGAAAGTTCAGCTGGGTTGGGGAGGAGACATGGCATAAAATGCATGCCTACATTTTCTTCCCATATTGGTAAGAGCTTTGAGGGACTAAAGCTCAATGTTGTCCATTCATAGACATCTAATCATTAATGGAAGGGTGGAGTCTTGTGGAAATGGCTGCTTACAGCTTTACATCATTTGATTTATGCTCATGCTGTTAAACCTTAAGCCTACTTCAAATGCATAAATATTAAAAACGCCATATTTCTTAATGAATTGCAAACCATGAAAGCCATTGAAATACAAAATCTCTCCATGGTTACCCACAAAATGGATTCCATCTGCAGATGTAATGCACGTCCACAGATCGTGGCTTGAGGGAATATTTGGTCTGTGTTTAAAACTTCCATATAACAGTACTTGCAAAAACAAGGATGGCAGGCCTTTATTTATTGTCTCTTTTACATTTTGTTTCCTTCAAATATTTAGTATGAATATTTTTAAGTAGCCTGAGGGATAAGCAAGAAAAAACATGGACATGGGCTCCAGCTCTAAACAGCAAAGTGGTCAACTCACAAAGCATGTCTCAACATCCACCCTCTTCAATTCTAAGGCTTAAGGCTTAAAGTGTCGGTTATGTCACTGTCCAAACCGGACCGGTCAGGCTCGAAACCGACCGGTTGGACCGGTTAGTTACCGAACCGAACCGGTTTGGTACCGAACCGAACCGGTTTGGTACCGAACCGAACCGGTTTGGTACCAAACCGGCCGGTTTGGTAACTAACCAGTCCCCGATCCGGTTAACCAACCGGTTTGACCCGGTTTGGTTCCGAACCGGTGAACCGGCCAGTTCCGATTCCGGTTTGGACGATTTTTAAAACTATGAGTCCAGACCATAATCTTCTGTCCCTGCAAGATATCTTTACACATGTTTTGCGGCTACCCAGTGAACTCTTCTAAGCTCCACCATGAACTACCTAAGATTGTTCACCGCAAAACACAAGTCCAGCCTGGTGTTGATCAGATACATTAGTGAAACAATGAGTTGATATAAAGTAGGATCCACCAACTCTCCCTTAGAAGCATGAATCTTCCTCCAATTGGTGATCATCGGTGTGGCCATCGACCTGCAATCCTCCATCCGGAATCTCCTCAATACATCAACTGCATACTTTCCTTGTCCCAGGAAAATATGACCAGGTTCTTGCCAAACCTCCATCCCCAAATAATAATGCATCAACCCAATATTTGTCTCGTACTCTGAAGCAGCATCCCTCTTGCAAGCTGCAATGAGGCGCTCGTCCCTTATGATAAATAAGTCATCAACATACAGTAGAAGAATGAGTGAATCCCCGCCAACCACAATGTAGTAAAGGTTGGGATCAACATCACTCTTCTGAAATCCCATCAACAGCAAATAAGCATCAATCCTGGAATGTCAAGCTCGAGGAGCTTGCTTCTGACCATACAAGGCCTTTTTTAGCCTGCACACATGGGAATCCCTCCCATGAACCTCAAAGCCCTGAGGATGCTCCAAATACACCTCCTCCTATAAGTATCCATTGAGAAATACACTATTCACATCCATTTGGTGGATCTTCCAACCCATCTCTGCGACTATGGAAATCACTGCTCTAATCGAGGAATATCCGGCAACCGATGAAAAGGTATCATCATAATCAACTCCCTCGACCTGTGAGAACCCCCGTGCCACAAACCGAGCCTTGAACTTCTCCACATCGGCATCTGCAGCGTGCTTCACCTTGTAGATCCACTTGGAAGTCACCACTGACTTCCCCTCTGGTCTGGGTACAATCTCCCGTATATCGTTCTTCATGATGGAATGGTACTCTTCCATCTTGGCATCTCTCCAAACATGATGCTAAGAGGCCTCCTCAAATGTAGATGGCTCTAAATCACGAAGATTAGCAACTAATGCCATACCCAACCTGTCTAGCATCACTGTAGTCCTCACCGGTTCCTTAGGCGATCCAAAAGCCTTTGCTTCCTTCAAGGTGTCACGAAGCCATTTAGGCTTCTTCTTCCAAGAAGGTCGCTCCCAAACTGGTCTATCATCATCTGAAGAACTCCCAGAAGTAGATGTACCAGAAACGGTGAAACCTGTGGACTAGGAGCTGGTGAACTAGCCATTGGTGAAACCTGTGATCCGATAATTGTAACTGGTGAACCTGTGACCTGAGAACCAGAAACTGTCCCCGAAGTGCCCGTTGGCTTAACCACTAAACCTGAAGACCCTGTGCATGTAACTTGTGGCCCAATCACACCAAAAATCTGTGAAGTTGTACCCTGGAATGACAATACCTTTAAAGTTGCCTAAGGTATGGGACCCTGTTATTCTTCCTGCACTGACTCTCTGGACTTCTTGAAGGCCCGCTCCTCCTCAAATCTCACTTCCCGCCTCACAACAACCTTCCTATGGGCAGGAAGATAAATGCAGAAGGCCTTCGAAGTCTCATCATAACCCCCAAAGATGCCTCTCACTGCAGTGGGCTCAAGCTTTGTCCACTTCTCAGAAGGGACATGTGAATAAGTCAAGCAACCAAATATGCGAAAATGACCAACCTCAGGCTTCTTGCCTATGAACATCTCCTCAGGAGTCTTACTCCCCAAGGCATGATGGGGATTCCTATTCTGAAGGTATACAGTTGAACTACATGCCTCGACCCAAAGGAAGAAAAGAATAATCTGATCATGTAACATTGCTCTTGGTGCTCCCATTATCAATTGATTCTTCCTATATGCCACTCCATTCTGCTCAGGAGTGTATGGTACTGTCAACTGTCTCTGTATGCCCTTCCGTCTGCAAAACTCATCGAATTCCTTGGAGGTATACTCACCCCCATTATCTGATCTGAGTGCTTAAATCCTCCTCCCAGTTCGGTTCTCCACAAGAGATTTAAACTCTTGGAACCTCTGCAAGACCTCCTCAGATTTCTTGCTCCTCATGAAGTAGATCCAGGTCTTCCTCAAATAATCATCGATGAATGTCACATAATACTCAAAACCTCTCAAAGAAACAAATGAC
Organism: Pseudotsuga menziesii; assembly: GCA_001517045.1. Lineage (NCBI taxonomy): Eukaryota > Viridiplantae > Streptophyta > Pinopsida > Pinales > Pinaceae > Pseudotsuga > Pseudotsuga menziesii. Next base: position 26,129 of record LPNX010682529.1, on the reverse strand, counting down.
TTGGGACCACACAAATTTGAATGTATCAAATCGAGCACTCCAGTTGACTTGCTATCACTACTCGGAAAAGCAGTCTTGGTGTACTTTCACAAAGCACACCCTCTACACACATCATTATGCTCTATGCTTAACTCTAGCATACCTGTAACCATGTCCCTCAACATCCTCAAAGTCGGATGATGCAGATGAGCCATCCTCCTATGCCACAGCTCACAAAGCTAACTGCTACTGCTATGTGTCAAAGCATGTTGGGGCTGAAATAAAAGCTTGTACAGCTTCCCAAATATGACTGCAATGGTATAAAAGGCAGATGGTCCTACATGTTCATCACGAAAAGACACCCCAAGTCCTCTGTCCTCAATCATGGAAACTTATATCAAGTTCTTTTTCAGCCCAGGGACAAACAACACATCCCTTAAAGTCATGGGAGTCATGGACTCCCTCTAAAATGTAATGGTCCCACGCCCAACAGCTCTAACAACTGTGTCATCCCCCAACACAACCTCTACATCTATGCCTTCCTGTGAATGCTCAGAGAACATCTCTCATGCACCTGTCATGTGGCTCGAGGCTCCACTGTCAATATACCAAGTGTTGGTGGTGGATGTATTGAAAGACTGGTCGGTCAATAAATAATACTCCCTCTCAACCTCTATATCAGTGCTGGTAATGATGGAAGCTCTCTCTCTCTCTCTCAATATGTCTAGCGCATAGAGAAAACTCTCTCTCGAATCTGGTTGTATACTCAATCTCTATTGAAGTTGCATTTTGTTGCTTCTTCTTGTTGTTTGGACACTATGAGGCATAGTGTCCAAACCCCTGACAAGCAAAGCACTTGACTTTGCTCAAGAATTATCCTTTTAGCCTTAACTGCATCAAGAATTATCCTTTTAGCCTTGATGTCCTTTTTGTTGAAGACTGATAATGCTTGTGCATTGGTGGAAGCAGGAACCTGAATAGGATTAGCCTGTGTTATGTACCACTTCAATCCACAATTCATTTTCCTCCAATAAAAACACTATTCTACCCTTCCATGGAACAAAATTCCCTACCCCATCAAGCCTATCCTCCAACCTACGTCCGGTGGTCATTTCAATGCAAATTCAAAATCCAACAAGGTGTTGCTCAATGACAAAAGAAGACTACTAGTAGTCTAAAAATTCCAATGCAACAATCTTCCCCCAAACTCTGATACCATGAAAGTTTTAGAAGTTTAACCCCAACCCGGTTTCAAGTCAAATTTTGAAGAGTTAAATGTCCTACCCAGTTTATTTGTGTGCTACAAATGATTGTTTTTACACCAAAATTTCAGACTATGAAACACAAAATGAACATAACATTTTCCAGGCAGAAATTTAAATACAAAGTGCACACCATGAAAATTTCAGACACAGTATTTTTCGGCAAATTTGCCCAGGAAAAACCTAGAATGGGAAAACCTATTATGAGAGCGAGAGGAAATTTTTTTCTTCAAATTTGAAATGTACAGCAAAAAATTTCTAAGTCTGAAACAAACATATCTCAACCACCAACACAACGTCTCAAAAAAACATGTTAAGACTTCCTGGAAATTCGTGCAATCCAAAACTCCTTGAAAATCGTGCCTCTTACACAGTGTACAGACTAACAGAGGGACTGTATTGTCCTCGATTTTCATGCTTGCTGCTCAGCTGTTCACACCTTGAAATTCGTGCCCACTGCTATACACATTTACTACCTTGAAATTCATGCATGCTGCTCCTCAAATTTTGTGTGGTGCAACCGTATCCAGTTGGAGTGTTACTAGTCGAATCCGACTATCATTTTGAATGATAAATAAGAATATTATATTAGATGATGAATATTACAATGATGTCTTGACCTTAAATATGGCTTGGACACTTGATGATGAGGAGACGCCTCCGTTCATAATAACTTAATTAACCTAACTATAAATTATTTAATTATTATCTTATTTTATGTCTGTTACATTGCCACTCCCTTTAAGGGAGCTTTGTCCTCAAATCTTCAGTATTTACTAATGTCATTCTTCATTCTGAATCGGTGTCAGTATTAGAATCGGACGAGATTTCTGGTGCAGGGACTTGCACTTCCTTTCCATTGATGATTCTGCAGTGTATTGTCTGATTGTTCCTACATTTATGGCCAGGGGTCCAGTCATCACCGCATCGACGACATATGTTTTTCTTCTTTTTTCTATTATCAGAATAACGGTTAGATGACTTCGACCTATTTTCCATTTCATAGGCATATGGTTGAGGTTTGTGGCATTGATGGTCGGGTGACCAAGTATTTTCACAGTACCTACATTGTGTCTCTATTTCTTGTCGATAATGGTTATCACCTCTTGTTCTTATTCCTTCCAATTTGTGTTTTGCGGCTTTGCCTTTATGTCTTGCTACTTCTACATTAGGCATGTCATGTAACTTTAACTCTTTTTGGAGGTATGGTTTAAGACCTCCTAAATAGGTTTCGAGTCTTTATTTGTCAGACAACCCAAATACTCGTGTCGATAAGGATTCCCATTGATGTGTGAATTCCTCAACGCTTCCATCCTGTTGTAATCTGGTAAGTTTACTGAAAAATTCTTCTTTGATTCCTTGAAATTTATTAAAAAACATTTTTGAACAAGTTCCAAGTGTAGACAAAATTATCTCTCCTCCACCATAAGTACCAATTATAGGCGTACCCTTCCATATGCATTGACGCATATTTCACCTTCTCCTCATCAGACTGAATATTGTAAATGTCAAAGTATTCTTCGGCTTTGTTTAGCCAAGCAACGAATTGGTCTTCACTCCCATTGAATTTTGACAACTCTATTTTTGCCTTAGGTGGGTACACTTTGTAAGGACGATATCGATTGCCTTTTGCTTTACGGTTTGATGGTGGCTCGAAACTACTGGATGATGCAAGTGACATATTTGAACTGCTTCGTTGTTGGCAGTGATTTTTAACTTTTTTATTCTCTACTATCTTACTGATAGCTTCTATTTTGTTGTTTAATCGTGCCTCCATGTCTGGCAGTACTTTTGTTTCTATCTCTTGCTTAAGCGTCGCATTATTAATCTTTATTTCTTTTTGCAAATCTTCTTGATTCTTTGTAAGTGTTTCCTGTGTGGCAACCTGAAATGAGGCATCTAACATGTCTGGACTGCTGACTTGGTCCGAACTAGGTATGAGTCTTTGTAACACCTAGATTAATGTATTATGGTTATGCGTCATGGTGCTCAAGCTCTGTGTTGAGGTGTTTATGTTTTGAGTCATGGTACTCATCTTTTGTCATCCCAGTCTTTTTGTTTTTCGTTCAGGATGTCAAATTTTTCATCCAGCCTTCTTTCTAGTACCAAAACAGGCTCATCTTTGAGTATTGCATTATTATTCTACATCTCTTCCTTCAAGTTTTTTTGGTTAGCGACAAGGGACTTGATGTCCTTCTCCATTTTTTCGATTTGCTCTTTTAGCTCTGCCATGGTCTTGGACCTTGTATGCGGAGGTGTGTATTTTGACGCTATTTTGGCTTTTGAGGTGAATTTTTTGAATAATAATAAATATTAATTAATTAATTAATATTATTATAGTTTTTTCTTTTTCTTTTATAAACTATATAATATTTTGTATATAGTTTTTTTTTAAACAAATATTATAATAATAATATATAATATTTGATTTTTTTAAATTTTGATTTTTATTAAATATATTATTATTAATATATTATATTATATTATAATATATTATAATTTTTTTTTTAGTTGCAAGTTAGCGTGGAGATGATGGAGCTGACGACAGATGGGAATGGGGCGCGTGAAGCAGCAAATGGGCGAGTGGAAGGAGCGGAAGGCAAATGGTTGCTTGGGAAGGAGCGAAATGAAGTAAGTGGAAGGGTGGCCGAAGAGGAGATGAGCGCTAGGCTGAAAGCATGGCAGATTGGCGTGGACGTTGTGGATGGAGGTGTAGGTGCATGGAGGGAGGCGAGTGCAATGGAAAATGGTGTGTGGGATAGAGCGAGAGGAGAAGCGAAAGGAGTAGGGCAGCGAGGTAGAAAGACTCAAGAGGCAGTGGACTGTGGTTGGGTAGCGAATAGAGTGCGCAGTTATGAGGAGAGGGGAGTGTTGGGCATAGAGGAGAAGCGAATGGATAAGGAATGGAATGTATGGCGGCAGCAAATGGGATGGAGAGAATTGGAGGCGGAAATCAGGGTGGGAGGGCTGGCGTGGGAGAGCTAGGAGGAATGAGCAGTGGGGAGAAGCTTGAGGATCACGTAGAGGAGCGCGCTGGGAGCAAGGCTAGGAGAGCTGCGATTTGAAGTGAGTGGGAGTATGGAAGCGGAGGGCAGCGGAGCAGAGAGAGAGAGATATGGGTGAGATGGAGGGAAGATGTGATGTGAGATGAGATGAGCCGAAACCGAACTCAAAGGTGGGAGGAGCCAAATCCGAGCTCACCGGAGGAGCGAAACCACTATGATACCACTTGGTGCAACCGTATCTGGTTGGACTGTTACTAGTCGAATCCGACAATCATTTTGAATGATAAATAAGAATATTATATTAGATGATGAATATTACAATGATGTCTTGACCTTAAATATGGCTTGGACACTTGATGATGAGGAGATGCCTCCTTTCATAATAACTTAATTAACCTAACAATAAATTATTTAATTATTTAATTATTATCTCATTTTATGTTAGTTACATTGTGCCCAGAATTAAACGTTGAAATGAATGCCTATTGTACGGTCTCTACAATAAATGCAGTTGTACAATGCCTAGGAATTCATGCCCAGCCTGTTCTTAAGATTCGTGTTGTGCATTAATTGCTGAATGGAACTGTCTTGGGATGCATGAAAGGTCTGCGCTCTACTGTGATTTTCTCCTTCACTCAGAAAATGTGTTCTTGCTCTCACAAGTCGAATGCCTCTTCACATGGAATTTTGACTTTAAATAAACATGCATTGAGAAAGTGAAAGGCCATCTAATCCAAGGGCCCAGATTAGATTAGATGAATGTATGAAATAATTTCAATTTTCTCTCCATTAATTTAATTTTCACTCCACTATCCTTTTAATTTTCACTTAAAGTGCACTTTAATCCCTAAAGTGCATTTATTGCTCAACTCAAGTCATTAATACAAAATCCATGTGAACATGACTCCTTTTCCTAGTGACTTAGGCAAAATCACCAAGGGGAACAACTCCCAAAGTACAAAACTTCAACACATATCACCAACCTATGCAACATAATTCAGTTGGATCCAGTATCAATTGGCATTATTTCTTTAAGTTGGCCCACTCTACAAGCCATTGAAAGTTCGAAACAATTTTATGTACCTCTGAGATCCTCTCCAGTTCAATCCAAAACCCTGAACTATGCACTCAAACCCTGACAAATTCAATCACAAGAAAATCTAGCGTAGTAGGGTTACTCCATGAATTCCTTGGTTCAATTTAACTCTAATTTCTGCTGATGTTCACAACCACATTAGCAAAATGCGGTATCAATAAATGGAAATATTTTGCATAAATTTTCTGCCAAAACTATCTCCTTACCCACTCAGTTTGCTACTATAAAGATTTGAATTTTACAGATTTTCTTTATCTACCTGCGTTTGGAAGTTTTTCTAGCACCCTAGTTTTAGAGAAAAAACATGGTTTCTTTTTCCAATAAGATAATTAACCATAGCATAATGACACAGCTATTTCCTAACGGACCATTTAATGTTCCGCAATAATTACTTTTTATTATTTTTTGCTTTTCACGGTAAAGAGACAATAGCGGATTATAACATAGTTATTTGCATGCATATTTCTCTTTACTCAACATTCTAGAGACAAAATTGTCATACATTTGCTCAATTTCACTACCATCTAGCATTGGTACCCAATGCATGTCAGACATGGATAGATTAGATATTTCAAATAGAGGTACAGTACCATTTGAAGAAACGATGCAGAGTACAGAAGAACAGTTCTTCACAGACCTATGTTCCCTCATGCTTTTTCTTCATGGACCTATGTTTCCTCATGCTTTACTTACATAGACTAGTCATGTACAACAATTTAATATGCATGTATCAAGCAATGGAAATGCTAAATGGGCCTAAACAAAAGTGATAGAAGAAAAGAGATTATTTTCATTTCTGGGCAGCTTCGAGAGCCATTCTCGAGGAGATTGGCGTCAGCCTGGGGCTGTAGACCTGGTCAGGGACCAGGACGTTGATGATACTTGTTTTCCTCTGGGAAGAGTTGACATAAATGTTTGAAGACCATTCCTATGAAGATTCAAGAAGACAAGTTGACCATTGAAAAAGTGAAAGAGGGGCTAAAGTTTAAGCCTTCATGAAAAATTAGAAGAGGAGCTTTTAATGTTGCTTCCAAGACAATCAAAGAATAATCTTCCTTGTAATGATGCACTTGAGTTGGCATGTGTGGACCATGAAGACCAAGAGAAGGACTAAAACTTTGCCCAAAGATGACTTACTAAGAAGAGATGGTTATATAGCCCTAATAAAGTGTTAAAAGCCCACAATGAAATTAAAAGGACCCTAACTAAAGTATTTTATATTATTTGTTGACTCCTTGACTTGTGAAAGTTACCCCTTGGATTACTCAATGATGAAATATAAGTAAGGAGCACTTTCAAGAAATCAAACACAAACATCATTCTATCATCTTCATATCTGTCCTTCAACATGGAGATCTGATTCAGCTATTGGAAATCGGCCGCGGGTGTTTAAGGGGCTTGTTTGGCCTCTCGCACTCAGCCGCAGCCCTAGAAGTGCCTCTCTCACTCAGTCGCAACCCTAGTTTGGCCTCTCTCACTCGGCCGCAGTCCTGTTTGTTAAAAAGTTACCTAGCAAAGTGTTGTTCACCTAGTATGCTTTGGGGTGGACATGGTCACTTTAAAAAGTGTGACCCCTAGTCAATTTCATTTAATGAAGTGAGAAGTACTTTATAATTTTGAAGTGACTTCATTTAAAAAAACAATTCATCATATATTTTCCAAAGTTCAATTTTAATGATAAAGTCAAGTGTTAGATTAATTAATATGGATTTCAATACTTTATTAAATGATATGAGTGCACTAAATATCATTTAATAATTTTTTTTAATGGAGCATTTAATGAGAGCCATTGATCTAACCTAATCTAGACCTTCAGATTGAGAAGGAAGTTGCCAATAACAAAAAGGGCTTGGGCAAGGCATTTGGATTAATTGTGTTAAATCTTCCCAAAGAGATTTTGGAGAGAGAGAGAGAGAAGAGAGAAGGAAAAATTCAGATATTGAAACCCAGGTTGAGGGCACGTTTTCCAAGAAAAATTTGTATAGCAAAGAGAAAGTTCAACCATACAGCAGCAGCATTAATTACAGCAGTCCGTACAGCACATGTGAGAGAATCCGTACAGCACGTGTGAGGAAAACTTGGCACAATTTTCGAGGCTGAAAGTACAGAATTTAATGCATTTGTACAGGAGCAGGTTGGCTCAGAAATTGAGGAGTTTGGCACAGATTTCTAGACCATACAGCAGCAATTAATGCAGTTGTACAGCCACACATGCGAGTCCGTATAGTTGGAGAAGTACAGCAAAATTCTGAGTTTGGAATTTGTGAGATAGGTACAGTCGCTTGGTTTGTAAATTTCTCTGATAAATAAAAATAATCTCTCTTGCACAGGTTTTCCCAGGGTGGGGTTTTTGCTTGGACCAATTTGGTCAAAATTTCCGAGTATTAATTTCATGTGTGTAAATGTCTAAAATTTTCTAAGTTTTACTTTTCCTGTTTGAAAAGAAAATTTTTGAGTTTATTTAAAGTTGAGAAAACATTTTCACAAGTGTTTCAGTTTGGATAATTTTTGAAAAATTATGCATTGAAAGGGTTGGGCATTAAACAATGCAAAGAAGCCTAAAGGCTTGAAACCAGGTTGGGAAAACTTTCAAAAAATTTCATAATATCAGAGCTTTGCAAAGATTCAGAATTTTTAAACATTCAGAAGTTGGGGTTTGAAGGAAAAGAATTCTTGAACAGCTTGCTTAAGGTTATGAAATATCCCAAATCCCGATATTTTCTATCTCTAAGCAAAAAGGCTGATACAACTAGGCATGCAAACTGCCATGCAAAAATCCCTATTTTATATGAAAAATTAGGGTTAGGGTTTGTGAGATAGAATGAACACTTACCACTGATAAGCCGGTGAAACTGCTTCAGATAAAGTATGCAAGCCCCGAGAACTGGATCGAAGATGGGCAGACCTCTTCTGCTCCCAGTGAACCCCCAGCAGCAAGAACCCTAGTCAGAAGAGGGTGAAGCTATCAGTGAAGGAGGTGTCCGATGAAGCTGCCAATTTGCAGGATTGGTAGCCTTCACGTGCCGGAGAGAATGCCTGATACAAGAGTGATTTCTGGGTCCTCTAGGCAGGATAGCGACTTGCTTCTGAGAGACAGCTGCTCAAGCCCCTGGAATCCCGAAACTGCTGATAACTGTTCCGGATGAGCACAAATGGATCTGATAATCACCGCGTACCGGAGTATGGTGCTGATGATGAGAATGGTGCTGGAGTTTCGGAAGGAAACTGAGATCTGAAGGCCCCACAGCTGATTAGGGATTTCCGGATGAAAACCCCCCCTTTACAGCTGCACACGTGTCCCTGCAACGATCTATACCATATGCTAGATAACTGATGAATGAATGAAAAACAAGTGGTGAACCTGTATGGCTTACCCTGAATAAGACTAGGACAGATGTTTCACTACCGAAATCCTGTTAGCTGAAGACTCCGTCTCCAACCCCAACTGCTGTGCGGCACGCTGTGCTGCTATCCAAGAGCTCCCAAAAATAATCATAATCAAAAGTGAAGTCTCCTTTTGCTTTATCCTTTATTTATAATGTTCAACTGCGAAAACCCTAATCTTTGACCTAATTAGGTCACTTTATCTTCTAATTTGGCGTTGACTTGCATGCATGCAGATGGAGACTTAACGAGTGCATGCATCATTAAATAATGCTGGGATGACATGCACGAAGGTGGCCTTTGGCTCCAGTGGCCCTTCTTGACCTAATGATGATGCCCTAGATCTTCTATGGATGGCATCAGTCCTTAGCTAATCCCCTAGCTGTCAGTAACCGCTCGAACCCACAGGAATCACATAGGTTAGCGGTTTTGGGCCTCAAGGCCTAATTGGAAGGGGACATTACAGTCCTCCCCACTTGAGATTGCTTGTCCTCAAACAACTTCAAACTGGGATGCTGCAATACCTGTCCACCTTCCCAGGTGGCATCCTCTGGCGGTAGTTCCTTCCATTGAACCAAGTATTCTCTGATTATCCTGTTCCTGAGCTTCCTCTCTCTAGTCTGTATGATCCGTTCGGGAATCAGTATCAGCAGTCCCTCATCATCTAAAGGAGGCAATTCGGTGGATGGAGCAATGTGTTGCCCAAGGGTCTTCTTCAGATTAGATACATGGAACACATTGTGAATTTTGCTTTCTGGTGGAAGTTCTAGTTCATATGCCACCTCTCCCACTTTCCTGATTATTCTGTATGGTCCATAGAAGCGGGGTTTTAACTTCTCTGCTCCTTTCTTCTTAAGTGAGGACTGTCTGTAAGGCTGGAGCCTTAAGTACACTAAATCCCCTACCTCAAAGCTCCGCTCAATCCTATGTCTGTCGACATACAACTTCTGTTGATTCTTGGTTGTCTGTAAATTCTCCTTCAATATTTTCAGAATGTCCTGACTGTCCTGTATCCAATCCTTAGCCTTAGGAGCCCTACTATCTCCAAATGCCAAATCTGCATAGTCCAAGGCCTCGTAACCATATAATGCCTTAAAAAGAGTCATCCTAATAGACATGTGATAGGTAGTATTGTAGCAATACTCTCCTAGGTGTAGCCATTTGATCCAGGTTCGTTGCTGCCCTGCTACATAGTTCCTTAAATACCCTTCAATCCACTTGTTGACTATTTCTGTTTGCCCGTCACTCTGGGGATGATAACTCGTACTAGTAGCCAGTTCGGTCCCCACCAATCTGAACAGCTCCTGCCAGAAGGCACCCGTGAATCTGCTATCTCGATCACTGACAATGGTCTTAGGTAACCCGTGTAACCTGAAGACCTCCCTGAAGAATAACTCAGCTACTTGAGCTGTCGAGTAGTCTGATGATATCGAGAAGAAATGTGCAAACTTGGTCAGTCTGTCAACTACGACATATAAACAATCTCACCCTTGGACCTTGGGCAAGCCTGAAATAAAGTCCATGGAGATGCTCTCCCACTTCTGTTCTAGAATTGGCAGTGGCTGGAGTAACCTTACTGGATGGGTGTTCTCAATCTTGTTCTGCTGACAGATGCTACATTTTCGGACATGCTGCATAATCTCCCCCTTGAGGCCCTTCCATGAGAACCTCTCTCTGATCTGCCTGTAGGTTTTTAAGAAACCTTGATGCCCTGATAAAGGAGAATCGTGGGCTGCCTGAATGATCTTTTTCCTCAATGTGGATTCTGGAACGAGGTATATCCTGTCTTTGTAATAGATGATGTCATCCACAATCCTGTACCTGTCATCCTGAATTTGCTCGTCCAATAATTCGCAAGCGAATTTATTTTTGGAGTATTCCACTAAGAGAAGTGCCCTCCAATCTGTGGATATACTACTGAGAGATAATGGGGCTGGACGCCTGGATAATGCATCAGCTACTACATTAGTCTTACCTTTCACATACTCGATCTCGAAATCATAGGCTCGTACCTTGCTGACCCATTTCTGCTGTCGCTCATTCAGTTCCTTCTGCTCCAGGAAATACTTGAGGCTGTTATGATCGGTTTTGATTTTGAACTTACTGCCCACCAGGTACTATCTGAATTTTGTGAGAGCATGCAAGATGGCCAGCATCTCCTTGTCATATATGGAGTAATGGCGCTCGTAGTTCTTCAGTTTACGGCTCTCAAATGCAATAGGGTGATGATTCTACATCAATACTGCTCCTAACCCTTCCCCTAAGGCATCACATTCTACCACAAAAGGTTGTGAGAAGTTTGGTAATGCTAGAACTGGACAAGAACTCATAATAACCTTCATCTCCTCGAAAGTTTTCTGTGCTAAATCTGTCCAAGTGAACGCTCCTTTCTTGGTGAGATCTGTGAGGGGTGCTGCAAATTGGGAGAATCCCTTAACGTACCGACGA
>LPNX010682529.1:833-11457 GCA_001517045.1 Pseudotsuga menziesii | reverse complement strand
AAGTGGTGAACCTGTATGGCTTACCCTGAATAAGACTAGGACAGATGTTTCACTGCCGAAATCCTGTTAGCTAAAGACTCCGTCTCCAACCCCAACTGCTATGCGGCACGCTGTGCTGCTATCCAAGAGCTCCCAAAAATAATCATAATCAAAAGTGAAGTCTCCTTTTGCTTTATCCTTTATTTATAATGTTCAACTGCGAAAACCCTAATCTTTGACCTAATTAGGTCACTTTATCTTCTAATTTGACGTTGACTTGCATGCATGCAGATGGAGACTTAATGAGTGCATGCATCATTAAATAATGCTGGGATGACATGCACGAAGGTGGCCTTTGGCCCCAGTGGCCCTTCTTGACCTAATGATGATGCCCTAGATCTTCTATGGATGGCATCAGTCCTTAGTTGATCCCCTAGCTGTCAGTAACCGCTCGAACCTTCAGGAATCACATAGGTTAGCGGTTTTGGGCCTCAAGGCCTAATTGGAAGGGGACATTACAGGTTACAGGTTGCAGCCATGGTGTTCGGTCTTAGAGTGGAAGATAGACTTGATGGGGCTGCAAATTTTAGCCCTTGGAAGGCTAGGATTAGCTTGATTCTTGAAGAGAATGAACTATGGGATATAGTTCATGGGACAGCTAAAAATCATATGGTAGTACCTGCTGATGCAACAGATGAGGCAGCTTTTCTGAAAAAGGACATAAAGGCAAGAAGAGTCATTCTTGATGCAATGAAGGATCATGTGATCCCTCACATTTCAGCCAAAGACCATGCTTTTGAAATGTGGACAGGTTTGACAAATCTTTATCAGAGTTCCAATGAAAACAAGAAGATGGTATTGAGAGAAAAGTTGAAAGGTGTTCGCATGGGAAAAGGTGAAGGCATGGCATCATATATTACCAAGATCACACAGGTAAGAGATGAGCTAGCAGCTGTAGGAGAGGTGATAGGTGTTCCTGAGATGGTGCGTATAGCACTAAATGGAGTATCACAGCAGTGGACCATATTTGTTCAGACCATTATTGGCAAGGAGAACATGCCCACATGGGATCGATTGTGGGATGATCTCACACAAGAGGAGATACGGAGAGGATTCTTACAGGGCAGTTCATCACATCAGAGAGATGATGAGGAGAATGTTGCTTTAGCAACGTAGGGCAAGAAAAATAAGAAGTTCAAGAAGGGTTCCAAGGAGGGAGCCAAACAGCATGAGGGAGAGAAGAAGGACATGAGCAAAGTGAAATGCTTTGCATGTCAGAAGATGGGACACTATGCTGGACAGTGTCCTAATAAGAAGAAGAAGAAGCAGCAGACTGCAGCTGCAACTGAGATTGATGAGTTTGCAGTGAGATTTGAGAGAGATTTTTCTCTCTTTGCAGGTGTTGGTGTTGAGAGAGCACCTTCTATCACCAACAGAGATTTCGAGGACCACATGGAGAATTCCATGATTGTTGGGCATTCATTGAGTGCCACCACTACTTCCTCGACTTGGTACATTGATAGTGGAGCTTGCAGTCATATGACAGGTGATCGAGACATGTTCACAGAGATGTCAGAGTCAGACTTCGAGATGGAGGTTGTATTGGGAGATGATACAATGGTGAGAACAGTTGGGCGAGGGACTGTCCGCTTTGAGAGGGAGTCCATGCAGCCTATGTTTCCGAGGGATGTGTTGTTTGTCCCTGGGCTGAAGAAGAACCTTGTTTCAGTTTCCATGATAGAGGATAGAGGCTTCGGTGTATATGTCCTTGATGGGAAAGTTCACATCTTTTCCAAGTCAGAAGGTCCATCTAACTCACGGGTGATTGGAGTCAAGAGTGGGAAATTGTACAAGCTTCTTTTCCAGCCACATCATGCACTGTCACAAACTCAGAGCAATGATGAGTTGTGTGAGCTATGGCACAGGAGGATCGCCCATCTTCACCGTCCAGCTTTGCAGATGCTAAGAGAGATGACTACAGGTATGCCAGAGTTTAGCACAGAGTCAAGTGGTGTGTGTAGAGGGTGTCCTTTGGGAAAGTACACCAAGACTGCTTTTCCAAGCAGTGATTCCAGATCAGAGGGAGCGCTTCAGTTGATACATTCAGATCTATGTGGTCCCATGTCTTCTACCTCTTTGACAAAATATGAGTATTACATCACTTTCATTGATGACTTTTCCAGGAAGACCTGGATCTATTTGCTTAGAAGCAGGAGATCAAAGGAAGTCTTGCTTCGGTTCCAAGAGTTCAAAGCTCTTGTGGAGAACTAGACAAAAAAGAAGATCAAAGTATTTTGGTCAGACAATGGAGGTGAGTACACTTCTCGTGCATTTGATGAGTATTGTCGATAGGAGGGGATAAAGAGGCAGTTGACTGTTCCTTACACTCCACAATAGAATGGAGTGGCTGAAAGGAAGAACCGCTCTATAGTGGGTGCAGCTAGAGCCATGCTGCATGATCAGTGTCTTCCTTTCTTTCTATGGGCGGAGGCCTGTAGTACTGTTGTTTATGTTCTCAACAGGAATCTGCACCGTGCATTGGGGAGTAAAACTCTTGAGGAGGCATTCATAGGGAAAGTGCCTGAGATAGGTCACTTTCGAATTTTTGGTTGCCTTGCATACTCTCATGTCACTTCTGAGAAGAGGACAAAGTTGGAGGCTACAGGTGAGCGTGGTATCTTTGTTGGTTATGATGACACATCGAAGGCTTTTCGGATTTACCTTCCTACACAGAGGAAAGTTGTGGTGAGAAGGGAGGTGAAGTTCGAGGAGGAGAAAGCCTTCAGGAGGTCTCTTGATACCATGTTAAGGAGGGCAGGGATCGACTCACTATGATACCATGTTAAGATCTCATGATGCATCCAAGGTATCCAAGAGGAATGGCGGTGTTCAAAAACACCTTTAAACAATGAAGCACGTCTTTATAATAGGATCCCAAAGAGCATAATGCATTGTGTGTGCAATGTGTATCAAATGAGGCTAAAGTCTCACCAATAAATAGGTTTAGGGATTACCCCTAAGACCGAAAAGGGTATGACCAAAATAAGCACTAAAGTGGTTAACCATAAATGGAGTGATCAAGCAATCTAAATGTTCCGATAAACCCCTCAAGTGAGTTTACATTAAATATTCTCACCAAAATCTCATAAACAACATAAATTATAACCCCAAATGCTAGGAAAACAATACATAATACATTTTTACAGATAAAAAAGGATCTATGGCATATTTGAAGCTTGTATATTATTTTTGACCTAGGGATCTAGTTGTTGCATAGTTGTATTCACCTAGAAGCCTATAAGTTGCAGTACGAAATAATTGCAAATTTCTTCTAGTTGCTTCTAAGCCGAATTCCTAGTAAATTCCACTGACAAATATTTGTAGAGGTAGAAAGCTCTAAAAATGACAACACAAAGATTCTAAGGATGTAAAGAAAGTATATTCAATAGTAACTGTGGGTTTGGTGAAGTCGATAAACAAACAAGAACTAATTAAAAATCCAAAAACTAAGATGGAACAATTTATTTTTTAACATATGACATGGACAAACTATTAAGACACTATAAGGTGAGATTACATTGAAACCAACTGCCAAAGACGTGATCCTTCTATAAACAATATCCATGCATTATAAGAGGACATTAGAGAAGTACAATTCAATCTTTGAATGTATCATTGATTCTCGTAGAGTTACAAATAAGGTCAACATTAAGTGAAGATGATGACCTCTACCTTGTCCATTCACTAATGAATTTGAATTTAGCTTTTCATTTATAGGATAAAAGTTGAAATAGTTAAATTTTAGGTGATGCCTCATTTTGTTATGATCCTTCTTGTATAAATAACTGTTTCGATATGATGAAAAGGCATATGTGATACGCTCGGATTTCTTTCTTCTATGAGATCGCAGGTCTTGTTGCAGCGAAAGGAGCAAATGAGAGATGATTGTTGAGAATTGGATAAAGTAATGGATTTCTAATCTGATACAGATCAAATGCATCGTTCTGGGTTTTCCCTTTAGTTTCTTGAACTACATGTTGCGTTAGATCAAAGAAACGTGCATTGTATAGGGTTTTGTTATTATTGGGAGTTTTTATGTTCTTCTACAGGAGTGCACTAGACTGAAGAAGTTTTTTGGGGCAGGACATGAAAATGTGTATGGATTGCTTAGTGGAGAAAACAAATGTGTTTTCAGGTCTGCATATATATGAAATTGCTTCGGGTTGTTTTCGCTTTTGTAAATGCAGGAAATATTAACGCAACAAAGGCGCGTGGGTCCTTAAGACTACAGGACTGCGGATTACCATTTACTCGTGTGATGGTTCTACAATAACGGTTTGAGTAGCTATTCCTCTAAAATTGCAGGTGTAATATGTTGCAAAGCGCAGAAGGATGCTCTCCTAATGTTTAATCCAATGCAGAGATGAGTCCTAGGCAGCACAATAGAAGATCAGCTTTGGAATAATTATGTCAAGAAACTAATGCGTTGTCCATTTATCTGAAAAAGAGACAAGGGTGCAAGATAGAATGAAGATAATGTTGTGCACTAAATTGACAGAGAAGAGGTTGTTGGTTCAGAAGTAAAAATGAGGGCAAAAAATCTAAGTATAAAACTGTCAATTCTTAAGAGTGGATTGTGTATGAAGAAGAACTGAACAGATGCAAATCAAGTGAATAATTTAAATTACAGAGGTAACAAGTCTAAGGTACTCCTTCAAATGTCTAGATTGCAAAATGTGTTTAGGACCTAGGTATTTGAATTCAGAGATCAGAGTGATATGTTTTCCTATTTTGAGATCACAGAAACAGAATATATAACAGACTGTTTCTTGGGCACAAATGTTCTTGGTTGGATCAATCCTACATAGTATAGTGAATCCCTAAATTTGAGAAATCTTCAATAACCTGATTTATGTGAACTGCAATCAAGTCTAGAACAAGGGTTCATCAGTTGATTTGTTGGTGTTGAGATACAGGACTGTATTGGTGATTGGATAGATTGGCAGAAATGTGTATGAAGTACAGGAAATAGATATGAAGTGCAGGAAGAGTACAGAATTGTGTATGAAGTGAAGGAACTGTACAGGATTGTGTATGTAGTGCAGAAACAGTACAGGAATTGTTGTAAGTGGTACAGGAACAGTACAGGAATTGTGTATGAAGTGCAAGAATTGTGTATGAAGTACAGGAAATGTGAAGTGTGCCTATCCTTGGGCGTCTTGGTGGTCTTATCTTATGATCTTGGACCTTGTTTTTTTTGGATCTAGGTATTATGTACTTGAGAGATCAATATATTGAGATTCTCTCTGATTGTAAAGGGACTTTTGGCTCTTGGATTTTCAGAGATAATAAAAATATTTTTGCACAAACTCTTGGAAGCTTTGTCGAATGTTATTGTGTGGAGATTGACAAGTCTTTTCTTTTTGGCATTCTTGAGGATCTTTGTGTTTCCATATTATTTTCTTACAGGGGCCGTTTTTTAGTTTGCAGGGACATTTTGGAGAGGGTGTTGTTGTGGGGGAGACTCCCATATCACGCCCTCAAATCGAGGCTAGCTTTGACAAGGAATAGCAAATGCATAAAAAAATTCTACACTTGAGACAATGATCATCCAACACTTGATCCATGCACCACATGAGACCCCCAAAGCCTTTTATTATTCCAAACAATAATACAATACAATACAACGAGAGCAGACCTTATGTCATTTGACCATGCCAAACAATGAGCAAAAGCTCCTGCTTAAATAGGAAAATGAGAGGGTAGGGGGGCATCCATCAGTTGAGTTGAAGTCGAGTAAGCTTGAGTGATTCATGGATCTTGTTGGAAGTTTCGAAGAGCTCCTTGAAGGTGATGGAGCCACCTCCTAGCAAAAGATACGCCCTAATTTGGATTGATTTCCAATCAATCAACTTGATGCCACATAAACCAATGTGTTAACCAAGTGAAGGGGCGCAAGGAGTGATTCACTTGAGATAATTGTTGTAATATCCAAACTGATATTCTATTGTGTTTTGATAATATGCTTGATGTTTAGATGCTCAAATTGTGCCAGAAAGATAAATAAAATGTGCATGCAAAAGTGTCATGCCAAACAGCCCTAAAAAATAGCTGATCTGGAGAGAAAATAGGGTGAAAATTTTTAGTGAGAGAAGATACACATACCATTGATAATAATGCTTGATAGTCTGTCAAAATAAGGGATGCATGCAGGTGATGCCCGAAAGATAATAAGTTAGTGCTCCTCTCCAACAGGAAAGGCCCAGCTATGTGAATGCCCTCCTACTGCTAATATTGACGTTTTTTAGGGAAGAGGTACCTGTTGCTGCTGAAACTTTCGAGGAATGCATGTAAAGACCTCCTGGATAGGCGCACTTTTCATGTGGTGCGCCCCTCCTTGGGCGTCTTAGTGGTCTTATCATATGATCTTGGCCCTTGATCTTTTTGGATCTAGGTATTATGTACTTGAGAGATCAATATATTGAGATTCTCTCTCATTGTAAAGGGACTTTTGGCTCTTGGATTTTTAGAGATAATAAAAATATTTTTGCACAAACTAGGTCTGTTTCTTGTCCCAACTCCCTTAGTAGCCACTGTGAAATACTGGTGAAAAGTAGTCTTTAAGATTTGCCGGTTTAAGTTCACCTCTTACAACCAGTGAAATGATAAATATCCCAGGGAAAAATAGGTTTTCAACTTCGTTCCCCGGCAACAACGCCAAAGATGTTAGTGCCAAAAATTGTTCCCAGACTACAAGAAAACAAGCCAACACAATCTCAATAATCACAATAAAATAAAATAGGGTTTTCTAGGGTTTTCAAGGTTTTTTGGTTGAGCAGTTTGAAGACAAGAGGGCAAACATTCATAAAACCAAAGTAGACACTAAATCATGAGCATTTGAATAACTGAGATGCATAACATATAAACCATAATCCAACAGAAAACACAATACTGAATTTCACCCACAGTTAGCAAGCATTCCAAGCATAAAAACATTAAACAAGAAATGAATGTACCAGCTGAGTAATTAACACAAATTATAAATGAAACCAGTCAATAATCTGAAGGGCATATAGTGCATATATTTCATAGTTCAGTCTTCAAAATACACATAAGAGCTTTTACTTAGCTCATAAACAAAACCTGATAGCCTCCCCTTGTCAGCAAAAAATCGAACCATTTGTCTTCTTTCAGACTTACATTTATCCTATTCTTCAAAATCAGTTGAATAACTGAACCCTAACTGTTTTAAGACTACCTATCGAATAGTTCAATCTAAATCATCCTTATACAAAAATAAAATAACTTTCCAAACATAACTAATAACTGACTTTCTTGACTAACTTTACAAATCTTTAGCTGCTTCAGCAAGTAAAGCAATTCCCTCCAAGGCTTGAGCTTTCCTTCTCACCTTCAATTGATCTGTCTCCATGTCTGCAATCCTCCTTGCTAGCTCCTCATTATGCTGTTGCAGCTCCTGGATGGTTTGCTTTAACTCTGTCAACTGATTTTTAGTTTGCCTTTTCCTTCTAAGTGCTTCTCTTGAAACTGTAATCAACTCCTGTTAATGACTGTTAACTTCCTCCAAATCTTCTCTAAGTTTCATGTTTGCAGTAACTAACCCATCATTAGCTTCATGCATATATTCAATTTGATACTTATATTGCTTAATGCTTCTTTGTAGGTTTTCTTATTCAGAATCAATACATTTGTCTCCTGCTATTGTTTGCATCCCTTCTGGTGTCCATGGGATTTTCAATCTTTTATAGATTTCTTCATCTTCATTCATAAGTTCTGTGGATATTACAGGAAACTTTGGATGTTTTTCATTTTCAGCATTGCAAGGAACTTCTTCTTCAACCATCTCCTTCTTCTCTAAACAAGAACTCTTTACCTCACTTTGTTGTTGTTCTTGAAAATTTGATTTCGAATTTCCAGAAATATATCAGAGATCTTAGTATCAGTCATGACAGATTTTCCTTTTGATTCTATTGACTTCTTACCTAAGTCACCTGACACGGGGAAACGGGACACGAAGGAAACGAAAATACGAGAGTCCGACACGGACACGGTGACCCCCGGAATCAGGACACGTAGGATACGTTTTATATACATGTTTTTTTTTTTTTAAATATATTAAAATTTAAAAATATAGACATATAGATCCAAAAATATTTAGAAACTAGAACATTTACTAATATTCAATAGAAATTAGAATAAAAACACATTAATGATTAGTAATTACACATTTGTCATTCACAAGTCACGATTCACAACACATTTGTCATTCACAAATCCCAATGAGACACATAGATGCATGTCGAAATCATATTTCTCATCAAGTCATCAAAATCAAAATGTATACAATGTACATATATGTCGGAATGCCACTGGGCATTGGCAAATGCCAAATAGACTAAAGTCTAATAGTAAATACAAAAAGGGGTGGATCAAGATGGGAGAATCCCATATGTCAGTAGTCCTCCTCCATGCCTGAATCAACATCAACATACTCATCACTGCCCCTGCCCCTGCCCTGATCCTCATCCTCCTCCCGCTCCTCCTCCTCTCTGCCCATCTGATGACCTACATCTCCTGCTATGGAGGATGACCCCTCCATACGATCACTATCATCAAAAGTGACCGGCTCTAGCACTGGATCATTAAGATCCATGTTGGCTAATGCCAACTCAATACTGTTGTCCAAACCCATATCGTCAGGAAAGACATCCCACATCTTTGTCTTTCCCTTCACCCACTCCTCCCTCTTCCTGTAAATAAGACGAAGGTTGGAGTGCACATACACCATTGACTCTGCCCTGGACTGCTCAAGCCTGCTCTTCTTCACACTGTACAAGTTCCCATATGTGCTCCAATTCCTCTCACAACAAGAGGATGATGTAACTTGAGAGATGATCCTCAAGGCTAACTTCTGTAGAATAGGGGATGTTGCCCCATGAGTTGCCCACCAAGCATAGGGTTTCTAACCCCCCTACCTCTAAGCACATCATAGCCTCCAAATCTCCCAGTGCCAGTGGAAAAATCTACAAAGCCCTCCTCCGCCTCCTCAAGCATGTCGCTATCCTGAAATAGCCGTCTAAGTGCTATCTTCCTCCCATGTGCAATCTCTGCATCCATGTGAGGAGGCACTCTGTGTGAGGCCCCCGATCCACCAGTAAGCCACTCCTGAGTGTAGAACTTGGGGTTCAAGGAGTGGGCCAAGCAATGCAAAGGTGTGCAATTCTTATCCCACCTGGAGATAAGAATATCCCGAATAATGGTCCATAAGTTCTCTGCAGATGTCCCATACTCGGGACACTCATTCTCCATGACAATGGACCTCATGGACTCAATCATGGAATCCCACCCCTCATAAACCTCTGCTAGGATGGGCAGGTCCGTGTCTGCAAACCGCAACAAATAAATGATTGGCTCCATGATCTTAATGCTAAGATCTACCGTGTCCCACCAACCATCATCTAACACCCTGTCCTTCACCTTTTGTGAAGCAGCCTGATCCGTCCTTCTCCAAAAAGCCCAAAACTCTGAAATCACCATGGACCCAAGAGCGGTTTTGACCTCCCTCAACCTCTTCAGCATGATGAATGAGGAAGCAAACCGAGTATCAGCAATCTTCAGCAATGAAAGCTATGTCTACTGTTTGTAGATGGTGAGGGCATTTGTGTGGTTTTGTACAAAGTTACGGATATGGCGTGCATCCTCAATAAGGGTGCCAATCCATGTCACATCCGAAGCAATGGCTTTCAGTGCTAAATTCAAGGAATGGACAATGCAAGGTGTCCAAAAAACCTGTAAGAGCTGTTGAAAAACTGAGTTTAACTGCTTGCTGGTTTAATGAACAATTTTGTGTGTTTCACTTCAGCCGGTTTTGCATAGGCTTGAAGCTACTTATAAAAAATTTCTGAACAATTTAAACACGCAGAAAAACACTAACAGGCTGAAAACAAATGCATGCACACCATAAAAATTTACTCAGATATTTTGGCTAATCAGCCCTGGAAAAACCCCCACGGGGAAAACCAGTCAGAGAGGAGAGATTTTTAATTATTTCTTCAGCAATGTACAGGACAGAAAAACAGTGGAAAAAACAACTTATCTCCACCGGCAAACTTCTTCACAAAGTCTGGAAAAATAATGCTCAGCAAAACAGCCAACACCCTTTTTCTTTTTCTGTGCAAAAAAATCAAATGCAAATGCCCAGCACTAACAGGCCGTACATCTCCTCGAATTTCGTGCCAAAGAAAACAGACCGTACAGCAGTCCGTACCAGCAATTAACTGTGCCGTACACCTCGATTTTTGTGTTGTAATAAATGCTGTCCGTACAGCATTAAATGCAGCCCGTACTGCTCATTAAAAATCTCGATTTCTGTGCAAGTAAACTGCCTGAAACTCGTGCTGAAATGAAGAAGATGTACAGCAGGCCGTACCAGCGATTTCTGGGTATTAAATGCAGACCGTACGGTGCAATAAATGCAGGCCGTACTTCCCTCGATTCCTGTGCAAAACACCAGCAATAAATGAAGATGATGCAGCTCGATTTCTGTGCATAAGACTCTCTCAGAAAACTCGACCTCCTTCAGCAAGCTCCTCTCTTCTTCACCTGAAAAATGAACAAGTGACAA
>LPNX010682495.1:212237-244818 GCA_001517045.1 Pseudotsuga menziesii | reverse complement strand
ATATATATTGCATGACTTATTTATACTTTTATCAAATAATAGACTGATAACTAAAGACCTTATTTGAGTTCAGCTAGATAAAATAAAATACAGGAAACTAGATAAATTTACGACTGTAGTAAAATATAAACAAACTAGTTTTCCTTCAGAATGAATTTATAGTTTTATGATTACTACTTACAGTTTAATTTATGTACATTATGTAATGTAACATATAGGCAGTAATAACTTTAGAAACAAAACATTTCTATTCATTCTGTTACTTCATACTTAACTAGGAATATCTTTGCTTAGTTTCAAACCATATAGTAACTTTTCTGGAATAGAAATCATACAAAAACCTATTTGTCCATCTGAACCTGGTTCTGTTAAATAGAGAAAAATACAGTTTCTTCCCTTATTCTAAAATCTAACATAATGACTTAGTATAACCCTAGCTCCACCCCTTATACAGAAATGCTATGGCTCTGATAGTAAATAAAAGTATACAATTCTTTAAACAAACCTACAATTTATCATATCATTGCATCCTACAATCTTAATTCATAATCTTCAACCCTGTGCTGGAATACGGTCTGGTAACTCCAGGCGAGGAAAAACACAGGCAGGGTTTTACTTCTCATCAGAATGATTCTAATTAATAAACAACCTGAGAGCACTTCCATGTCCAACCTTCTAAGTTTTCTACATTATAAACTACAATATAACATTCATTCAATACACAGAGAGTAAAACAAAGAGAGTTAGGTGACAGAACATGTCTAAACTTTGGACAACAATAGCAATGGGAGGCTGTTCCTCCCTACCAACTCTTGGAGAGCGCTCAAATAGCGACTCCTTAGGACCCCCGAGCTTGCTCTGGTCTCCCTGGCTGGAACTAGGTGCAGCAATAGTCAAATACCAGTCTTCAGACTTAGTATCAAATCTGAACTTATCATTAAGTTCTCCCAGCTAACAAGCTGTAATAAACCAAGTTACTGCAGCATTCCTCTCAAAACAACTTCCTTACTGTTTTTCCCTTTTTCCCCAATGAATTTCCTGAATAACATTCCCCCTGAATGATTCTTCTCTGGAAAATATCTGAACCCCTAGCTCTATTCATTGGGTACTTTTAAAAGATTGCCTAGGTCTTTTTGGGTTAGTTGTCATTTATTGAGCCACCTGCTCTGATCCCACTTTCTTGGGGGATCATGACCCCAAATATAGGGAAGTTGCCACCTGCAACTTAGGAAGTGTTTGATGATGCTGCCACTTGTCTTTTTCCCTCCACCTAGTTCCATTCACCAGTTTGACCAGTAACCTCTTATTAACAGCTCTCCCATGCTGTTGGCTCCACATTTTATTTATTAATAATAAAATATTCAGAATTATATTCCACTTCTTTTGACTATGCTGAGTCACCAGTTCCTACTTAGCATTTAATTTAACATAATGTCTTAGGAAATATAAATAAAACAATTACATTATTTTAAAAAATTGGGGTATGTGACAGTGCCGACACTTCATATGTTGGCACACAAAAGGACATTTATGGATTGAAGGTTGCCTAAACACTATAGATGGGCATGACATGAGATGCATTCACTATCCAACCAGATTCCCATTTTACCTTTTTATATGTTGATTTCTGTGCACGACTATTCCCACAGCAACTCGCCTACATACGCGACTATCTCCATAGGATCCCACATACTGTACACGAGTATCTCCATTGCAACCCGCATACAGATCTGTACGCAGGTTTCTCTTATAGCAACTCACGTGTCATATGTGAGTTGCTAGTATCAATACTCGCGTACACATCCATTTGACATTAAGAATAATAAAACACGATTAATTGATATTTGTTGATCCCTAATCATTAACTATCTCAACTATCTCAACCTCCTCAACCTTCGAAACTACTCTATTTTCCTAAGTAAAAATAGAGGCCTTATGGAGGGAATTAATCAATGATACTTGGAGAGCAAAGTTATGTTGGTGGTATATCTTCAGAAGTCTTTGGAACATCAGAACTCAGAATCCTTTGGTTGTAGAGGAGTCCTTGTTTCAGGCGTTGGGTTGTACACTTATCTCATTCACTGTTGTTAATAAAGAGAATCTTTCTTACAACTTGTGTTGACTCTCTCTTTCGTGTATCATGGTTTGATGAATATTTATGATTAAGCACTCTATATATTGTTTATCTAACTTGTCATATGTACATGTATAAGATTGTACTTGGAGGATTTACTCTTTATAGGTGAAGGAGGTGCATCCCTGAAAGCTTTGGAGAGGAGCAGAGTGGGAGAAGACAAAGATTGGATCAACCATCGTTAATCGGGTGAGTTCAACATTTCTTCCTATTCCTTTTCTATATGTTAAAGCTGACTATATGCAAGTTTTAAGAGTAAGTTGGTAACCCCAGACCCTCAGTTACAAGGGTGTTTATTCCTGAACAACAGTCAGCTAACCCATTTCCCTAAGGGTAATAAGGTAATGAATGTTTCAAAACAATTCCATTATCTTCACAAAATGTCACCATAGCTTTGGACTTAAAAGCTTTAGCATTATAAGTCAATAACTTCTTGGGACATCCAAATATGCTAAAAATATTTTCCTGAATAAAGCTAATTATTACCTTGTCTATTGCATTTGTTGTGGGGATAGCTTTTACCCATTTAGTGAAGAAATCTATAGCTGTCAAAATCCATTTATGCTTCCCTAAAGAAGAAGGATCTATCTCCCCTATAAAGTCCAAGCCCCACTGCTAAAAAGGAGCATTCACTACAATAGACTTCAAAGATAAAGACACTAACTTTTGCTTACCAGCAAACTTTTGACATGGGATACAAGCTCTTACCTGCTGGTATACATCAGAGAATAAAGAAGGCCAATAATATCTGGACCTCAAGACTTCATAAGCAGTTTCCTTCCAATACTTATGTCCCCCACAAGCACCTTCGTGAGATTCTGAGATTACCTCTTCAATTTTTGACTTGTCCAAACATCTAAGTAGAATACCTCCTGGATATTTCCAAAACAGCTACTGATCTATCAAACAATATTTAGTAGCTCTCAACTTCAATGACCTAGCAGCCTTTTTATCTAGATGTTCAGGACATTGTAAATACAAAAGGAAGTGTACAATCTTTGTATACCATGTGTATTCTGCATACTGCTCCATAATATTTTCCTTCTCTTGTTCAGCTTGCAATTCTTCTTGTACAGGTTGTTCTGCCATCAGATGAAGACCTAAATCTTGACAATTTGAAGTAGCTAACAATTTAGCCAAACCATGTCCCTTCACTAGTTTTGTAGGCTTAATGTCCACGCCATATTCCATTATCTTAGCAATCCATTTTCCTCTTTTTCCTTCACTATCAGGTTGAGTTAATATATCCTTAATGGTAGCATTAGGAACATAAGCAATGATCTTAGAATGTAAAACATAAATTCTGAAAAATTTTAATGCTTTTACCAATGAGTAAGCTTGTTTCTCCAAAGTGCTATACTTCAACTCTGAGTCTCTAAGGGTCTTGCTGAAAAATGCAATTGGCTGCTCAAGTCCATCATTAATCTTCTGTAAAAAAGAAGCTGCTAAAGTCTCCTCTGATGCAAAAGAAAAAGTCAAAAATTCCTTTGAAAAATCAGGACTCACTAGCACTAGTACTTCTGTAAGAGCCAGCTTAATTTTTTCAAATGAATTCCTAGCCTCTACAGTCCATTTCACTTCCTGATCTTTTTTCAACATGGTTGTTATTTGTTTAATGGTTTCAACAAAATTTGGTATGAACCAACACAGAAAATTTATTTTTCCAATAAAATATTGCACATCCTTCTTACTTCTCGGTAAACTGGTCTTCAAATAGCTTTTACCCTTTCTGGATCTATCCTTATCCCATCAGATGAAAACAAATGACCCAACAACTTACCCTCTTGTACAACAAAATGTGACTTTTTTGGATTGAGAGATAGTCCATATTTTCTGCATTTCAAGAAAGTTTGTTTTAGGTGATTTAAGTGGTCTTCATTAGACTGTGAGAAGACTTTTATGTCATCCAAATATATCACCACAAACTTATCCTTCTCTCCAACAAAAGCTATGTCTGTATCTCTTTGAAAGGTATCTCCAGCATTCATTAATCCAAATGGCATTTTGTCGTACATGAAAGTACCCCAAGGGGTATTGAAGGCTGTCTTTTCTCTGTCATCAGGGTGCATTGCAATTTGGTTATACCCTGAAAAACCATCCACCATTGAAATCCTTTGTGCACCCACCACCTTCTGCAATATTTGTTCAATTTTTCGTAAAGGATAGTTTTCTTTAAGTGAAGACCTATTCAGATTACAGAAGTCAACACATAATCTTATTTATCCATTCTTTTTTTCTGACAGGTACTAGGTTTGCTACCCATGAAGAATATCGAAGAGGAAAAATGATCTTAGCATCCAACAACTTTTTTACCTCCTTTTCTATGACAGGGAATAAAGAAGGATTGATTCTCCTCAGTTTCTGTCTGAATGGTTTGACATTTGTTTTCAAAGGCACTTTATGTTGTATAATATTAGTATCATAAATCTTCAAATATTCGTATGACCAAGCAAATATATCAACATATTCTTTTAACAGCTTTATGTACTTGTTTCTTTGTTCTGCTATAAGTTCCTTTGAGATCTTCACTATCCTGGGATGCTCCTTTGTGCCAATATTACAATCCATTACATTCTCCTCTAAAGACTGCATAGCTGGTTTTAAGGGGGTATCATCCTTCGAAAAAATCCTCTCTAAGGGCACCAAACCCTTAGGAATAAAATTGCTTTTCAGCTCAATGATTTTATGACCTGCAATTTCATTTTTTGTAACACCCTCGGTATATTCAATTACATCATCCTGTTCTTGGTTAATTAAGGAATTAGATAACTCACCAGTCAGCTCTAAAAACCTTTTAATTTCTAGATCATCCTCAAAAACTCTCCATTTCTTTATATTATCAAGCACAGAAGGTCTGTACCTAACTTCAATAGGATATTTCAGGTGAGTTGCTTTAGGAATCTTGAAATGTATAGCTTCTAGGGAAAGAGAATCAGAAGTTTGGTTATGATCTCTAGGAATATAGGAAATATTGAATGCCACAAAGAAATTATCTATCATATCCCATACTTCGTTCATATACACTTTCAACAAATCTTGTTTTACTTGATAATTATTCCTTGCTTGCTGAACAACCAACTCGGAGTCGCCATAAACAGAGATTTGGTGAATACCTAGGTATTTTGCAGCATTTAAACCCAACAATAATGACTCATACTATGTTGTATTATTTGTGGTTACAAATTCCAATTCGTACATCAAACATACTGATTCAGCACCATGAGAAATCAACAAAATACCTGCTCCTGCTCCCTCCTTGGATGAGGAGCCATCAAAATACATCTACCAAAGTTCATCCTTGTATTCTAAAGAACGATTGACTAGTATTTATTTTTCAACTTGCAATATGCCGTTAGTGTTATCATCATTAAAGTGCAACATACAAGTCCCCAAATCCTTTTCAACAGCATATAATTGATGATTTGTAGGATTCCTGTCATCAGTCACAATATAAGAAAATTGTAACTCTCTATACAACCTCCTATTCTCACCTCCAAAGACAGGGATGGTTTCATATGTTAAGTCCATCTGTAAAGTTCCCCCTACTTTCTTAGCCCAATATCTAGAAAGGAGAATTCCAAATTTAGGTGTGATATATGAAACTACTACATCCATAATAACACTTTTCATTGGTAGCTAAGCTAAGCTAACCACCATGTCCTTTATCACTCCTAAACATTTGACAGCTCTAGAATCAAAAGCATATAGTCATGATAAGGTTTTGTTATGCTCAATCCCAAAGCTTCCATGACTGCTTTTGGCATTAGATTATGAGATGCTCTTGAATCCAGAAGACAATTATGGATCATTTGCTCATGGAAGGTTAATGTAATATAAAAAGGAGGGGATGCACTTGCATAATTTTCAGTTTTCTTTGCTAAAGCTGATCCAATAGAAATTTTGGGATTCTCCTCCTGTAAATTTACTGTGTCAGAGGGTACTTGACTGGTTGTTGAACCCATCATTTTCAAAACTGAATTCTTATAGCAGGGATTTTTAATCAATTCAGTGAAAGGCATTGGAAATTTAATTTTGCACAATTCATTTTCAAAGTTAAAATTCTGCATGTTCATATTCACTTCTTCAACTTCAATAACCTTCTCTGGATTATCCTGATTCTGTCTTTTTTCTAATGCTGGATTTGATTGTTGTTTAGGATGAAAAATTACCTTCTTTTTAGGGTTTTGAACCACCTGTTTTGGTCTTGACCTCAAATTTAGGGTTTTCTTAGGATCAGAATAATATATATAAGATTTTACTTCAAGGTTTAAATCATCTTCTGTATGAAAAACATTTTCATCATAATATTCAGAATTTTAAAAATCTTCCTCAGTCACAAAACCTTTAGTCAACTATTCTCCAAAATAATTTATGTCTTGATCTGGATCTTCAAACTACTCATCCTCTTCTATTTCTCCTTCATCAGTGACACTGTTTTGAAGTGGGTGTGGCACCTTTTGATCTTCATATTCTCTCCTTTCTCTTTGAATATCATTATTCCTTCTCTCTCTAGGGATAAAGCGAGGTGCAAATTGTCTTCTAAACTGATTTGGGTTGTTAGGGTTTCTGTCCCCTTCTTGAGCAGGCCTATTTGGATTTTTATCCAATTCCAATTTATTTAATTTTTCTATTAGTATTTTCACTAATTTTTCCATCTCATCAATTTTGCCATCTATAGGTTGTGATGTTGAAACTATTGGAGCTTCCTCCCTTTTACCTTTTCTGTCATAAGCTTGTTGAGTTGAGTTTACCTTCAATCTGTTAGAGGAAAGAATATTAGATTCTACCTCTAATGTTGCTTCTTGCATATTCAACAAAGTAACAGGTCTCCTTTCTCTCAAGAGTAACGAAAACTCATGGTCAAAATCATTAGCATAGGTGAGTTTCACTGAAGTTTCAGAAGGCTCGATTTCTACATGGATTCTTCCATACATTTTGTTAAACCTCTTAGAGAAATCAGCTATAATTTCATCTTTCTTCCTTCTTAGAGCTCCAAAATTTGTAATGTAATATGTGTGATCCTTAGTATCACCCCACTGTCTCATGAAAACATCTTGAAACTCCTCTATTAAAGTAATGGAATTTGCTGGTAACTCTCTGAACCATATTTTGACCTATCCATCAAGATTATGTACTGACATTCTCATCCACACATATTTTGACTCAATATTTTGATTATCTGCATAGCTGAGAAATGCATCATAGTGCTCCTCAGCTGTTGTCTCACCTTGTCCATTAAACCTAGGCAAGTACTTTTGGTAATCTCCACCAGGAAGAACATTTAAGGGCTGAGGTAAAACTAAAGGTGCATACCTAGCTGCCACCATTTTATCCATGATATCTAATGGCTATTGTTGGGCTGCCATTTTTAAACTAATTGGTTTAGATGAGGGAAAATATTGACTGGAACTTGGATGAAAAGGACTCTTACTAACTTTAAACTGAAATAAAGGGATTTTTCCATGAGATAGGGCTTTTGCTTTCTTAAAAGACTAAGGATCAGTAAAGATTTGAAAACTGCTAACATGGAGTGTAGGTTTCAACCATGATGAATCTTGTTCTTCTTCCTTTGAAAATGAAAAGGGTGACAATAGGTCAATTTGGTCAGGGTTACATAAGGCTGGAGATGACTGATACTTGCTAATTTTCCTAGCTATTTTTATAATTTTCTCTGGGTCTGAGACACCCAGGTGTAATGGTGAACTAGTTCTGCTTCTTGTTCCAACACCCTTAGCAGCCAATGTGAACTGTTTGGTGAAATGTAGTCTTGATGATTTGTTGGTTTTGTCCACCTCTCAAAACCAGTTGAATGATAAATAACCCAGGGAAAGTATGCTTCAGCTTCGTCCCCGGCAATGGCGCCAAATATGTTAGTGCCATAAATTGTTCTCAGAGTACTAAAGAACAAACCAACACAATCTCATAAAATAAAACTAAGTAAAACAGGCTTTTAGGGTTTTGGTTTTGTAGTTTGTAAACAAGAGGGTAAAAACTCATAAGGCTAATACAAATACTAAATCATGCAACAATATAATACTGAGATATATAATATATGAAACATAAACCAGAACAACATAAGAACATTACTGAGTTTCATCCATAGTTCATAAGCATTCCATGAGAAATAACCTTAAACAAGAAATGAATTTATAAACTGAGTGATCACACCAATCAAAAATGAAACCAGCAAATAGGATAAAATGGGCTTATAGATTGCATATATAACATAATCAAAAATCCAAAGTACATAAGAGTTTTTGAACTTAGCTCTGTATACAGTTGTTTGATAGCCTCCCCTTGTATAAAATTCGAACCCCATTTCATTCTAAAGTCCTACTTTTATCTTGGTTACATAAAAAAAATAGTTATCTAACTGAATAACTACCTTCTAGGTCAAACTGTCAAATCACTTAACAAAGTAAATTTGTTCAAAATAAACTAATTTCTTTACAAAAATTAACTAACAACACCTATCACTTAAAGCCTTTTACAAATCTTTAGCAGCTTTTTCCAAAAAGGCTATCCCCTCCAAAGATTGAGTCTTCCTCCTGGTTCTCTACTTCTCAACTTCTAGGTCATCGACTCTTTTTGATAATTCCTAATTTTGTTGAGTTATTTCTTGGACAGTTTGCTTTAGCACTACACATAAACTTTGTGTTTTCCTTTTCCTCTTCAGTGCTTCCTTGGATACTACAATTAACTCTTGGTAATGGCTGTTAATCTATTCTAGATCCTCTCTTAATATTTTGTTGGCCACTACTAATCCTTCATTTGTTTCATGCAGGAATTCTATCTGATACTTGTACTGCTTGATACTTCTTCGAAGGTTTTCATTCTCAGAATCAATACATTTTCCTTTCGAAGCTGAAAGCAGTCCTTTTGGCATCCAAGGGATTTTCAATTCTTAAAAATATCTTCATCATCCTCTTATTGTTGTTCTGTCATTGTTATAGGAACCCCTGGAGATTCATCACGTTCAAAATTGCATTAAGTTGATGGCTCTACAATCTTTTCTTCATCTGCATATAATGTTGTCATCATTGACTGCTACTTCATCAAATCATCATGCTGATAGCTAAGATTTGCTTTCCTTTGAACATCTTATAAATGCTCTGATATTTTAATCGTTGTTGAGAGTGGATTAACCTTCAAAGAAACATGTTTATTACCTTTGATCTTTCTATCATTTAGGTTTTCATCCTCTTCTATTTTTTCTTGGGAAGAAGAGTCTTCTACTATTGTAATTTTCTCCTAAGCTAGCTTAGGATTTAAGAGCTTTTTCATGTTCAACCTCAATTTGTTCTTAGGTCTAGTTTTAGGTCTCTAGACTACTCCTATTTCTCCCAACATGCTCAAGGCTTTACCTTGATGCTTTATAGCTGCAAGGTAAACCACCTTTATTTTGACTCCTTGTGAAAGCAGCTTCTCTTCAAATTCTTCTTGTGAAATCTGTGCATTGTCAACCTTGGTTTTATCAATCAATGGGCTTTCCTTTCTTTCTGAATGTACTTCTATATGGATCTATTCTTGTTCTACCAGGCCTTCATCTACTCCCTGGTTTGCTTCTTTATTCAAAGTATTTTCTACATGATCTAAATATTCCCTTTGAACTGTCAACAACTCATCTTCATCAACTTTCTTTTCATCTTCATCAATTCTCCTTTGATGTTCACTTTCAGGTTTTTCAACCCTCTGTGTCATAGACCTTTCTTGTATAGTCTCTTCTTCTACTTCAACTATGACTTCTTTCTTCAACTTTTTTACTAGGTTCTAGGATTTGTTCACCTGCTTTCTCTTTGATTGGTCCTCCTTCTCACTTTGAAATCCATACCAAAATAGAAAATAATCCCAAGTCTTTCCTCTCTTTTGAAGCCCAGTACTGATGATTAATTTTATTAAACCATGATGAAATATGGACTACTTAGTATGATCCTGATGCTCCTTTACTCTACTAGACTTCTTCTAAAAACTTCTAAGGAAAAAGAAAGGGAGATTCATCTTTCATCCATGACTTAAATGATGAAGTAACCTAAAATGTATTTAAACACAAAGGCATATATTCCTTCACAAGTTACATAGCTCTGCAGGATCTTGATTGGATCTCTCCATACTGGTTTAAATTTCTGTATATGTACTTCTTTACCCCAATCCACAACAACATTTGGCAGTAGATAATTCTCTGAGTTAAAAGCAAAAGGCATCTTCTTGAACCAATACTCACCCTCATCAGCAATGCCTGTAGCCTCTGCTATTAATTCTCTAGTCATCTCAATTTTTAGGGTATTAAATGTGACTATGTATTTCTCTAATCCCTGAGAAAATTTATATGAAACCTTTGTATGATGACCATTAATTTTCTCAAAATAATTCAACCAGCCTACTTTTGAAAACAACCTTGCACAGTTAGGGAAAGTTTTATCCCAAGACATGTCCGAAGGCTCAGCTCTATTCATTTTCCCACTCTTCTTCATTCTGAACAATAAACCTTAATTGTTTTTCCTTCAGAAAATGGTTCAAGCTATTTTGAAAGTATGTAGTCTCGATAGTAAATAAAAAATTGAGCAGATTGAAAACCCTAACATCAACGTTTCCTCATCACTGATAAAAATTTTGGGACAATTTTAACTGACAACGAAGATTTAATAACTGAGCAAGAAATCGAGCTTCTAAATTTGATGTAATTCTCAATTAACCACCATCACTACAGCTTCTGTCACTATAAACCCAAATTCAGGGATGATGTTGGAAATCGGTTGCATACCTGTCATGATAATAGTTTTGATTGCTTAAAATTTGGTATTTTTTCTTCCCAGGTGTCCCCTGACCTTTGATAAGACCTTATGATATTTCTTTAGAACCTTTCAGAAATACATACATCTTATAAGCCCATAAAAAGCTATGAAATGTACAAAATTAAAAAGAAAACTTATAAAATCAATCATAAACATAAATCTACTAGCAAAATACTTTAAAAAAACAAGTTCAAAAATGTTAAAGCAATAAGAAAAATCATGTTTTATGATAAGCATATTATTCAAACTAGAAAACAAAAACAAGCTATAACAATCTCAAAACAAAAAAGTACCATCAAAATCAACTTTATAAGAACCAATAGAACTTAAGATTACTATGTCAACCATAAGGGTAAAGAGTTTTGGAAGGAAAAGGAAAAACAATTTGTTTCTATCATTTTCTCAACTTATTTCCTTATGACTTTACTCAAATTTCAAGTGTGAGTACCCTTTGGATGCATAATTAATATTTTCAACTTATTTTCTTGTAGGTTTACTCGAATGTTGATTGTGAGTACTCATTGTATTCAAAATTAATATTCAACTTATCTCCTTGTGGGTTTAGTCAAATTTTGAATGTGAGTAGTCATTGCAATAGTTACATATATCGTCGATATTGACCGTATCGCGATATATCATGAGTCGAAGGGGTCAGTGATATATCGTCGAGAAAAAATTGCAACACATTCCGATACTTTAAAATATTGTGACACATTCAATAACTCACGATATATTGGGTAAATAATGTGAGTCGATAGAATGTGTCGGCCTAAAGAAAAAAATGCCAAATTGAAGAATAAACGATAGCGGCTCACTTTTTTGGTTTCATTTGGAATTTGGATTTGTTGAGGAAGTCGTTTGTGGGGTTTTAGGTGATTTTCAACAAGAGAAGAAGGGGAAAATGATTTTTCCATTTCCATTAGAGGATTGAAGGATTGCTTCTGGACTGGGGTTCATCTTGGCATCTACTACAGCTTTGTTTCAAGTGTGTATTAATTCGTTTTTAATTTATTTTTTCTTGAGATTTGTTGGTTAATGTAGATTGAGTGTAGGCCCCGGGGTTTAGGAACTAGGTTGGTTGGCCACCCTCCATTCCTTTGATGTTTGAATGTTTTAAAATTTAAAATTAATAATTTCATTATTTTCAAAATTTCAAAGATGCAAGCATCCACCAAACATTTTATTCATTTTTGTTTTTTGTTGTGGAATAGGTTTAATCTCCCTTATCACTTCAGGTTTCAACTTTCAACTAAATAGTGACACAATGCCAAATCCATTGGATCTAATATGGAAGTATGGGAAACCAATTGACCCTAATAATTGACAAAGGATGAATTGCAAACTATGTGGGAAGTAAATTTGTGGTGGAATTAGCCTCTTGAAATACCACCTTGCCAAAGTTGTTGGGAATGATGTAGATGTTTGTCCTGCTGTTCCCCTAGAAGTGATTTGTATTGCAAACCGACCCCTTCTTTACATGGCTAGGAAGAGGGATGAGAAGGAGGAATTTAGAAATGAACTTGCATTTAGAACACAATCAGGATCCACAGGAGCCACAAATGACATTCATTCCTTCTCCTCATATACACAACCCCCACATACCACTATGCCTTCTTCAACCTCACCTTACTTGGCATCGAGGAAACCTTTTGTTCAAACCATAATCCAAAAAAGGGAGAAGGAAGAGGTGAATAGAATTGTGAAAAAATGTTTTCTATGGGGTGAAATGCCTTTCAACATCGCCAAAAACAACCCCTACTAGCATGCCATGTTTCAAGTTGTTGGTATTGTTGGTCCAGATTATAGGGGGGCTTCCTATAATGATTTGAGATGGAGACTCCTTGATGAGGAGAAGGTTTATTGCACTCATAGATTAGATGAGCTTAGATAGTCATGGGAGACTATCGGTTGCAATTTTATATCAGATGGATGGACTGATGGGAAGGGCATATCCATTATCAATTTCTTGGTTATTTGTCCCAAGTGAACAATTTTTATCAAATATGTCGATGCAGCTCCCTATGTTAAATATGCACACTTGTTATGTGATTTGTTGGATAATTTTATCCAAGAGATAGGTCCACAGTATGTTGGCAAAGTCATTACAGACAACACTGCCAATTATGATGTTTCTAGGAGGACGCTTATGGAGAGACATGCAAGCTTGTGTTTGACTCCGTGTGCCACCCATTGCATTGATTTGATGCTAGAGGACATGGGTAAACTTCCTTGGATCAAGGAAGTGATTGATTTAGCTCGGAGTGTGAAAAAATATATATACAACCATACATATTTTCATTCACTCATGAGATGTTGTGATGGGGAACAAGGAGTTGATGTGACCTGCAATCACACGATTTGCCACTTCCTTAATTTATCTTCAGTCTATGCATAAGGTTATGATTGAGTTGCAGCGAATGTTTCTTTCTGATGAGTGGGGTTCTTGTGTCTATAGCACCAAACAAGATGGGAAAACCATTGATCGAATGGTGCAATTTGATTTGACTTTTTGGGAAATATTGGAGGAGGTATGTGCCATTAGTGAACCTTTGGTAAAGGTTCTTCATTTGGTTGATGGTGAAAATCCCGCAATGGGATACTTGTATGAGGCCATGGATAGGGCCAAGGAAGCTATCCATCACTACTATGAGGACAAGGGGGAGGCGGGACTCATAAGACAAGATGAACTATGGAGTGTGATTGATGAAAAATGGAATAATACTCTCCATCGTCCCATTCGTGCATGAGGGATCTACCTCAACCCCACTTTCTCTTATGCATGTGGATTTCAGTTTGATGCTGAGGTCATTGATGGATTTCTCCAGTGTGTTCAAAGGATGGTGTTAACTCCCTCTAAGTCTGCAGAGATTTCTAGACAGATGGAGATCTATAGGATGTTAGGTGGCACTTTTGGCTATGACATGGTTGTCCATGATAGAACCACAAGGATGCCAGGTACAATTTGTTTAAAACTTTCAAATTTTGATCTCTTAGACTCTTAATTATTTACTCTTTCATTTCTATTTTTTTTACTTGGTATAAATTTAAAACATTGTAATTTGTAATTTGTCTTTCCTTCCTTGCTTTCTTTGTAGATGTGTGGTGGACTGACTATGGTTGCATAGTCCCAAAGTTGAAAATTTTTTCCATTAGAGTGATAATTCAAATTTGCAGCTCATCGGGGTGTGAGCGCAATTAGAGTGTCTTTGAGAAGATACACTTCAAGAAGTGCAGAAGGTTAGAATTTAGAAATGTTAAAGTTTAAAGTTTAAACAATGAAAATTTAAATTTATAATCTTTGATTCTTTATAATTTTATTAATTTTAAATATAATTTATTGCAATTTTGAATTTGAATTTATCATCATTTATCATCCCCTAATTATGGATCTCATACTAATGCAGGTTATTTCTCAACACCGTAATGACATGGTTTATGTCTACTACAATCTAAGGTTGCAAGTGAAACAAATTGAGAAAGTACCCAATTAAGATGTTATTTCATTGGATGACATTGACACTACGAGTAAATGGAGGGTGGAGATGGAGGATCCTGTGATGGACGAGGCACCAAAATGGTTGGAGGAAGAGTAGGATAATGATTCATATCTTTCAAAGGAGGAGGTAGAGGAGGATTTTGATGTTCCACTTCCAAAGGATGACTATGAGGAAATTGAGGAGGAGGTTGATCTTCAGGTGCAGCGCTGACCAATTCCAATGCCACCACCTCCACAAATTCATACAGTTGGGACTGGGAGGATACAAATAACATTCACCTCCCCCTCATCCACATTATCTACTTGAGCAGTTAGAGGTTCTAGTTCCTCCCCACAATCATCTGGACCACCTCCATGGCCACCTACTCCTTCTAGAGGAAGAGTGGTGCTCTTTACCCATAAAAGGGGTAGATTTATTATAGGGTCATCCTCAAGGAGTCGATGACTCGATTCCTATTATTTATCATTATACTATCATACTATGTTGATGTCCTATGTCTAGACTCTATACACTATCTACATGCCTCATGAGTCATGATGATTCATCTCTTGAGAGGCATTTATTTTGATCAATTGATGTGATTTTCTATCATTCCATCAAGAACACATTTCAGTATTTTTAGTTTATAGTCGATATTTGATCATGATCCACCATTTTACATATTGTGCATCTTATATATGAGTTGTATTTTAATATTTATGTGGAAATGGGTTTATTTGATGTTGTTGTTTCTTTAGATGTTAAAAGAATTGAAAAAAATGTTTATTTTTGTATTTTTTTATGCTTGACGACATTTCCTGATATTTTCTAATATTTTCACCGTTGTTTTCAATAAGTTTCATTCTGGACCCCTGACGATATATTCGGTGACACAATATATGTAACTATGGTCATTGGATGTGGAATAAAATTTCTCATCCAACAAGTTGCCACTTGACATACTTTTGACAAACCCTTGGTTTATAAAATGTATAACAAATGTGTATTCATTGGAAGAGGAACATAATTCCATATCTACTAAGTGTTTGAATCAAAATTTGGGTTAAAGAAGTTTCTTTATTTTCTTTAAAAAAAAAACTCATATTTTATTATTTTAACTATTATGTCATTATTTTCATTATGATGTCATTTGAAACATTAAAATTACTATATTAATTTTAGAGTTTGTGACATTAACAAAGTATTAAAAAACTAATGCTTTCTCAATAAAAACAAACATAAATGAAATTTACAATTCTTACATACAACGAAGAACCATACTTAACTATAGATAAGTAGCAACAATGTCACATGTATGAAACAGGCCATGAAGAACCTTGGCAATCAATGTATTACTTCATAGAAGAGTATTACATATAAAGGAAATCGAAACCTTTATCTTCAATTAGATAACGATGTTATTAATGAGAATTTACTAACTAATAATTGAAATATTATTTACAATGAAATCCCAAAGGATTATTCAACAAACCCCCCTTAATCTGAAGGGATGTCTGGCATGCCAAGATGCATTCTAAATTTTTCAATCTTTTCATGACCCAATGCTTTAGTAAAGATATCTGCAATTTACTTTGAAGTAGAACAATGTGTCAAATGAATGGTTTTGGCCTCAACGTGATGTCAAATCAAGTGATATTTGGTGTTGATATGTTTGGTTTGACCATGGAATTTTGGATTCTTGTCCAGTTGAATTGCAGAAGAATTGTCAACAAACAGAGGCATTGAAGTCGTTTGTTTCTCCTACAAGTCTTCAAGTATTTTATGAATCCAAATGATTTCTTTTGTGGCTTGAGCTACTGCAACATATTCAGCTTCAGTTGTAGAATCAGCAGGAACAAATTGCTTTCGTGATCTCCATGTGATAGTTGTTGATCCAAGGTTC
Source organism: Pseudotsuga menziesii (assembly GCA_001517045.1). Classification (NCBI taxonomy): domain Eukaryota; kingdom Viridiplantae; phylum Streptophyta; class Pinopsida; order Pinales; family Pinaceae; genus Pseudotsuga; species Pseudotsuga menziesii. Next base: position 228,513 of record LPNX010682495.1, on the reverse strand, counting down.
ATCAAATAACCTGAAGTAGAGACCCCATGCTCTTTATCTCCATCAAAATTAGAATATGAATAACTAGTGAGATGGAAGTCTGAAACTTTAGAATATTTGATGCCATAAGATTGAGTTCCTTTTAAATATTTGAGCACTCGCTTTGCTACATTCCAATGACCTTCACAAGGATGATGCATAAACCTGGAAAGTATTCCTACAGCAAAAGTTATGTCAGGATGAGTAGTAGTAAGATAAATTAAAATTCCAACAAGCTGCATGTACTTTGTTGGATCTTCAAATGTGCTACCTTCATTTGAATTAAGCTTTAGATTATGCTCCATTGGTGTAGAAACATGATTACAATCCTACATACCAAATTTGCGCAATAACTCTCCAACATATTTTTTCTGAGAAATAAAAATGTGCTTTGGTTTTTGATCTACTTCAATTCCTGAATAATAGTGTAATAATCTAAAATATGTCATATCAAAAACCCTTTTCAACTCTCTTTTAATAGAGGCTATATAATCATCATTATTTTCCGTGATAAGCAAATCATCCACATTGACCACTAGATATTCAACCGATCTTCCAACTTTCTTGACAAATAAAGTTGCATCATCTAGATTGAAATGCTTATAATTAAATTTGAGAAGATGTTAAATTAAACTTTCATACCATGCTTAGGGTGCTTGCTTCAAACCATATAAATATTTTACCAATTTGCATACCTTCTATTCTTGACCTTTGATAGAAAATCCTTTAGGATGATCCATATAAACATCTTCTTTCAAGTCTCTATTCAAGAATGTGGTTTTAACATCCATATGATGTATTTTCCATCCTTTTTGTGCTGTTAATGAAAACAAAGTTCGAATAATGCCCCATTTAGCTATAGGAACAAATGTTTTTGTGTAATCAACTCCTTCTTTTTGTGCATGCACTTTTGCTACAAGTCTCGCTTTGTTTTTTCAAGTGAGCCATCTGCTTTATACTTGTTCTTATATATCCTCTTGCAACCAATAGGTTTGGTTCCAATTAGAGGGTCCACCAACCTCTAAGTTCCATTTTTTATGAGAGCATCATACTCTCTTTGTATTGCACTTTTCCATACATCACTAGTTACTGCTTCTTGAAAAGATGCAGGTTCATCAAAAGCATGAAACTTTAATTCACAATCTAATGTGACAAAATCATCATACCTTTTTGGAAATATCTTAGTCTGCATCGATCTACAAACTTGTTGTTGTGGTGTTTTCTCTATTTCTTCTTCAAGAGAAGGTTCTTCATTATCTATGAGACTTAATTTATTCATTCCATTAACAATATCATCAACTATATCACCATCTGTTTCATCAACTTATGCATTAGAATCATCAATTTGTGCATTAGAAGAACTTGTTGTTATCGAAGGAAATTCCAAAAATTGACTTAGAATAGGAATCCCCCCCTTCAAGATTTGGAAGTTCATTATCCATTTCATGATATATTTTTTAGAATGAAATCTATCAAGCTGAGTAAGTTGTTTATCAATAGTGAGTGGATCTTTCTCAAATTCAAGAAATATAACATCTCTAGAAATAATAAACTACTCGTTATCTTTATCATACAATCTATAAGCTTTGGAAGTATTAGAATACCCCAAAAAAATACACTTTCGACTTCTTGCCCCCAATTTATGTCTTTGTTGCTCAAGAATCAAAGCATAACATGTGGAACCAAAAATTCTAAAATGCTTGACAGTTGGAAGATGGCCATGCCACATTTCATAAGGTGTTTTGTTTTGTAGTGCAGTAGAAGGACATCTATTCTTAATGTACATAGCACAAAGAACTGCTTCTCCCAAAAAAATTTAAAAAAAGACATTATTGATCTTACCATATTCAACAGTGTCCTATTCATACATTCTGCCACACCATTCCGTTGTGGATTATAAGGAATGGTTGTTTGATTTTTAATACCATTCTCTTCCAAATATTTTTCAAAATATTGAGATGTATATTAACCACTATTATCAGTTTGAAGGGTTTCAATATTGAACACACGCTGTGAAGAACCTCAGAAATCAACGAAAGTCATTAGATACTTGTTACCATTTGCTAATGGAATAAGCATGGGCCCACATAAATATGAGTGAATAAGAACAAGATTTCTTGAAGCTCGAAACATAGAATTATGAAAAGGTTGTTTACTATGCTTGCCTAAAATACAAGCATCACATTGGGAAGGTTTCCTTGGAATAGTAGGAATCCCTTGAACTCCTTTATATTTCATAATTATAAGACTATCATAATTAATATGAGAAAATCTAGCATGGCATAACAAAATGGAAGTGTTGGTCTTTCTGGGCAGACCCAGGTTTACTTTATTGTACCAGTAAAACCCCTAGCTCACTGGCCCTTTCAGCAACAGACTGTAGAACGGCCTGAAGTCTCACCCGAAGTGATCCTAGATGGGGTGGTTGAAGAATCAGGCTTCCTCAACCAGGTTCTGTAGCATCCTAGGTCCTCTTGACTCTAATTAACCAGCTAAATCTCTCAGCAAGGGCTGTTTCTCTCTCCCTAGCTGACTCTGCTATGGGACTGACTCTTATCGCATCGTAGATTCTAGGACGATGCACAAACCTTCTCTTATTTTCAACTCTTAACCTGTGAAATCTCACACTGTAGCTCCCCAGATAGTGCAATATCGCCTTTCTATGCTACGATATTTCCTACAGTAAGACTCAATATGCTCATCAGCTCTCAAGGTCCAGAGGCTTCCTCTCTGGGTACAATAGCTCAATTAACCTTCATTAGGGTGTTAAACAACTTCACTTAAGCTTCTACAGTTTAACACGCTCAACATATATTACGCTCAACTCGCTGAACTAAATACACAGAGGTCACTTAACACTATATCTGTTAGCTATCGTGAATCAAGCACTGATAAACTCATATACAGAATACTTGACACATTCAACTTGCATTTAACCTTCTATGTTACTGTAAACTAGAGGATAGCATACATACATTCATAATCTGATAAGCAAAATTCATGTAACGGATAATAGATAGCGAATAAGTAGAGCACAATCACATGAAACAGTCGTACAACACACGGATGTTACGTGGTTCACTTCCAGGGGGGAAGCTACGTCCACAGGAACTATGTTTTATTATGTCTTGAGAGAGTAAACACAGTTCCACTGCAACCTCTTATGCAGCTTGAGATCTTTTGGGAAACTCCACGCACACAGCTGGGACCCCTCTCTCTTAGATATCTTCTCTTCCTATGATGCTTTCTTCTTACAATATACCCTTTCTCTCTCTCTCAATCCCTGCGGATTGTTACATTCATGCTCACGGAGCCGGCCACTGGTTATAGTAAGATAACTACAGACTTAATGACAGAACCAGAGCTTGACTCTTCCTCAATGTCTTACACTACTGATGACAACTAGTAACAACCTAACCAACCAACCTTTCATAATACAAAATACATGCTTAAATAGGTGGCTTGAAGGTCTCACCATGATACAAAACTGTGGGACTATCCCAACAATAACCCAAAACCCTAACTGTGACAGTCGACCTATCTGTACTTTGATCCGCCGCTTATTGGTCACACCATAGCTTCCTGCAGTCTTCCGTGATTTCTGGCACTGATCGCGGGTATGGGTGCCGCTTCCTTGGTCACTCCCCTTCTGTCCTTTGTCTTTAATACCTTGGCCCGTTGCTCCTTCTCCATTTATGAGGGTAGCTGAGCCCTCCTATTGTCACCGCTGCCTTAAATGCAGTGGTTGAGCTCTCTTCTCGACCGCTTCAAGTACTATTTCCTTTGAATTCCTTGTTTCGACCGCCGCGATTTCTAGCCTGTGCTCCACGGCGGGAAATGCGATACGGTGTCATACCTTTATCGCATCTATTATATCACTAGCTTATCAGCATCGCCAAAACTGTCTTTCCTCCAAAAATTGTCCATCTTCTACCAAAAATAGTAGCTTTTCCTGTAGCTGCGGAGCCCTGCTCCAATAGTCCCCTAACACTTACTTGTGGCTCGTCCTCGAGCCACCAAAATCTGGTTTCTTTTGCTGTAGCATTTCCTTGGCTGCCTATGAAGTCCTTGCGAATATCTCCCTAAGTCCTACGACATCTTTGTCCATATCTTCGACACAGTCTTGTGCCGCTTCAAGCATAACTTGAGTAATCATGGGGTCTTCTGTGCTATCAATTACACTCTTGCTTGCAGTGAACTCCTTGACCTTCTTCTCAACTGCATTGACCAACTCTGCGATTTGTTCCTGATATGGTTGAAGCATATTATTGAATTGTATCTCTTTTTCTCTCAACCGCTGTGCTTCCTGTTGCAAACGGTTCATCTCTGTCATCTTCTTCATCTTTGCAAGAGCTCCTAAGCTCTTGAATTCTTCCTTTATTGCTGCTATTGCATTCTCTATGTTCTAGATGCTCTGCTGCAAATCCAGTCTATCTGGGAGCTCTTCTAGATCTGACCATGTCTTCATTGCATCAGCTAGCAATGACTATGCATCATCTATGCGACACTTCATTTGCGTTGAAGTGAGTCTAAAGGCCTATGCCCTTACTTCCTTGTCTACCTTAGGTGTTCCTGGTGCTTGAGCCTCAAGCTCAGCAATTTGCGCTTTGTGGTCTTCCTCCATCTTGGCGATTGTCTCTTCCAGAGCCTTTGCTCTATCTGCAATTCTTATTACTTCCTGCGTTAGAGGCAAGGCAAATTCTATGTTACACTGGGGTAACTCCAATGCGATGTTCTGCAGGACCTGACTTAGATCATGTTCTCTTTCTTTGTATAGTATTAACTCTTCCGCCTTTGTCTAAAATCCTGCGGTGAGTTCTGCATTCTGTTGTATCAGCTGAGTGTTCCGGTTATAATTCGTAAGCTCTCTATCCCTGAGCTCTGTGGCTATCTGCTACTGGATCATCTGTAGTTGATCAATAGGGAATTATGCTAGATTGACCTCGACAGGTTGTCTAACCTATATCTGCACATCAATCATCAAAGCAGGGAATCGGATGCTCCCTAGCGGTATCAACACTGTATTGGTACGATCCTTTGCAAAGAATTCCTCGCAGGAAATCGATGGTCTTGAGCTTTCTCCTAATATTTCCTTGACTGGCTGAGTCTACATCATGGCATTCTTCTCAGTTAGTGCTTTCAACTCCAGAAGCTGCTTATCTATCGTGCTCTGCAGCTTGTCCTGCAATGCCTGCATCGCCTGAAGTGAGTCCCGCATCTCCTCCTTCAATCTCACTGCGATGAGATCATAGTCATCCTCTGTTAGTGCGGTCTCTGTAGTTGGCATTGAGGCTTTGATTTTTTTCCTCTTTTGTGCCACTGGTGGCACTTCTACTGCATCTTTCCTCTTGAAACCCACCTTATCTTTTCCTTTGTCTAATGGATCTATCGGTGCGGTATCTGCTGGGACAGTTCCTGTTGTGGCATATTCTAATGCCTTCTTCTACTCTTCATCAAAGTATTTGATGACATCTTCTACATCCTGTGTTGTCATCCTGAACAATCCAATAGCCCAGTCATCCTTTCTAAACCCTATTGGCCTTAGATAGATTGTATGCCTGTCCGCAATGAAATCAAGCCGATTATGATACATGTCAACAACCTCTGTGTTGATTTGCGGTGTCTCCTGGATGACTCAGTTCAACAGCTTATAGTATTCATAGAATACTATCATATTGATCTTTTTCTTGGCTGGACTGTTGCTCTCCCATAAGTTTGCATATCGTATGCCTCTGCACTCTCCGCCTCGTAGCTGTAGAAACTGGGTATGGGCGGCTCTCTCCACCCGACGAATGCCCATAATATCAGTAGCCACGAGAAGTGGAAGGGGTGGTTTGGCACTTCCTGCACTGCCAAACAATCTACAAGAAAAATGTTTAATAAAAACAAACACCAATTAAATTGTTCGCCTTCTGCGACCTACACGGCAAGGTGAATTACTGAGCTTGTGACTTCTTTTGGGCGAACTTTGGTTAACAGTCTACCTGCAAGCAGACTAGCTGTAAATATGAGTGTATCATCTGCTAAGGCTATGAGGTCATAAGCCTGACCTCCTCTCTGTAGCTTATACTTGTTAACTAGAAGCGTTGGTAGCTTAGTATCCTTGCTCTTCCTTAATATGTGTGTCTGGGAGTCCTTACCTCTTTTGGACATCCCGGTGATGCGGTGTATCAAATCAATGTTTAGATCAACCCTATTACCCAGCCAAAGGTAACCTCCATGTACACAAGAAAGTAGCACTCGCCTCACAGCATTAACCTCTGCACCTCGTTCGAAATGTGGTATTCTCAACAAATTGAGCAAGCCTGACTGCTCAAGAATCTAGACATGTTCCATAGGAACAAACTCATCTGCACCGGTCCTCAGGTTCCTCTAAACCATAAGATACTGATCCGGCTGAAACTGAGGATATGTCTTACTATCTCCAAGGTTATAGTCTATAAATTTGAGAGAAAGGACATATCCTAACAGTTCTCCATCTTCCTTTATGCAAGGATCAATCGGCGGTAGCGGAATAGGAAACTTAGCACCCTTGGGAATGGTTACCTATGGTGCGTCCTCGACTCATGGCACAATGTATACTGTTGTCATATGACCTTCTTCTTCCTACTCTGAGCTAGACTCTTCTACTATATGAGCTTGACTCTTCTTCCTTGGTGTCTGCCTGGCCTGTGGTGCACCTAATTGCACAATCCTGGGCGGCGTCGTCATAGCAGACTCGAGGCCACCACGCTTGAATCATCGCAAGACGTCTTCTAAAGGTTCCTTCTCAGACATAAACCGTCCAGTGCAATACTCTGGACTGGTAATGGCTGCGAAAATGTGGAAACTAGCACTCTGTAACTGGAGTATCTCTGCACAGGGAAAATTCTACAAATTAGTCTATAACTCACAGAAATCGCAAAAGTAACCCTTCTGTTTGAATTATCTATGTATTTGTAATGAAGGCAGTAATCTCTGAAGCAACGGTCGCTTAGGCTAGACCTGTTGGCAGCATTTATTGCATGGACAAGACAACACCCCGTGCCCCGCTCCTCATTAATTGCTGAAAACCCGTTCAAATTTCCCTCAAAAATTGTGCACAGGCGGCGGTCTCGACCAAGATTTACAAAATCTAGGACAATCATTGTACTGTTTCCAAATCTAGGGCAACGTATACCTATCATATCTGGATTAATTTCTTGTCAGAATAAAGTGACTGGCCCTCTTTCCCTTTCATAAATCATCTTCACAGCACGGGGAACACCGCCTCGCTGCGATGTCACACCGCATCGTCCTAGACCAAAAAGTTGGCATGAAACTCCACAATTGTCCTATGACTTGCACAAAATAAACTTTCCTGCTGCGATTCCTCTTACTTAGAACTTTCTCATCTGGTGTAGACTAGTTATGGGTACGATGCCTCCTTTCAACTACACTGGACATCTGCACCACTTAGTTCTCTGAGTTAGGATTGGGAGGTGGAGTGGCTATCACTATAAAGCTTAAGCCTACTGCCATTAATACAAGTAGGAACAAGTTCCCCGTTCAATTTACTTATCTGAACGGCACCTCCTTCTGTAACTTGCTGAATCTGATATGGCCCCAACCAATGTGTCTTGAACTTCCTTGGAAACTTAACAAACTTGCTGTCATAAAGGAGCACTAGGTCTCCTATCTAAAAAATATTTCTCTTGATGTGCCTGTCATGCCAAGCATTTTCTCATGCCTTCTGCACTTTTTGATGAAATCCTACGATGAATATGTCTTCTTCTAAGGCAAGCAGTTGCGCTAATCTTTCATTCATCGTATCTGTATCAGCCATCTCGGTAATTTGAGCAATTGTTAAACTGGGAATAATATACTCCATAGGCATAACAGCCTCTTTTCCATACACCAAGTTGAAAGGTGTGTGTCCTGTGAGTTTCTTGCATGTAGTCCTATAAGCCCATAACACAGCATTAACCCTGAGGTCCCAATCATCTCTTTGGTTGTTACAGATGTTAGTAAGAGCATTTTCTATAATCTTGTTAAAAGCCTCCACCGTACCATTAGCTTGTGGGTGGTAGGGAGTGCTCTTATGATGTTATATTTGAAATTCCTCCGTCAACGCCTTGATAGTGCGATTCAGAAAGTGTGTTCCTTGATCACTCATAAAAATTGTTGGACATCCAAATCTACTTATGATGTTTTCAAAAATGAACTGTGCAGCTGTAGCAGCATCACAATTCTTTACTGCTTTGGCCTTTTCCCACCTGGTGAGGTATTCTATTCCTGTGATGATGTATCTCGCACCATTTCATTTCCTTGGTGGGTTGATAGGACCCACGAAATCTATATCCCACTTGTCAAATGCCCGCAGTGTAATCTGTGGTCACAGCGGCATTTCATCTCTCCGTGAAGGTTTTCCTACCCTCTGGCAGATATCGCAGCATCTACAAAACTCCTTAGTGTCTTTATGCAAAGTAGGCCACCATAATCCTGCAGCTAGAATTTTCTGAGCAGTCGGCTTTCCTGCAAAATGACCTCCTGTGGTACTTGAATGTGCTTCTCTGATAATGGCCTCTTTCTCGTGCGGCATAATGCATCTGCACAGGACTTCATCTGGGCCTAACTTGTATAAATGTCCTGCGATCAAAGTGAAATCTGCTGCTTTAAAAACTAACTATTTCTTTTGCTGCTTAGTAAACTCGACTGGTGCCCACCCTGTAGTGAGAAAGTGAATAATATCTGCGTAATACTCATCTGCGATCTGGATAGAAAACAATTGCACATCTGGCAAATTATCCTCTAAATTAGTTGGTTCTTCTCTTGAGTCTATCCGCGACAGATGATCAGGTCCTGCATTCAATCTCCCTGGTTTTACAATAATTTCAAAATCATACTCTTGAAATAGGAGTAACCATCTACAGATCCTTCCCCCTAACACTGGCTTATTGACCAAATACTTTAAAGTGGAATGGTCAGTGAACATTTTGAATGGGGCACCCAATAGGTAGTTCCTGAACTTCTGTAGAGAATACACCATAGCTAATCCTTCTCTTTCTGTAGTGGTGTAGTTCTTTCCTGCGGTAGATAACTTTCTGCTTGAGTATGCGATAGGGTGATCGATACCCCCTTCTCCTGGCTGTGTTAAGACAATCCCCAGTGCGATGCCAGATGCATCCACATGTACATGAAATGGCTTGTTCCAATCTGGAAATACTAAGATGGGTGTTGTAACCATCTTCTGTTTAAGAGTGTCTAAACTTTGTTGGCATTCCTCATTCCATAGGAATTTCACTTCTTTCTTTAACAGCTTTTCCATAGGTGTTGTGATCTTTTCATAGCTCTTGATGAATTTTCTATAATACCCTGTATGACCAAGCACTGTCCTCAATTACTTGACTGAGTTGGGTACTAGGATATTTACAATGATGGCAATCTTTGCAGGATCTACCATCAAGCCTTGTCTACAAACAATATGACCCAACAAAATACCAAATGGTGCACAGAATATACATTTCTTCAAGTTAAGAGAAATCTGATATTGCCTACATTTCTCTAACATGAGCCTTAAATCTCCTATATGCTTTTTGATTAATCCAAATACAGTCCAATCATCAAAATAGACTTCTAAGAATTTATGGATGTATTCCTTAAAGACAGCAACTACTACTATAGAAAAAATAGCTGGTGCATTTTTAAGACAAAGGGCATTACCATATACTAGAATGAGCCCCATTCTGTTGCAAAGGTGGTCTTATGTCGATCCTCTGGATGGATTCTTATCTAGTGATGGCCTGAAAATCCATCAGTGAATGAGTAGATCTCTTGTCATCCCACATTGTCTAAAACTTCATCAGTAAAAGGTGTCGGAAATGGGTCATGAAGTGATGCATCGTTGAGTTTGCACAAATCGACACAAATCCTGATTTCTCCTTTAGTTTTCTTCTCCTGCACAACCATGGGACTATCCCATTCGCTCTCTGCTACTGGCTCAATGATGCCTGCTGCTAGCATCTTATCAATCTCATCCTTAACTTTTTCTTTATAACGAGGATTTAATCTGTATGGACGCTGCTTAACTGGCCTAGCATCCGCTTTCAAAGGTATCCTCATGACTCCCAAATCTCCTACAATTCCCTTCATCTCTATGAACTTAGTGGGAAATAAGTCCTGATATTCATGTAACAAATTTGCGATGTGTCCTACCATTTCATCATCCCAATAGTCTCCAATAGAGGAAAACTTTGGTTATGTTTTTGTGCCAATATTGATCTTTTTAATCTTAATAGGCTTTGTGGCAGCTGGAATCTCTAGCTTTGGTCCATCAACTTCATGAGTCCCTTCTGACTCTGGAATGTTGATACTATGAGGATTCTCATCCTCATCACCTGGCTCTTCTGCGACGTTGTAACACTCTAGCGCATGTTCTAATGGATGGCCCAATCAGGCTGAGCATACACTGGTAGGGTACAGTCATCAAATATCTTAGTCTTTATAATATCTAGAGCCTAATCAATGCTTGGATACTCAGATTCAAAAGTGAAAGTGAGTACAAAGCTGTCTATCATAACTAGCCATGTAATCGTTCCTCTGCACAACTCTGTCTCAATGTACCAGTTCCTTGGGACTGTGTCTAAAGTGTGAATGAATAGGTGAACCCATTCATCCTCTGGAATGTTCGACCGATTCTATTCACAAATCTTAATATGTGACCTGGGGTCACTTTCTCCTATATATTTCTGCTGTAAACGCTCCTTGTCATTAGAGAATCTGATCGCCATCAATTGCTTAAGATCATCCCATGATGCGATATTTTCTTTATGTGCATGCCACCATCTTACAGGTGTGGCTCTTACTGCAAGGTCAATAACTGCCATCCTTTGCTCATGAGGGATTTCCTGCTCAAACTACTATAAAAATTCATTGACATTTGCTAAGCCATCAAACGACGGAATATCCTTAATCTTTGTTCCAATCCATCGCAGTGACTTAGTCATAAATGTACATCTGCGAGCTGAAACTTCATAAAGTCTATTCTGCCAATTTTCTAAACCAACATCCGAGTCCGATGCGCATGAGCTATCGCATCGCCAACTAATATTTCCTTCTATGGTGGGATTGATATAATCACTCTGGTTAGCATTCATCTGATAGAGGCTCTCCATATTACGCACCTCTTCCTCTCCTCTGATAGGTTCAATGTATCGAGGACCCTAAAAAGGATCCAACGGTGCGATGAATCGAATCTGTTTATCCTCAAAGGTGATTTGTCTTTTCTTCAAATCGATAACAGCCATGTTTTCTGTGGAAATTGAACCCAGTGATAGAACAATTACACTCACAACAATTATCAATTGTACATGCAAAATCACTCACAAAAGAGATTGAATATGGAGCTGAACACTAAACTGTATTGAATAAGTGTACAATATCCAACCCTGTGAAGTCATAGGCTGCCACAATAAATAGTTACATGAAGGATTCAAATGCATGAAGAGGCAATTCGAATCTAGTCAAAAGTAGGCTTACTAAATCTAAGCAAATCCCCCATAGGTGCATAAAACAGTTTCCAAAACTGTCAAGTAGCTCACGAATTGGAAAAATCAATTAGGCAAGATAAAAGGTAATGGAAGGACAACTGCTTTTCATAGGAGAAAAGAGTGGATTATGTGGAGGACAAAAAACTAGTTAACCTCACCTAGTCAAACTTTCCCAATTGCCTTAAAGCACTGAAAAAGCAGGCAATAAAGCAGAAAAAGCAGAAGGGCGTTAGGAAGGCCAAGAATAAAGTAGATTTGATTCCATGATCTTTCCCAAGTGCTCCATGATTCAAAATTAGCAAGTTTTACTACTATGGATGTGTAGATGACAACTTGCATAAGGTGGAACATGGAAACTAGGCAAATAAGACAAAAATGGATTAATTAATGTCTAAGGTAGCTAACTATGGGTTGATTATTCTAACACCCCCCCTTAATCCTGAATTATGACTAATATATCATAAAATTATAGGGCCTAGAAACAAGGCTTAGTCACCATTTACATACTACATGTCCATTTAACCAAGGAAAGAGGCAAAAACCCAGTGGGAAAATGCTCCCTTAAACATGGACTGTAAAACAAAATTTGGAAATCTTGTCATCACTCATGCTTCACAGCATGATCAGCAATCCCCAGTAGTGATTTGATATTGCTAAAGGTCTTCTCACAAAATTCTTTGGTGAATATATCAGCTACTTGTTCTGAAGATGAACAGAAGAGTAGGTGAATGGTGCCATCATGCACAAGCTCTCTGATGTAGTGCATATGGATCTCAATGTGTTTAGTTCTCTGCTTCTGAAATGGATCATTGCAGATTTGAATGGTACTCTGATTATCACAGTAGATAGTATTTGAGTATTCTGATTCGAATCCACACTCTCCAAGTAACCCCTGCAACCATAAACATTGAGTTGCTGCATTTACAACGTCTCCTATGTACTTTGCTTCTGTAGATGAGAGTGCAATGGTACTCTGTTTCTTCCTTGACCAGCTGATTGGCCCTTCTGCAAGCATGAACACATATCCTGATGTGGACTTTCTATCTATGCTATCACCTGCCCAATCATTGTCAGTAAACCCAATCAAATCAAGATCAGATTTAGCTTTATAGAAGATCCCATGTGTCCTTGTTCCCTGAACAAAGTTAAGGATCCTTTTGGCTGCTTTCCAATGGATATCATGAGGCTGATCCATGTATCTAGAAGCCACACTTACTGCATAAGAAATATCAGGTCTAGTATGTGTAAGATACAACAAACATCCAATCAATTACCTATACAGTGTATTGTTTACCATAGGTGAAGAATCAGCTTCTTCAAGCTTCACTCCTGAAAGGAAAGGAGTCTTGCTTGGCTTGCAATCCTTCATTCTGAATTTGTTTAGAAAATTCAAGGCATACTTGGACTGGTGCACCTTGATTCTAGCTTTGTTTTTAGCAATCTCAAGCCCCAAGAATTGGCTTAAGAGCCCCAAATCTGTCATGGAGAAGGCTTGGTTCATTGCACCCTTCAAGGAAGCAATTTCATCCTTTGAGCTTCCTGTAATGAGAAGGTCATCAACATATAACACAATGATAATTAATGAACCATTAATCAACTTCAAATAGACATTTGGATCTGATTTGCATCGAACAAAATTTAGTGATAGCAAGAAGCTATCAATCTTGGCATACCAAGCCCTGGGGGCTTGCTTAAGCCCATACAATAACTTCCATAGCCTGCACACAAGAGATGGGTTAGTATAAAATCCTTGAGGCTGCTTCATGTATATCTCTTCAGTGAGATCTCCATTCAGGAAGGCACACTTTACATCCATGTGTTGTACCTCCCATTGCTTTGAAGCTGCAATGGCTAAGGCTAGCCTGATGGAGTCCATCTTTGCCACTGGGAAAAGGTCTCATTGTAATCTATGCCATGAACCTATGAGTAGCCCTTGGCTACCAATATGGCCTTGTACTTCATAGGTGAACCATCAGCAGCAAATTTGGTCTTGTACACCCACTTACACTGAACTAGCTTCCTCCTTGGGGGAAGATCAACCAGCTCCCAAGTGTTGCTCTTCTGGAGTGAGCTGAACTCTTCCTTCATGGCTGCTTGCCATCTTGGATCTCCTACTACATCTTCATATGTCTAAGGATCTAATTCCACCATCAGATAGCATTTCTCAGCAAACATAAGATCCTTCATGCACAGAGCACTCTCAAATTGAGATCTAGTCCTCCTAGGGTCATTAGGATTTCCAGCTAGCTCTCCTGCTGCATGAATGGTATTGGATGCCCAATTTGGCCTTGTAGGGCTGTTAGGATCTACAATAAATTCATCACTATCAGACATATCAGAATCAGCATGTTCAACTATCTCTTCACTTACATTCAGAGGTTTTGGTGGTGAAGAGGCTTCTCCAACTTCCACTGCTGCTAGGGGTTCTTATTGAAACTAAACACACCTTTCAATGAAGGCTTTGTTTGTGCTTAAATTTATCAGCTTGTACCCTTTTGAATCTTTAGAGTACCCAACAAATAGACACTCTTGGCTTTGGGGCTACAAAGCCTTTTTCTTTTTTGTTGGAATTCTAGCCCAAGCCTTTGAGCCAAAAATCCTGAAATGGATCACATCTGGCTTGTGTCCACTCCATGCTTTGAAAGGAGTCATACCATCAAGCTGTTTATGAGGCACCATATTCTAGATGTAGGATACACAGTTTATAGCTTTGGCCCAGTACTTTGGTGGCAAAGTCTTAGCCTCCATCATGCATGTTCCCATCTCCTTCAGTGATTTGTTCTTCCTCTCAGCAACACCATTCTGTTGTGGTGTGTAAGGGATAGAATGCTACATATGAATACCTGCATCTACACAATATTGAATAAACTCGGACTTGAAATACTCACCACCATTTTCAGATCTGAGGACCTTGAGTTTCCTCCCAGACTGGTTTTCAACCAAAGCCTTAAAGACTTTGAAGAGGCCAAAAACTTCAGACTTGTGTTTCAGGAAGTAAACCCAGCAATACCTGGAAAAGTCATCTATGAAATTCAATGCATATTTGGCATGAATCATGGACATATGAGGGAATGGGCCAGAAACATCACTGTGGATCAACTCGAGGGGTGCAGAGGTTCTCTCATGACTAGCTCTCTCAAACTTATGCTCTGGGTGTTTTCCTAGGATGCAACCTTGATAGACTCCTTTGGAAAATTTTATCTTGGGTAACCTATGAACATCTCTTTTTCACTAAGATTAGAAAGATACTTGTAATTTAGGTGGCCAAATATTTCATGCCAAATCTTGCTTGCTTCATTAGCATGAATCAGAAGAGCAGAGGGGTTTGAGTAGGGTAGGAAGTGTGAGAACATGTATACCTTCGAAGTATGATTTGCAACTCCTTTTGCAATGACTTTACCACTTGAGATCTCTGTGATCTCAACTTCATCAGGGGAGAATATTACCTTCTTTGAGACCCTGTGTGGGTCATCTGATACACTGATAAGAGGTTAGAGGAAAGACCTGGAACATACAACACATTGCTGAACTGACCATGATCAAGATCAATCCTCCCTTTGCCCAAACTTTTAGTGAGAGAGTCATCTCTCAGTACTATTGGTGGACCTTTCGACATGTCAAGTGAGGTGAATGCCTCCTTGGTCAAAACCATATGTCTTGAAGCTCCAGAATCAATGATGAAACTAGGTGAGCTTGATGTGCCAGCAACCAATGCATGAACTCTCTCTCTCTATCTTCTGAACTTGATCCTCCTTCCCTCTTCTTTGAGCTGTCTGGAAGGGAGATGCCATTCTTCTCCAGGAAATGGGTCAGAATATCTATTTGCTTCTTCATGCAAGAGCTCTCAGAATGATTTCCCTTACTGCAGTATGCTCACTTGCTCATTTCTCCTTTGTTCTTCTTCTTTTGGTAGTTCTTCTTGGAACCTTGAGGCTCCTTCGGAGACTTGTTCTTGTCTCTCTTTTGCTCATGTGGCTTTTTAGCTTTCTTTTTGCTTTTTGAATCCACCCTTGAATCTCCAGAAACCAGAGCTTGGTCTTTGGATGGTTTGATGGTGCCCATCATCACCAGTTTATCTTGTTCTTGTGTGAGAGATTCCATGAAATCTGCAAGGCTAGGCATCTTCCAGGTTCGAGCTGTCAACTTTGTGGCATAGAAGGTCGAAACAAACACTGAATAGTTAGGGCCAAGATTTGAGAGTATGGCCAAGACCATATGATCATCCTTCTTTTCGATCCCACATTGTTTTAGCTGCAAAACAAGTGCTTTGAACTTGGAGAAATAGAGTTGCAGGGATTCAAAGCTATTTG
Source organism: Pseudotsuga menziesii (assembly GCA_001517045.1). Lineage (NCBI taxonomy): Eukaryota > Viridiplantae > Streptophyta > Pinopsida > Pinales > Pinaceae > Pseudotsuga > Pseudotsuga menziesii. The sequence goes on along the minus strand of LPNX010682495.1, from coordinate 212,678 downwards.
GACTCAGGGAGATCAGTTCATTTTCAATTTGATGTCCCCTCATCTCATCTATATTTCCAAAAATATTAACAATCTTCTCCCATACTTCATTCGGTGATGTCAATCCATCAAGATGGAAAAGGAGATCTCTGGATATACTCAGACACAAGAGACCATAGGCCTCATCCCTCCTGTTGTGCCATTTTATCTTCTCTGCAACTGCATTGGGCTCTACTTTTGTTTCCATAGTCACTCTGTAGAGGCCTTTCGCTCTCAAAAGTATCTCCATCTCTGCTTTCCATTCAAATAATTTAAATGGAGTCAAGATGATCTTCTGAGATTGATCCATAGCTCATAAATTGTCCCGACTGTCAGTAGAAGGCTCCCAGTCAATGATGTCGAACCTGCAAAACAAATTGGAAGGAGAGAAATCAATCTACAAAGGCTCTAATACCATGTAGA
>LPNX010682495.1:174023-212171 GCA_001517045.1 Pseudotsuga menziesii | reverse complement strand
CAATTATCAATTGTACATGCAAAATCACTCACAAAAGAGACTGAATATGGAGCTGAACACTAAAATGTATTGAATAAGTGTACAATAGCCAACCCTGTGAAGTCATAGGCTGCCACAATAAATAGTTACATGAAGGATTTGAATGCATGAAGAGGCAATTCGAATCTAGTCAAAAGCAGGCTTACTAAATCTAAGCAAATCCCCCATAGGTGCATAAAGCAGTTTCCAAAACTGTCAAGGAGTTCACGAATTGGAAAAATAAATTAGGCAAGCTAAAAGGTAATGGAAGGACAACTCATACGTGCTTTTAATAGGAGAAAAGAGTGGAGCATGTGGAGGACAAAAAACTAGTTAACCTCATCTAGTCAAACTTTCCCAATTGCCTTAAAGCACTGTGTTGGGGCCTGGAAATTCGCAGCTGAAAACAGTAAAGGATTCTCCCCAATCAACGTTCCCAACTAGCCCATTGACTGTTTGATGTAGGGAATCTGTCCGGTTCGCAGTCCGGCTACCGTAGGTCAAAGTAACAAAAACAAAGGGTTTTACTGGTCGCGGCCCGGTCCACCGAGTTTTTGTAATTTTGACTTAATGTATGCAATGCAAATGCCTAACTAATAATGCAAGGTGATAAATATGCAAGGAACTACATAATGTGATGCGCAGGTTCTTACCTCTCGTCTTAGGCTCACAAACATCTAAATCACATATGCAACCATGAAGTAAATCAATTAACTATCTAATCACCTATCTATCTATCCCCGGGGAGCCAAAGGAATGATTATTTGTGAGTAATGTGTTAGTTCCCTGTATGATAAACAGAAATCACAGATAGCTGATATTCATATTTACAACACATGAATGAGAAAAATATTCCAACAATCAGATAGCTAATTGTTATATAAGCAACATACATTACTCTTGGTGAACTTTCCACAAAAATAAATCAGAAATCATTCAACAAGACATAGGCCATAAAGTGAGAACGATCTCACGATTCATAGACACAAGCTGAAAAATAAAGTAGTTCATCTTTCCACCATCCATTGCATAACATTAGGAAATTTCACATCTCTTTCTCCAACAGGCAAACTTTAATTTTTTATTGCAAAAGGAAATAGTTCTTCTTACAATATGTCCTCCAGTCTTACTGGGGAAAAAGCCCCTTTTCTCTTCTTAGTCTATTACATTTATACAAAAAAGAGTGAAATGGTTGGGCTGCCCAAAGTAACCTTTGGGCTTCCCAACCTTTCATTTTCCCAACGCTTTACTTTTTTCCAACGTTTTTTACAAAATATTACAAAATATAAAGATGACCCATCCCTTACGAAGAGGGCCCCACTTGGATTTCTAGGAACTTCTTCCACACTGCAGCTTCACTAGCGATGCCTTCAAAAGTGCTAGGCTCCAAAAACTGAATATTTATCTCAAATTTCTTGACTTGATTCTTGATAGCCTCGATCCTTGCTAGGCTCAAACGAAGCTGATCTTCCAAAAATTGTACACTAATGGCTGGGCGGCCCACCTCATTCTTCAAAACTAGGTCATCAATAGCCTTGATCTGTTGTGTTCTGGCTTCTGCATCCTGATATCTACTCTGCAATATCTCTATGAAGGCTTCATGGTCTGGGAACTCATCAAGCTTATGCTCAGCATCTTTCTGAAACCGGTTGAATGTATTAAGGAGCCTCCTGAAGTATTCTGAGCATGCTCCCTGCGTCCTTTTGACGGTCTTCTTGAAGTCTTCCGCGGTGCTGATAGCGAACTCTACTAGGTCATGATCTCTTTTTAAGGGCTTGATGGTCTTTGGCTAGTAGCTCTACTGGAGTCTCGGCATTGTTCTCCAGCCTTGCCATTCTGGCATTCAAAACTTCAAGAACATCCTGGGATCTGTCGACGAAGTAGGAGGAGGTCTCCATGGTTTCCCCTAACCGGTTTTCAATCTGAAGGACCTTACACCTTTCCTCCTCTAGAGCAATCTGTAGCTGGAGCATTCTAGCTTTCTAGGCCAAGATATGTTCTTTGAAGGGCTGGAGCAACGAAGAGATCTGTTCCTGATGTTCCTTTCTCAGATCTTGCGAGTGCATATCATTGGCTGTCAAGATGATCTTCTGCTACTCTTCTAGATCCATCACCTTTGCCAGCAACTGCTCCTTCTCCTTCTTCAACTCTTGATCTTCTGCTTGCACTTGCTCAAGGTGTTCTTGTGTAGTCTCCTGAGCCTGCCTCTCTTCATGTACGGCCTGTAATTCAGCTTCAACAGTCTTCATCTCCCTCTGTAAGTGTTCAAATTTCCGCTTTAACCTGTTTCCTTCCTCTCTCTCTCTGTTCAGGGTATCCTTCAGCTGAGCAGAAGATTTCTTGTATGACTCCAGTTCAGTCATCACCTTGTCTATGTTATCCTCTGAAGCATGTAGTATTGCAGTCCCGCCCCTCAAGGTAAGCCTTGGATATAGATCTATCCCTAGCATAACAACCGTATCTGTTATCATTTTGCCAGCCATTCCTTATGCTTCTACCTTTCTTTCTGTCCTCTTCATTATTCTATTGGTAGCGCTATCATAATAGACAATATTGAAGTCGGGGACTTCTTCTCCCTTTTTCTGGATGAAAGGCACTAGCTAGAGCGTAGGGGCCACAGGGGTGCTGGCAGCAGGTACTTCAGAGATTTGTGCCTCAGGGTTTTCCTCCTCCTGGGTCTGCCCTACTGTTGTTTCAGAAGCTGACTGCTATGTCAACTTTATTCTTTTAGCTTCCTGCTCTCGAAGCTCCTCATCGAGCTTTCTCTTTGCTTCTTCGGCTGCTTGTCTAGCTGCTTCCTCTGTTTCTTTGGCTGCCTCTTTTGCTATCTCAGCTACTTCTTGGGCAGCTTTACTTTTCTCTTCTTCTCCTTTCTGCAGCCATTCTGCAGCCTCCTTTTCCAACCTCTGGGATTCTTGCTTTCTCCTTTTAGCCCCTTCTTCAGCCCTTTTCTGTTCATCACCTTTCCCACCTATGGTAGTGATTTTCTTCTTAAATCTCCTGTTTAGTGCCGTCATGTTTGGGGCATTCTGGAAGACAGATTCTTTCTTATCGAAATGATGGGTATATTCGAAAAACACTTTATGCTCTTTACAGTGCTCCACCACTTTACCGTGAGTATCATTCCTTCGGAAAGGCATCTCACCAAAATGGAACTTCCTTAGTTCCTCTATGAATTCGGCAGCTTGTTTCACCCTAGTGAATTTGTAGGTACCTAGCTTGAATGGTAAAGGAGGGTATGCAGTCTTCTTGTGTTGGAACAAGAAACTACCTATTCCGTCAATGAACACCTGCCTGACTGCCTCTTTATGGACTATATAATCCGTTGCATATTTGGGCAGCAGTAAAGGTGTTTTGGATCCTCCAAACATTCGGATGTACATGCCATTTTCAGTGAAGAAATAATCCGCGTATTCTCCTATTAACTGCATGGCACCTTCTGACATACAGTCACATTACTTCCGGAAAATGGGCGTGTAGAGTGGCATAATGAAGTGCTCGCAGACCTATCTGTAATGGCTATGGTACTGGTGAGCCCGCAATAGTCTATAAGCGGCATACACAGGCATTCTTTCCCTGTCCCAGATGCACTTGAGATCAGGGAAGGGCTGGTTACACAATATGCAATCTATCAATATTGAACTCATGTAAAACTCGGACCTTTTCTGAGCTTCTCCTCCCAAGGCTGCGGCCAAGAAAGAGGAAAGACTGCTTGATACAAGGCTGGCCCAATTGAAGACTATTCCTTGGGTTGCCACATGAAAGATAATAGGTATCCATTCAAGCTTGAAGATTCTGCCATGAGCTCTCCCAAAGATCCTATTAAGCATCAGAGCTATAAACCTATAGGGAGGCCTCAAGCTCGCTATATCATACTCACCGGTCTGTCTATATCGATAAAGCTTTCCTTGCAAGAGCATTTTCTTAAGAGTTTCCACCAGGTCCATTCTGATGCTGTCCAGCCAATCATCAGATAAGAAAACCTGGGCTTCTGGTAGGTGATAGGCCAACGCCATATATCCAGGGCTAAATGCAGCATAGCTCTGTCCTTCAACGTTTCCTATGATCATTGTGGTTGTATTTACATGGGGCAAAATCCAGCCAATTACCTTAGAGCATGGGAACAACTCTGGTCTAGTGACAACTTTCATGATAGAAGACTTCTCTATGTTAGCATAGATAGATTCTTCTTTGAGGCCCGTGTCGGGAACCTCCCTGCGGGAAATCAATCTGTATATTTCACCCCATTTGTACTCGAGCTCAACACCAGAAACACATTGGGTGTCTTCATATATGTATTCAGTCTTTGTTTAAGCTTCTGCTTCTGGTACTTCTTCCTGCCATATATAACATTGTAATATTGAGACATTCAAGGTGCATACATTTACATGACAGTGTGCAGCATTTTATTCTTTCTATGGCAACAACTAGTCGATGAAACTAAGATATGAGTTTGCATAACTTGACTGACCAAATGCACACTATTTAGTGCTCTTGTCTATATCTTAGCATGATGCAAAACATTTCTGTATGATATTAAAACATCCCATCAACCATCTTCTAGACTGTAATAAAATTACATCCATATGCAAATTGCCATTTTCATGTGTTTAATGTGATAGCAAGTAGAGAACCAAATGCATGCATGTACAACCCAAAAATGCCCTGACTATCAGAACTACTGAAACTAGTGCACAATATTCCATGACCTTATCTATACCTAGCATGAAGCAAACTCAGTCCTGTGCAATAAAGTGGGCAATATACTACTACTGCATGATACTAAACTTTATCAATCATATTTGAGCCGGCATTAAATCTACATCATTTCGTAGTGTGCCGTTTCTCCCATGAAAACAATCCGTAAAGCAAATGCATGTACATCAAATGCAAGGTGTAGCAGTCATCAATTTGGTCTATTGCATAGCAAACAAAGAAAAAAGGGTTTTAAATATATCAAGATCATGCTAGCCGCCTATGTTTTCCAACATCAAACATTTTGACAACATAGCTTTAGCAGGGATAACATCGACAATGACTTATGCTGCTCGCAGAAGATAATTACATTAACTCAACTATACGCTACGGGTATTATTGTCATTTTACTGCAAATGGCGCTTCGACTAGAACCATTATCCATGCTATTTTTAGTTCACGAATTACGACAATGGCATAGTCCTTTTAACCATCTAGGGTTTCAGACGACCGAGCCCCGATGGACTGCGCGGGACGGCGCGAGCAATACAGGTTGGGGTTCGAAATACCGGGAAAATAGGAAAAATCGACTGCAGGAGGAACCATCAAAAAACCACAAGAAAACCCACCACAAAAACTCCCCTTGGACCTCATCATCATATAAGGGGAAGCTAGGTGCAGGCGGCGTAACGGCCGCCTGCACTGTGCCTCCATCCACTAAGCACGGGGTAGGCAAACACAGGCCGAGGTCCAAAATAATTAATACGCAGGTAAAAAAAGAAAAATGCCCCCCGACCGTGAACAGTCAACCTACATGAGACTCCTCGATATATAGGTGCAAAACGCAGGGCGGACAAGAAGAAATGACTACGGCAAACCTAACCATGGGTAGACCCCCGTACGTATGTGAAACGGGGTTGCTAAAAAACCTAACCGCAGCAAAAATCACCAAGAACCTTAAACAGAATATGGTATGGCAAGAACGGCCTACCTGGAAGCGACGCGTAACTGACGGGGAAAAAGTGGTCGGGCTTCCTCAATTGACACCTGGGTGCGAGTACCGGCACGGTGGTCCACAAGCTTCGAGGGGTCGACAGTGCAGGATGATCATGACAGCTCGAGCAAAATAAAACAATAGAAAAAACCCAATGCCGTTCCCGTATATAACAAAGACTCACACGTGGGAAGACTTAACGGATCGGACAAGAAACAATTCTGGATCAGAAGGTGAGAACCCAAAACCTTCCGCAACGGCGGAAAGCCACAACATCAACCCGTCCGCAATGGTGAGCAAGGCGTGTGAAAACAATGATCGGACGTCGGCCGCCTTTTGGGTCGGAAGTCAACATCTTAAACTCTTCTGCAACGGCGGACACTCATAACAAAACACCGTCCGCAACGGCGGAGAGAGAGATGGTAAAAGGCTCTGATAGACAGCCAAAATAAAACCAAAAACATAAGTCGGAAAGAAAGAGAAAATCAAAACCCGAACTGATCCGCAACGATGGAGGCCAGAAGCGAAGATCCGTCCGCAATGGCGGACAATGGAATAATCATACCTTCCGACGTAGAACCAAAAACCATCCGCAACGGCGGAAAAAGACAAGGCAAAGACCTCTGCAACGGCGGGAAATTCAAATGAACCAACTTCTGATTCAAAATGGCTTCAAAGGTATTCAAAAGGCAACGATAAGCTTGGTTATGCATGGGATTACTTTAAGCATTAAGGAAAACATCAGATCGATTGATAGAGCAATCCAAGCACTGGAAAACGTTCCAAAATTCATTAGACCAAATAAGGAAGAAAATCAAACTAATCCAAGGTAGAGGGGGGTCCTAAATTTTTTTAGAATTTTGGGAAAATTGTTGCAGCTGCAACACACTGAAAAAGTAGGAAATAAAGCAAGAAAAGTAGATGGGTGCTAGGAAGGCCAGGAATAAAGTAGATTTGATTCCATGAGCTTTCCCAAGCACTCCATGAGTCAAAATTAGCAAGTTTGATCACTATGGATGTGTAGATGACAACTTGCATAAGGTGGAACATGTAAACTAGGAAAATAAGACAAAAATGGATTAATTAATGTCTAAGGTAGCTAACTATGGGTTGATTATTCTAACATTTTCAAATGCCCAATCAATACCTAATAAAGCTGGATACAGTCTGCTATCGCCAATAAGTTCTATGACTTCAAAATCTGCAAAGCTGCGAACTCCATCAATATCAACTGGTACTTGCGGTAATCGATCCAGTGGTGATACCCTCTGCTGATTGGCTAATCGTAGATGGATAGGTGATCTGGCTAACTTGGGGCTACCCATCTGTTCCCATGTCTTCTTAGTAAGAACATTTACCTCTGATCCTAAATCTAGGATTACCTCATCCATTTCAAACTCTCCAATTTGTGCTGGAGTCTCATTTCTCTTCCTGTTCTTGTATGGCCCATAATATTATGAATAGCACGTTGCGTACTGCTCATGGAAGAAGACTGCTGATACTGATCTATGATGCGTTGAAGATCTTCTATGGATTTCTCATTTCTTACGAGTTTCAAGCAGCTCCGCAAGAAGGATTGTACACTTCCTGTCAACTCATCCTCTTCGCACCTTCCAGACGTGGTAGCCTGGGATATCTGCACAGGACTAACGCCACAAGGTTTTTGCTGCGGTACACCCCTACAAGGCAAGATCTACGATCCTGATGGTGTAGGGTCAGTAAAGAAAGTTTTAGCTTGCTGAAATGTTTCTTTGATATTCTGCAGGTCAAGTGGTGTAGATTTATCAGTGGCTTTACGCACCCACTTCGGACCTGTATTCTTTTCGGAATCCTGTGATGTCCTACTAGTAGAAGCACCACTGCGATTCACAACATTGACTCTTGGTTCTGGTTCTTTCTGCTCAACGGCAATAAGCTGAATATTCTGGTTTAGTGCTGGCTTAGGATCCTTAATCTTGGCTATCAAGATAGGACATTCTTCTATAGTATGATCATAGGACTTGCAATACTTACATGTTGTAGTAGGGTTCTGACAATCCCTAGCATAATGTCATATGGCTCCACAGTTGTAACAAACAATCGGTCCACAGCCACGGCCAAAGCCTCCACCATGGCCTCTTCCTCTGAATCCTCCACCACGGCCATCATGAGTCGGTTCATGCTGTGGACCTGCTGCTGGTCCTGATGTCTTTGACTCGACTCTGTAGAAGTCATGTTTTCTCTCTATCATGAGATCATAAGCTCTGTAATTATTTTCATCATCTCCTACTGACTTACAGAAGTTACAGTATAAATTCTTATGAGTTTGTACATACTTCTGAAGTAAAGGGCATTCCTGTGGTCTATGTCCTCTTGTTCTACAAATTTCACACCATGGCCCTTGATTTTGTACTAAGGGGTTAGGAGCCCCACTTGCTATATACTCAACAAATACTTGACAGTTATCTTTGGTATGGCCATGTCCTTTACACTTTGTACACCATAATTATTGTTCAACCTCTTTTCCTTTATTAATCTCATGTAGGTGTAAAGTGAGATTGGCTAACTCATTCTGTAAGTTTGTCATACCTGCACTAGTCTTAGCTAAAGGTGAAGTCTCTAGTTTCATTTTCATCTCCAATGCTTCATCCTGCATATGGAGTTTATGTTGCATTAGTGGAAGTCTGATATGAGGGAGTAGTGCTGCGATGAACCATTCCTTATGCTGCTCTGGCGCAAACTAAAAACTAAATTGGTCTATAAGAGCTTTAAATTTCTGATCGAAATCCCATACTGACTCCGTGGGTAACTGTTTAATGTCTTTGAGTTCTGTGATACATTGTGACTTAGACTTGGGTTTCTTAAATTCCTTAATCATTGCAGTCCTGACCTCTACGAGTGTTCTCTTCTGCGCTAATGTATACTTCATATACCATGTTAAATCCCTTTCTCTAAGTGTAGTGGCCAACTGGACAAGCTTAGTATTTTCATCCTGGATCTGTTTAATGGTCCATACAGCTTCACATAGGAACCAATGTTGTTCTGGGTCTTCTGCCCCTGTACCCCTAAAGGTAGGTAATTTCATGTCATCTCCCATTCTGTTTCTACAAGGTGGATTCTGATTTGTTGTATTACTACCACTTGGCGGTGTAAATGTAGGTGCTATAAAGGTAGTATGTACTGTGTGTGAACTACTAGATGGAGTTCCTGCGGGATTATTCTGAGTCTCGGTTGGTTTCTGTGGGGTATAAGGGTGGTAAGGGATACCCCCTGCTGTTCTTTCTCTATTACTTTGACTCTGTTCTCTAGTACTATCTGAGCTGTCTTCAAAGAAGGAAGATCTGAAATCTACTTTATATCTCTTACCGCTACGCATACATCCAATTTCTTCAGAGTCACTATCAAACTCTTGTGACATTACACTTACTTAACCTATTCATCTGAGAATATATCCAGTACTCCTTTTTCATACAATAACATCTTAAGGGACAAATTTAAAGAGTTCAAGTACTTACCGTGATATCCCTTGAAGAAGTACCTCTCTGCTTCGCTGAAACTCTTTCTTTGATCAACTGCAAACTCTGTAATGAAACCTTTTAGAAAACTTGCAAGCCAGAAGTCTACTTCCTGCAAAATGGGATTATCTACGCTCTTCACGGTGTGAATCAACTCCAGTGTCCAGACAATGTTCCTTTTCTTTTTGAATACGTGCTTATCATTCAACTTTGACAACCAATCATACAACTCATTTGCATAGGTCACAAAAAATATCTCATGCAGGTCTGTGAAGATATATTTTTGTAACCAGTCCTCTGTACTAAGCCTAGGACTCTTATTTTCTTTCTCAACAAATTCTCTTTCCTTAGACTCAACCCACTGGTTAAGTTCTTCTTTAGTAGGATGCCACCAGAACATCAGCTCTTCAATTTGTTCAAAACCGGCATCGAAACCATTTTTTGGTCTTTCTGGGAAGACCCGGGTTTACTTTATTGTACCAACAAAACCCCTAGCTCACTGGCCCTTTTGGCAACAGACCGCAGAACAGCCTGAAGTCTCACCCGAAGTAATCCTAGATGGGGTGGCTAAAGAATCAGGCTTCCTCAACTAGGTTCTGTAGCATCCTAGGTCCTCTTGACTCTAATGAACCAGCTAAATCTCTTAGCAAGGGTTGTTTCTCTCTCCCTAGCTGAATCTGCTATGGGACTGAATCTTATCACATCGCAAATTCTAGGACGATGCGCAAACCTTCTCTTCTGCTCAACTCTTAACCTGTGATATCTCACACCGCAGCTCCCCAAACACTACGATATCTCCTTTCTACGCTGCGATATTTCCTACAGTAAGAATCAATATGCTCATCAGCTCTCAAGGTCCAGAGGCTTCCTCTCTGGGTACAATAGCTCAGTTAACCTTCATTAGGGTGTTAAACAACTTCACCTAAGCTTCTACAGTTTAACACACTCAACATCTATTATGCTCAACTCGCTGAACTAAATACACAGAGGTCACTTAACACTGTAACTGTTAGCTATCGTGAATCAAGCACTGATAAACTCATATACAAAATACTTGACACATTCAACTTGCATTTAACCTTCTATGTTACTGTAAATTGGAGGATAGCATACATACATTCATAATCTGATAAGCAAAATTCATGTAACAGATAACAGATAGCAAATAAGTAGAGCACAATCACATGAAACAGTCACACAACACACGGATGTTACGTGGTTCACTTCCAGGGGGGAAGCTACGTCCACAGGAACTGTGTTTTATTATATCTTGAGAGAGTAAACACAGTTCCGCTGCAACTTCTTATGCAGCTTGAGATCTTCTGGGAAACTCCACGCACATAGCTGGGAGCCCTTCTCTCTTAGATCTCTTCTCTTGCTATGATGCTTTCTTCTTACAATATACCCTTTCTCTCTCTCTCAATCCCTGCGGATTGTTACATTCATGCTCAAGGAGCCGGCCACTGGTTATAGTAAGATAACTACAGACTTAACGATAGAACCAGAGCTTGACTCTTCCTCAATGTCTTACACTACTGATGACAACTAGTAACAACCTAACCAACCAACCTTTCATAATATAAAATACATGCTTAAATAGGTGGCCCAAAGGTCTCACCGTGATACAAAACTGTGGGCCTATCCCAACAATAACCCAAAGCCCTAACTGTGACAGTCGGCCTATCTGTACTTTGATCTGTCGCTTACTGGTCACACCGCAGCTTCCTGTAGTCTTCCGCGATTTTCGGCACCCGCGATTTTCGGCACTGATCGCGGGTATGGGGGGCGCTTCCTTGGTCGCTCCCCTTCTGTCCTTTGTCTTTAATACCTCGGCCCGTTGCTCCTTCTCCATTTATGAGGGTAGCTAAGCCCTTTTGTCGCCGTTGCTACCTTAAATGCAGTGGTTGAGCTCTCTTCTTGGCCGCTTCAAGTACTATTTCCTTTGACTTCCTTGTTTCGACCGCCGCGATTTCCGGCCCGTGCTCCGCGGCGGGAAATGCGCTACGGCATCGTACCTTTATCACATCTCTTATATCACTAGCTTATCGGCATCGCCAAAACTGTCTTTCCTCCAAAAATTGTCCATCTTCTACCAAAAATAGCAGCTTTATTTGTAGCTGCGGGGCCCTGCTCCAGCAGGAAGATAACTTAATATTATGCTGAGCCAAATTTGCAGAGTTATCTGAATTGGATGATGTATCATTCAACTTTAAAAGTTTTTTATCTTCCACTCCATTGATTACAATTACATTATCTTAAATTATTATAATCTCAATGATACCATCAAACATATGTATTGAGTGATCTCGTTGTCTAATTTGCAGAAGAGATATTACATTTCTCTTCAATTGTGGAACATAAAGAACATTGAAAACTATGTAATCAACAAGTCTTGATAATTTCAGTCTAACAGAGTCAATTCCTGAAGGTTTTAACAGAGACTTATCAAGCAAATATACTACCCCATCAATTTCATCACTAAATGTTTCAAATAAGTCTTTTCTAAATGTCATTTGGCATGTGGCTCCAGTATCTAATAACCAAATGTCATTCCAAGAAAACGAAGTACTAAAAGCTGCTTCAATTCCAAGATTACAATGTGCAACAACATAATGTGCAGATTCAGGAGGGTTACCTTTATCGTTTTCTTTATCTTGTACTTTCTCTTTCTTGTTAACAATTTTCTCCCAAGAAGTTCTATAGTAACTGGCAGTATGACCAGTTTTTCCACATCTATAACATTGTTTCTCTCCTTGATTAAATATTCCCCCCCTTCCTCTATACTATCCTCTTTGTCCTCTACCTCGGCCTCTGCTTCTATTTTCATCCTTTGCAAATCTTCTTTTGATTTGGGGCCTTTCTATGCAAGACACAAATTTTCTTTATTGGGTTTGACTCCTTTTTCCTAATCGTTTTCTCTCTTTTTGCAATTTTCTCAACAAGTGTTTCAAATGTCATAGCTTTCACTTGTCCACTAGCTTGAAGTGATTCTAAATAGTGAGTATAGGTAGGATATAGAGATTTAATAAATGTAGTAAGTTGAATGTCAACTTTTACACCAGTTACATCAATATCATGGAAAATAGCTCTAATTTTAGAAGCAAGTTTCATTGGATCATTATCTTTTAACTCTAAGTTAAATAACTTCATTAACAATTGTATGATTTCAAACACAGGATGTGAATCATACAAATCTTTTAGTTTCTTTAATGCTTCCAAAGCACTTTTGCTAGAAACTAAATGTCTACTTACTTCTTCACTTACAGAGGCAATGTTCAAGGCATAAGCCTTCTTGTCCTTGATTTTCCATAATGCCAACTCTTTGGTATTAGTAGGTGGTACTGGTGCACTTTTATCCACTTCATATATTGCATCTCCATCTTTCTTATGTTCCAAATTCTCATTTTCACAAATTCCATCCCACATGTCATTAAAAATAAGGATATTTTTAACTTTCCTAAACCATTCATGATTATTTTCTTTTCTAGACAAAGTTACTCCAACAAATGAAATTAAAGAATTCATTGAAATTTACTATGTAGTAACTTTTGTGTACAAATTACAATCTGATAAATTCTTTTCTCAGCCGATGTTCTTTAAACTCGTTTTATCTTGTAAAAAGATTTTCGAAAGGTTTAATAATTCAATTTAAAAAACCTTGCACTCAAATATAAATGGTTGTTTAAAAACTTTTATTTTCTAAAAAGAACTCCCCAAAGATTTGATAATTGACGAGTCTTTTTTTTCTTAAAAAAATAAGAAAATAACGTTTCTAAACAATTACCGAAACAATTTACGTGCAGTCTCCCCTTTATGTGCAGTCTCAATTCTTTCTTCCACAATCTTTACTAAGTGGCTCTCCTTTCTTGGTGATAGCTCATTTGATGACTCCTCCTTCACGGGCTCCTTCTCCCTCCAATGCTTCGCTGCCTTGCTCTGATACCACTTACAGAGGCCCCTGAAGAACCTAGGCAATCAATGTATTACTTAGTAAAAGCGTATTGCATATAAAGAAAATAAAAACCGTTATCTTCAGTTAGATAACTAGATTATTAACGAGAATTTACTAACTAATCCCCGGATGAAGCTGCGTCCTCCCGTAGATGCTAGTTCTCTCCCCGTCGAGGGTCTGTTCGATGCTCTGTTTGGTTCGTGTTGGGTCATATTTCTCTTCGGCTCCTTTTGTTTAGTCTGTCTATATTTTCCTACATATTGGTTTTTCCCATCTGTTTACATGATCGAGTGCCCAAGTTGAAACGCTGAGCTGCTCTCATGCTTGTTCGCCTTTCTCTCTAGGCTATTTTGTTTACCTTCCTTTTTTGGTTGCTGGACCAATGCATGACTCCATGTTTTAAGGGGCAGGTGTATGTAAATATCTTTTTGTATTTTCAGTAGTAATAGAAGTGCTCCATCTTATTTTCAGTAATAGAAGTGCTCCATGTAACTGAAATATTATTTACAATGAAATCTCTAAAGATTATTCAACAATATAGACTATACATGGCAATCTCATATGAATCTCAAAACAATTAAAAACACAATAAAGACCATGTTTTGCTTAAAAAAAAACTATAAAAACAACTTGAAACATGCTTAGTAAGAGTATCCCTCAAATAAAATCTTTAAATAAAGATTTAAAAAAACAGTTCCAATATGTTGTTCCTTGAAACATGCTTGGCCCTCCTGTAAAGCTCTTTGAATAAAGATTTTAAAAAAATTAATCAAACATTCTTCCCTCTTTTGCTTTATGAAAAAAAAAATTCGGTAACATATATCTCGTAAGTGACTTTATGGTTCGCTATATTGCTTTTTTTTTAAAACTAGGATTGATAATTACAACACAAGATGGTTCCCTAAATTGCTATAAAGAAAAATAAGCTAGAATGTTAGAATTGGTAACTGCATGTTTGGAATGGAGTTTTCCAATTGTTTCTCAATACAAAGAGAAAAGTGAGAATATCAAGTGAAATGAGCCCACATCAATTATATGCTCTCTCATCTTTATACAATAAAAAAAAACATCCATCTCAACACAAATTTAGAATCTGAGCACAATATGGTAACCAAAATTTGATATTTTGGAATTTGTCGCTATCCTTTACCTATAACTTTTATAGTGTCATTACTTCTTTTTAACTTTTATATTGTCATTAATTCCTTTTATTCCTTCTACGTTGAGTGTATCGTATTTGTGCTCCTCTTTTATAGTCTGAGAAAAAAAGAAAATGAAAAAATCAGAATAATATCATTGATTATGCTTTTTTTTTCTTGCGAATTTGTCGCTTTGTAGATTAGCACTCCAAGTATCAGGAGGGGAGTAGTCGCATTCACTAAACGTTTAAATGAAGCCTTACCCCTGGGATATATGTGGGATTGAATATATGTCAATTACATTAATATAGGTATCAGGAGGGGAGCAGTCACATTCACTGTTTCTACCGTTTAAATGAAGCCATCTGGCACTTTTGTTGAATTTCTTTAATTTTTATTCTATTCTTTTAGCATTGATGCTAACAGTTTATGTCCATGAAGTTAACCTTTGCTAAAGTAAATCATGCCAATAATTCATTGATGTTAGTACATTAATGTTTATGTAAATAATCCAGGGATCAACAAATAATTTTCGTTAATGCACGGCTCTTAAAAGTAATCTGAAAACAAAGTCTTCAAACCAAATAAAAGGAGGCTACACCCAACTTCCAAGACTGGAAACAGGAGCGACAAACGCGGCAAAAGGCATGATGAGGAAATGTGCTTCTTGCTGATGTCTCTTGTCAGATTAATGTTCTGTGAATAATTCAAATGATAGTGGAGCTGTAACATTGCATAAATTTTTTTCGCTGGAAGAAGGTAGAGCCAGATAAGATAACCTACAGAGAGGTGAAAGAAAATGAGCTTCAGTGATTTCTTGAAGGGGCAAGTTTTCGTGCTCATACAATGGCTCTATGCGATTTGGCAGATTGCAAGGGACACCACCTTAGTAAATTCCGTCTATTATCTTGGCCAGATGGCATTGAGGGGCCAGCTAAATTTTGTGTTCAGAAGGAACACAAATATTCTGAAAGACAGTTATAGTGTGCCTTACACTAAATTAGCAGATGGAGACAGGAAACCGGATGTTATACACATTTCCAAGAAATATAGTCTTGGGAAATCATGGATTCATTCATCAACATGGGAAGCATTTAAGGAACACTATTTGGACAACGAGAGTAACAGAAATATCAATGGTGTTAAATTGCTTGCATTTAACTGGTATTGGTATACTGTTGAATTCAATGGGAGTTATTACTTCTGCCATCAAGACATACTTTTCGAGTGGGCAATGTATGATATTCATGATAAATTGATTCTGTTAAAAGAAGTGGAGCTCATTGGCAATGAATTAGTTATGGGGACAGTTATCAGCAAAGAGGAAATGTTTGAAACCATGCTCTCCAAAGAGTACCACATAAATGAGTTGTATGCACCATGCATATTCGGAAAACAATATAACATGCCCTGGAATTTGAGGCTTTCTGCCTTCCTAGCGACCATACCCCTGCTATTACAGGCCAGGGGGTTGGCTAATGAATCAGCTCTCTGCACGCTCACTCTGATTGTTGTAGATATAGTAAGGACCCCTCTGTTGCGATTGTATGAGTTTTTCATGTCTCACTTAACCAAAGTAGTGAAGTTATGGATATTCAGACAGTGCAAGCATCTTTACATTTTCTTCAGCTGGTTTAGCAAGAGATGGGCAGCTTGTGATAGGAGGTATGGCTATGCTTATTACACTACACAAGCAGAAGAAAGAAGTATTTTCCCTGTAACTACATTTGTTAAATTCAAAAATTTGGATGATTGTAAATTTGTTGACGTGGTTGAGAGAGCAAAACCTTGCATAGAATCATATGGATTTCAAATCAACAATGGTATCATACACTCAGCAGAATTGAGCTATGGTGAATACTGTTTGTATGTGAAGGTCAAAGAGGGTTTTTTTGTATCCAGTATAGATGCTCTGACCATATTGAAGTATAATCATTGCTCAAGACTGAAACCAGATATGAAAGCCCTTGCCGAAGTTTTGAACATTAGATGCGACATGCAGAAAATAGTCATGACCAGAATAGCGAAGATCCTGGAAATAAAAATAATCAAGAGGGGACTGACCACACTCAAGAAGATCCTGGACCAAAAGCAAGAAAGAACAAAAGTGGACAGTATGTTGCAGACTGCGGCCATTGTGAAAGAAGGAACAAAAGTGGACAACATGTTGCAGACTGCGGCCATTATGAACGAGTGGAGGAGAAAGTTGCAAAGGACACAATTAACATTAATGAACGTTACTACAGGTACTCAGCAAGCACTCCCTCTGTCATATAATTAAGCATTAATTTTAGTTGGCAAGATGGTTTTATTCCTTGAAATATTTTCATGGCTGACAGTGGTCCCATATTTTGAATTGCTACAGATGAGATTCTAGATAATATAGACACATTTCATGTGCCTTCTGAAATATCGGCCGATCATTTTGAAGCTTCTATTATTTCGTCATTGGCAACTGCAGCATCCAATATTTTAGTGGTTAAGTTATTACAAGGGGAATGCCATGCTAGAAAACCCTTCTGTATTTTACTATTATTTGAAAAGCATGGAGATCTAGACGCTGCTTTGGCTACATTCTTTCCAATTAAATGGTACAGAAATAGAATTGATGGAAAGTCATGGAAACATTTTTCAAGAAGAAGTCACATAGATGAATTCTTTGAAGATCAGTTGAGCATCCACCGGAAAATTCGAAACTCATACATAATTTTTTTCAGAAAATTCAGCATCAATTATGATGAACTGTGAAAAGTCATAGAGGAATCATTGAGCAAGAAACATGCTGAAAATTAATTTTCTGAAGGCCAGGCTTTAATGCTATCGCAGCTGGGCAACAGGCCGTTCAATCTGCAGCAGGCTAGTTAATTTTCGCGATTTCCTCAATATGTACGTTTTGTTTTGCTTAGCATAGTAAATGCCGTTGTAATTGCTATGTAGCTTGAACATGTTCGGGATTAATTTCTTCAGCTATGTATGTATGTTTTTGTTTGCTAGTTGGCATAGGAAATGTCCCTGTAATTGCTGTTGTAATTGTTATGTAACTTCTTCAAGAAGTCATTTAATAGGTGTTTCTAGATCTCTAAATCTTTCTAGAAATAATCAGAATGTATAAATATATGTTTTTGGATTAATAAAATTTGGAAGCTTGAGTAGAGAGCGGGTTAGAGGGAAGCTCGGTTTGTGTTTTAGTTTCACTGTATGTTGCAACCAAAGCTGTGTCCCTCTCCTCCCTTTCGGAGAGCTGGTTTTGGCTCTCCTTCATTTGGTATCATAGCACGGTCAAGCCATTGTAATTTCTATGTAGCTTCTCCAAGAATCCATCTGGCAGATGTTTCTAGATCTCTGGATCTTTCAAGAGATAGTTAGCATGTATAAATATACGTTCCTCGTTTAACAATAATTGGAAGCTTGAGTAGAGAGTGGGTTAGAGCGAAGCTCTCTGTATGTTTTTGTTTCACTATCTGTTGCAGCCAAAGTTTTGTGTTAGGCTTAGGCTCTCCTTCAAAACACTTATGTTTAAAAAACCTTCAATGATTTGTTGTAGCTTCATGTCTAGAACATGGAATGTGTCGCCCAGAACTCGAGTGACCTATAATTATGGATGAAACCATTGTTGTTGCATGTTAAATCTGAAGTACATATCAATTTTGTTTTATAGGTATTTGGTGAAATCTAGTGCATGTTAAATCTATAGAGCTTAGCATGGATTTGTGTCTTGGAGTCATTGGTATAATAGGGTTGTTTTACATAGATTTCACAGCAAACCAACACTTTTATTAATGTATGTTTAGTTTAATGATCTAGCATTTTTCAGATCTAAGGGTTAAGGCCAAAGGCTTACAAATATGATATGATTAAAACCTGCTGTAACTTATGTTGGAGTCAACTATGTTTGCATTTCCATTTGGCACAAAAGTATTTGATAGTCTAAATTAATTTGCTTTTGTTGAGCCTATGATGGATTAATCTTTCTTGCATGCTTTCGGCTGAACATATTGCTATTTGTTAGTTGCCAATCGAATTTAAATAGGTGCATTATTATTTTATGTCCCATTTTTATCTTTTAGATATGCTGCCATCATTTGCCATAAGGATCCATTTCCTTGAACAAGGGATGGATGAATATTTTGAAGTTGCCTATTGACCTATTTTTAAGATTAACAAGGTGCATGTTTTTATAGTCTTTTTGTTTGCATGGACAAGTTTCTTCAAAGCTTATTTGTTTATCTCTCAAGCATTTGTGTTCATCTTCTATGACATTTAGGGGGATATTATTTGGTTTCATAAATTTTTCATGAATTTGTTTTCAAGTTTTATGACATTTATTTTTTGGGTTTATAAATATTTTGTTTTCAAGTTCTATGTCATTCAAGGTGATATTTTTTAGTTTCATAAATCTCATCTTACTAATACATGATGAGAACTTTGTATGGAGACAAGTTCTGTAGCTATGTCTCTTCCCTAATCAAATAAACATCGGTTAATGAATTGGAAAAGAAACACAATGAACTCACAAATTCACATAAGCACATAATTTTACACACACACACACATTATATTATTTCAAAGAATAGGTAGTGACTCTATTATATAGAGTTCAGTGAGTTATAATCATATCTAACTTATTCATAATTTAGGACGAGAGGTTGAGAGAATATATCACCAATCTTAACAACTCCTCTAGCTGATACTAATGATACATTACAAATGTGAGCCTTACAATCCAGCACCCCTCTTAAGGATTAAATTACAAAAAAACTTACTAAAATAAAGCATGCATTGACTTCAAACATAATAAAACATTAATAAAACATTATGTAGAAGTCATTCCTTTTGAAAATAGTTCTTGGAATGGTAAAATGCCTTCAAGCTACTCCCTCCATGTTTTACCAAACAATATAGCCTCCTTGTTGTAATCCAAATTCCCAACATCATTGGACACCATTAGAAATTCCAATGTAACATAACCCTCATAAAGGTTGATGCCGAACTTCCAAATCATGGATCTATCCCTAACTATTTGATAGCAATCCAAACATGCTTATATCACAACCCCAATGAGGTATAGTTTCTTCGACCCCCCTCCAAAATCTTGTTCTATATGAATAACTATTTATATCCCACTGCATATATCCTCTCTTTAAAGCACAAGTCTCTTAAAGTACACAAATTTACTCAAGCACTTTAGCAAAGATGACAGTACTGGGGATATCTAGTGGTTCTTCAATGATGGCTACATCTCCTTTAATAATCACGAGAGTATGGGCATGTAACTCATCTTCTTGAAAATGAGACCTTCCCCCTCTAAAACTAAAAAAACTATGCTTTATTTGTTGCAAGTTTATCTTTGACACCAAGGAACAAATTCATCAATCTTTAAGCTTGATGGAGTCTACACGAAGAGTGTCCAAGGATGATGCAATCCTACCACATTCTCGAAGACCGAAGTCTCTGGATACTATTACGAGATAGTCACTCCCTATCACTTTAAGACTTAGTTCCAAGGATGATGCAATCCTACCACATTCTCGAAGACCAAAGTCTCTGGATACTATTACGAGATAATCACTCCCTATCACTTTAGGACTTAGGTCCAAGGATGATCAAATCCTGCTTCTTTCTTAGAGACACAAGTCTACGGATCAATTTAGGGCAAGTGTCAAGGGATTATACAATCCCACTTCTTTCTTGGAGACAGAAGTCTACGGATCACTTTAGGACAAGTGTCCAGGGATGATACAATCCTTTCGAGAGACGTCTTTTCGAACAACACCAATCTTGTCTCGAAAGTATTCAAACTTTATTCGAGACAGAGGCTTTGTTAACACATCAACAACTTGTTCATCTCTACTAACATACTAGAGTTTTATAGATCCCTTTTGTATCATACCTCGAATGTAGAAATACCGGATTTCTATGCACTTTGATTTATCATGGAACACTGGGTTCTCTGTCATCTTTATATAGCTCTGGTTATCACATAGAATCACTGTGGTATCCAAATCTAGATTAAATAGACCTGACATCAGTTTCCAAAGCCATATGGCTTCACAACTAGCAGAGCAAGCTGCTATGTATTCTGCTTCAGCCATGCTAAGAGCAACATTGGACTGTTTCTTGCTAAACCATGAAATCATAGCATACCCTAGACAATAACATCCACCTGATGTGATTTTTTTCTATTTGAGACACTTCCAGCCCAATCTGCATCTGTATAGCCATACAATCTATAGTCATGGTTTCCATCATAGTATAGACCAAAGTCTATAGTTCCTTTCAGATATCTCATCACATGTTTTGCAACTACCAGGTGAACACGTCTAGGTTGAACTAGATACTGACTCAAGGTGTTCACAACAAAAAAAATGTTTGGTCTGGTATTTATTAGATACATCAACGACCCAATAATCTGTTTGTATTGTGTCACATCCACTAATTTTGATGATTCATCAGCCAGCAACTTCAGGTTGGTATCCATGGGTGTGGCCATGGCCTTACATTCCAACATATCAAATCTTTTCAAAAAATTTACTGCATACTTTCCCTGATTGAGAAAGATTCCTTCTAAGTTCTTCCATACCTCCAGACCTAGAAAATAATGTATTAACCCAAGGTCTTTCATCTCAAATTCCTCAGCGAGCTTCTTCTTGTATTCTACAATTTGTTTCTCATTCCTTGTCAGAAATAGGTAATCCACATATAGTAATAGTATGACAGGTTCATCTTCTATAACCTTGAAGTAAAGGTTAGGGTCGACTTTACTCTTGGTAAAATCCAATATCGTCAGGATACTATCTATCCTTCCATACCAAGTCTAGGAGCTTGCTTCAGGCCGTACAGGGCCTTCTTCAACTCGCATATGTGAGTCTATCTGTCTTCAACTTCAAATCCTTATGGTTGTTCTATGTATACTTCTTCCTCAATCACACCATTCAAGAAGGCCGTCTTTACATCCATATGGTGTGAGTTCCACTTCATCATGGATGCAAGTGCCATGATGGCTCTAATCGAAGTATACCTTACTACTTGTGCAAATGTTTCTTCATAATCAATTCCCTCTTTTAGAGAGAAACCTCTACCCACAAATCTTTCCTTGTATTTCTTTATACTTCCAGTAGCTGCATGTTTTATGTTGTAGACCCACTTGGAAGATACCACACTCTTCCCTTATGGTTTGGGAACTATATCCCAAACATCATTCTTCATTGTTGATTGGTATTCTTCCGTCATTACTTCTACCCATTCTTTATTTTGCACAACTTCTTCATAGTTTGTAGGTTCTTGATCTACAAGATCACACATTAAAGCTACATAGTTGGAAAATGGCTTGGGATTCTTGCTTATCCTTGTGGATCCTTCTAGAGCTCCATGTCTTTCTACTTCTTGTATCATTTCTCTTTGCCAATAAGGCTTTCTCTTCCGTGATATCTCCATTGTGGGAGGTTCTTGTGGTTCTATCATATCATGATCTTCAGGTGTTTCATCTTTAGGGAGGAATGTAGCCTCTACATTTCTGGGAGGTGCATCTTCCTCATATACTTCTTCATGTTGACATTTTATGAATCTCTTGAGAGCTGCTTCTTCATCGAATGTTACATCTCTACTGTTCTCCATGTGATAGAATCCAGGAATGTAAATTATGAATTCCTTGGATACATCACAGTATCCAACAAATATTCCCTTATTTCTAGAAGGGTCCATCTTGGTTCTTTTCTCTTTCGATATGTGAACATATATTGGACAACAAAATATCTTGAGGTGACTTATTTTAGGCTTCTTTCCCATGAACATATCCTTTGGAGTCTTGAATCCAAGGGCACTGCAAGATATTCTATTTTGTAGATAGACAACAGTTCTTGCTGTTTCTTCCCATAGATGCATTGGAAGATCTTGATCATATATCATTGTCTTCACTACCTCCATGATGGTTCTATTCTTTCTTTCCACAACACCATTTTGTTGAGGATTGTAGGGAGTAGTTAGTTCCCTCTTGATTCCATCATCTTTACAAAAGGCTTCAAATTCTTTTGAAGTATATTCTCTGCTATTGTCTGATTAGAGTGTCTTGATTCTTTTGTCTAAAAGGCTTTCTATCAAGGCTTTGATCTCCTTGAAATTTTCAAACACTTCGTTCTTTGATTTCAAAAAGTATATCCATGTTTTTTTTGAATAGTAATCAATAAATGTAATATAGTATTTAAAACCACTCAAGGATGTGGAGGACATTGGACCACATACATATGAATTAATTAATTCCAACGTACCTTTAGTTTTTGTTTCACTCTTTGGAAATGGATTCTTGATATTCTTTCCTTTTGCACATCCTTTGCAAATGCCTTCATGGTTGATCTTCAATTATGTAAATACCATCACTACTTTGTTCACATGAGGTGGTACTTTGTAATTTATGTGGGAAAGCCTCTTATGCCACAGTTCACTATGGTTAGTGGTCTCATGAACAAGGGTTGTTTTTAAATGTCCCTTGAGTTTATACAGGCCTCCTTCTTCTTCACCGATGACAACTGCATCTTCAATTGACTTTCCTTTGGGCCACATGAGTACTTGTCCATCTATGAATGAAACTCTATATCCTTTCTTACCTAATGCTGAGATAGAAAGTAAGTTCTTCTTTAGACCTAGTACATATAAAAATTCCTTCATCTTCAGGCTGTTTTCTGAATCAAGCTTGTAGCTTGCTTCACCAATTCCTTTGATTGGATATTGATAGTTATCTCCTAGAGATACTTTCTGAGGAGAGTTATTTTCTTCAATTTTTGATATAATTTTATTTTGTCTCATCATGTGCTTTGAAGCACCACTATCAATAAGCCATGTGTCTTCTCCAAGTGTTATAGACCCAGAGAGTGCAGAGAATAGTACATATTCTTCTGCATCTTCTTCTCTTTCTTTCTTTCTTTGAGGTCCTTATTCTTCCTCTTCTTCGTCCTCATCTTCAGCTAGATGTGCATGATGTCTTTTGTTCTTGTTCCTTTTCTTGTATTCTTCTTTCTTCAAAGGACAATTTCTAGCAATTTGTCCTATCTTATCACAATTGAAACACTGAAAGTTGGAGTAGTCCCTCTTTGGGAAGCTTTCTCTTGTTCTTTGGAAACTTCTGGGAGGTTGAGACTCCTTATGGTTTCCCTTCTTTAAGTTGGGCTTACTTCCTCTTCTATTTGTATGGGTGGCTAGGGCTTGATCACCTTCCTTCAGTAGAGCTTCTCTAATGGCCACTCTATCCTCCTCTTGAATACAATCTTCCCATACAATATCAAACTTCATGATTTCCTTTCTGGCACACATAGTTTGGATGAATGAATCCTAGGGTCTAGTGAGACCATTGAGAGTAGTCATAGCAAACTCATCTTCATCAAGGGTGTCTCCAATGGCTTCTAGTTGTTCCTTGAACTATGAGACCCTTGTGAAATAGTCTTGGATGGATTCTCCATGACTCATCTTGGTGCTCTTCAATTGAGCTCTTAGATTCATCTTTTGGTTGATGTTTCTTCCTTCATACATCCTTTCTAGGGAATCATACATTTCTTTCGGAGTCTTCTTGGATGACACTTGAGGGATCAAGTGATCCTTGATAGAGCCAACAATAATACTTTGTGCCCTAATTAGATCCCTTTTGTGCTTCTCCTTAGCTTCAGCCTCATCAAGTTCTGCAACTTATTTTTCAATATATTTTTCAAGATCATTATCCTTGGGAATGGGGCCAATTCTATATTTCCTTGCTTGGTAATTCTCTATGCCTTCTAGTTTTTACTCAAGCTTAGTGCTTGGGGCCATCTTGTTAGGAGATTACAAAAAATTGAAATTCTTGAAAATGAGAAACTCATATTACCAGGAGATGCACTTGACTAAGGCAAGTTGACTAGTGTGCTTGGTTTCTGGAGATCTCAAGTCTTCACCTTTCAAAATTGATTTGCGAGATTCTGTAGTGCATTTTTCTAGTTTTCTGGATTTCTGCATTTTTCTGGTCCATTTTCAAACTAGGGTTTGACTTTCCCGAAGATATACCCACTCAAAAATTTTGATCTCAGGCTCAGTGGATGCTTTCTAAAAGGGTGCAACTTTCTATCCAGACAGATCTTCAAAAATCCAATTTTCTCTGAAACCCTAATTTCTTGTCGGAGAAGGAGAGAGGGATTTTTCACCTTGTGAAAGTTGTCCTATTCAGGTTAGATCTGACACCATGTTAAGATTCTATATGTTAAGCTAGATTATCAACATTTAATTCAATTTCACAATAACAACATATACAGGATCGCTGAAAGAAACAATATCACACGATCAACACATATTTACTTTGGGAAAACCCTAAAGGGAAAAAGCCACCAAGAAAAGCTTCCTCAATATAGTTGATCAAAAAGATAAAAGATAAAACCTCAGGCTGGTCCTTCTCCTCCTTACAGATAAGACTCTCTCTCTCTCATGTGCTACACAAGTGTGTATCTGTGTGTTTCAAATGAGGAGCGCATCTCTCTATTTATATTCTTCCTCTCACTTAACTTTTCTCTCAACTAAGTCAACCCTACTAAACTTGACTGGGCCGAATACTCTAGGAGGACTCACAACAACTTAATATTATATTTAGGAGGGTGCTAATGACCTGACTTACAATGGAGGGTTTTCCTCATGACTCTCTAATGACCTAATACAATAATATCATCCTGACTGAGGAATAATAACATCTCCAAACGGTTCCATCAATAAAATGCATTTAGAATATTCTTCCAAGTTACAATAATTCAACATGCTAGAGGTGTTTTGAGGGAAAAAAATGAAGCTTCGTGGCCTTTCTCAAAGGTGGATGAGGTGGAGGATTATCTCTATCATCTAGGTGAGGTGGAATTTGGTTTCCTAACCTATGGGGAAGATCCCTTAGACCCCTCCTACTAATCCTCAACCTACTCTATCCCTTTATCCTTATAAATTGAATCCTCTCTCCATTGTGAAGGGAGGAAGGACTATGGTACTCTTTGCTGGTGGAATTTCTAGGTGATCTCTATCATCCTTTGGGAGGAAAGATATAATCCTTTGGGAGGCTTACCATCACTCTTTGGAGGCTTGGCTTGGATTGTTGGATGGAAGGTTGCAACATTAAGGCTAGGTTGTGATGTTCTTTGCTATGTAATTCTATGTATCTCCTTGATTACAGTAATTCTAGATAGGTGATCTATCTGTTAACTTGCATTTCTATTTGATTTAGGAAAGTAGATTGTATTATGTACTTGATTTGTCTTAGATCCACTTGGACTAGGGAGATTTGGCTTGAGTCCTCTTGTTGGTATATTTGACCACAAGGACATGTATACAACCTATCTATCCTTAACTATAGGGAGGGTGAATCCTGTTGATAGAAATACATGCAATAAATGAAAATTTTCTGATATTTCTAAACCTTTTCAAAGGAGAGATTGGGGGAGAAGGAAGGAGATTACCTCTTGAAGCGTGTCATTCGTTGAATATCCTTTTGCTCTAGCCTTCTTAGCCTTTATGCCTCCATTAGCATCCAGTTATCTAGTTCCTTACCTCTATATTTTGAAAAACTTTAAAAAATCTTGAAATCTATCTACCAAATATTTACAAAGAACACATAAAAATGCATATATTCAAATACAACATTTGGGGGAAAATCAGATTGCATGATATTAAAATGGGAGGAAAGTGATTACATCCTAATAATAGGTAAATACCTTTCTCCCTTTCTCTAAACTATCATTCTCCATCAATGGCAATGATCACCAAAGAAACTTTGATGTGAAATGGACTTTATCTATCCTCCAATTCCTGCAGCATGCTCTTGCTTTTCACTCTTGTCCTCCTTAATTCACCTCTCATGCCTTCCATTTATAGGATTGGGTTTTGAGAATCCCATCTTTGATAATGAATGTGGGATTTAGGATTTTTTAAATGTTTTGATTATTTCCTTCAAAAACCCACTTTTCTTAGTTTTT
The DNA here is from genome assembly GCA_001517045.1 of Pseudotsuga menziesii. NCBI lineage: Eukaryota > Viridiplantae > Streptophyta > Pinopsida > Pinales > Pinaceae > Pseudotsuga > Pseudotsuga menziesii. The sequence continues at coordinate 185,916 of LPNX010682495.1, read as the reverse complement.
AGGCATTTCAACTTGACTTTCAATATTTCTAGGACAATTAATGCCCCTGTTAGGCATTTTCCACTGTGTAATTTTTAGGAATTGGGCTTTGGCCCTTAAGTGGTCACAAAATTGGCCTCTTTAGAGCCACCTTCTATTCAAACATTTCTTCCTTTGTGGAAGTAGTGGTCAATTTGTTCAAAAATTATGATCTCATGTTGCGGGCGAAGTAGAATATTGTTTCAAACCAACACTCTCGAGGGTGTTAATTTTATTGTTAACAGATGCCTCCTAATGTGTGAGGTATGAAGTGATACTAAAGTCCGAAATACATTAATTTCTCTTTCATTTTGATGCTCTTTGTGCTGGTATTCTTTAGTGACCAAGGCATGATGAAAAATGATAGTTTATGAGCGCAGGAGTTGGAGAAACACCTGAAAGTCGAACAAAAAAATTTCCCAAATATATGATATCTTCCTGAGGCGGTTATACCCATGCTCAGCAGTAAACAAGCATGGCCACAAACAATACACACTGGATCCATGTAAAAAATAAAAAACGTATACAAGAACTTTTTGATGCGCGAAAAATATCTAGGTCTATGGGGTGCTTTGACATGGCAATCTAATCTTGCGCAACTCGGGAAGTGCATTGACGAGTGATACGACTGTTTTTCCAAAGGTCTCCAAATAAACCAATGATAGTGTGAGTCTATATCATGTGAATAAATGAGTCGATGTCGAGCATAACAAAACACCATCTGATTACCAGTCATTGATATATAATGTTAACAGATGCGGGGAGGGCCATTGATAATGATGATGGACTCCAAGGTACTTGAGTACGGACTGACAAGTGTGAATAGATGTTCTGAATTCAAACACTTGTACAATAAAAAAATAAAGGGTCATTGGTGTATACCCATTTTCGCTTGCAAGGAATCTTGCCACTAATGACTGCAAGATCCAAGGTACTCACTAGGGTTTATAGATCCACTTCCTAGATGATGATTTGGTGTCGATAGGAACAAATCCGTCAGAAGGAGGGAATTAATGCATCCCACATCAACTAACATAAAACTGAGATCAATAGGCTGATATAATTTGGTATAGTTGTGAGATCCAACACTGTATACTGACACAAGGAAGGCCGATATGATTGGTCAGGAACATTTGAGGAGTGGCTAACATGGGTCTGACTTCCCTTGAACACATAACATGACACAAAATGGACACTTGGAAACATAAGACTCGAGTAACCAACCACTGTGAAATTCATCGACTTTAGATGAATCAACAAAATCTCCATAGGTGACAGGAAGGTGTTGCAACTGCAACAATTTCCCAAATTCCAAAAAATTTGGGACCCTCCTTTTGTTTGGATTAGTTCTTTTCTCTTTGAGTTAATTCAATGATTGTCTAGAAGGAATTTCTAAGTGCTGGGATTGATCTACCAATTCTTTTGATTCTTCCTTTGATGCTTGAAGCAATCCATTGTTTGATTAGACTTTATCGCTGCCCTTGAAAGCATTTTCAGCATGCTTGAATTGGAAGATTTTGTGATTGATGCTCCCGTCGTTGTGGAAAAATATTAAGTCGTGACTTTGAATTTTCCCCCAATTCGATTGGTGTTAATCATCTGCCTTTTGGTTTTGCATCGGAGCCATTGTGACTTCTTCTTCCGCCGTTGCAGATGGATATTCGGTTTGACTTCGATTGTTTTTCTGATTTCTTTGTTTTACGTCGGATGCTTTTTGGTTTTGCATCGGAAGTTTTTATGATTATTTCCTCCGCCATTGTGGATGACAAACTGTTAACTCTTCTGTTTCCTGTTTGGTTTTCTGGTTCTCGCTTATGTATCCTCGTTGACCCCGTAAGTCTCGGGCTCCCTCCGTTGCGGCTGCGAAAGCTGTTTTGTTTCTGCCGTTGTGGCTACTGAGGTCATTAACCTTCCGATGTCTAGCCGATTTGTTTCCCGATTAAATATTTTCTCCCATTGCGGATATATTTATCTTTTGCGGCTCCGCCGTTGCGGCTATCGTTTCATTATGGCCCCAACGGGTTTTTCTTCCGAGGTTCCGTTACGGTTATCCCCGCGGACGGTTTTATGTTTTGGCCTGCTGTCGTTGCGGAGGGAGTTATACTTTCAACCTCCGATTATAAAACTCTCCGACGTCTGATCTTTTGCGCGCCCGTGGTGGTTAACTATATATACGGGGTCGAAGGGCTATTTTTCTATTATTATTTTCAACTACCGTTTCGACTGTCGCAAGCTGTCAAGATCGTGCTGTCGCACTCGCCTAGTCCCTCGTTTTCGGTACACGCATTCCAGGTGTCTCCACCACGAAGCTTGACAGACCTCTCCACGCTGGTTACACATCAGTGCCAGGTAGGCTTCGTTTTCCTTTCCCTTCCCATTGAGTGTTTGGTGGTTATGCTTGCTATGGTGGTTTGTTTCCCCGGCCGTTTACTCGACCCCATAATTGCATATATATTTTGAGGATTGCGTATCATAATAGGCCATGGGAGGGAAGTTTGACATGCGGAGTAATATTCTGACCACTGTTGTTTGTGTGCAACCTTACGCGTAGTGGATGGGGGTTTGGTGCAGGCGGCCGTTACGCCGTCTGCACCAAGCTACCCTATGTGTGATGATGGGTTTGCAGGGGAAGGTTTTTGTGGTTTTCTGTAGAATTTGGTGGTTGCCCCTTTTTGTTGAGGTTTTCATATTACCCATATCCTCAAACCCTAGCCATTTTTGCCTACGCGGTCCCGCAGAACCCAATTCGTGATCAGTGTCGAACCTGGGCTGGGGAAGAGGGTGTACCACTGCTCTTAGCTTGTTGACCGTAAGTGCGCAAGCGTGGCATTGTTGATAAAAAATGTGTAGCTACTTTATTTCCCGCGTAGCGAAACGACTATGGCGTGCGCAGAGAGCCAAGACTTGTTGCACATTAATGTAGAATTATTGTCCTCTTGAATGTGGTTGATAGAATTGTTTAATATCCTACAGCAGTGGTAGCTTGCATATGTTTACTGCATTTAACTTTTTCTATCAAGCTAGATATGGACAAGGTCACTGAACACTATGCATTGGGTTGTAATAGGCTATACATGCATATATGGGCTTCATTGTCTGACTGCTATCATGTTAAACATAGAAGAAATGGTATACTGCATGTTGATGTATACAAGTTTGTCACTCAGCCAAAAGGGCTTAATTTTACAATTTTATGGCAGGAAGAGCTCACCATGTCAAAGAGACAAAAGAAGAAGGCCCCTATGGTCGAGGAAGAGCTAGAAGTAGAAGTTGTTACTAAGACAAAATACATATACGAGGACACGAAGTGCATTTCTGGTGTTGAACCTGAATACCAGTGGGGGGAAATATATAGATTGATCACCCAAAGAGAGGTTCCTAACATAGGATTGGAGGAAGAGTCCATATATGCTAACATTGAAAGATCTGCATTGATGAAGGTCGCCACCAGGCCAGAGCTGTTCCCCTGCTCTGAAGTAATCAATCTATGCTAACAAACAGGGCTATGCTACATACAGCCCCAGATATGTAGCTCTGGCCTACCACTTGCCAGAATCCCAAATGTTCTTATCTAATGACTGGTTAAACCACATTAGAATGGACTTGGTAGAAACCATGAAAAGAATGATGTTGACTGGAAAACATTTCAGGACCAGAGTAACAGGAGAATATGATACTACAAGTTTAAGATCTCCATACAGATTCATAGCCTTGATGCTCAACAAAATATTTGGAAGAGCTCATGGTAGGTTTTTCAAACTAGAATGGATACCTATCATTTTTTATGTTGCAACCTAGGGGACAATTTTCAACTGGGCCAACCTTGTCCCAAACAGTCTCTCTGCTTGCTTAGCCTCAGCCTTGGGAGGAGAGTCCCAGAAAAGGTATGAATTTTATATGAGTTCAATACTTATAGACTGTATATTATGCAACCAACCTTTCCCTAGTCTCAGGTGCATCTGGGACAAGGAAAGAATTCCTGTCTATGCTGCTTACAAACCATTGTGGGCACATAAATATCACGGCCATTACAGAGAAATCTATGAACACTTCCTTATGCCTCTATACACACTCATTTTTTTGAAGGAGTGTGATTGTATGTTGGGGGAGGCCATGCAAGTGATAGAAGAATACGCAGATTACTACTTGACTGAAAATGGCCTGTACTTCAGGATGTTTGGAGGATTAAGAGCCCCTTCCTTGTTGCCCAAGTATGCCACTGATTACATTATCCACAAGGAGGTAGTCAGACAAGTGTTCCTGGATGGAATAGGTAGTTTTCTATTCGAGAATAAGAAGACTGCTTATCCTCCCTTGCCCTTCAAACTAGGAAGTTATAGGTTCACTATGGTGAAACAAGCTGATGAATTCGTAGGAGAGCTGGAGAGGTTCCATTTTGGCGAGATGCCCTACCACAGAAATGACTCCCAAGGTAAAGTTACTAAACATTGTAAAGAAAAAAAGGTGCATTTTGAGTATACCCACCATTTTGATAGGGAAGAATCTGTCTTCTGAAATGCCCCAAACATGACAGCATTGAAGAGAAGTTTCAAGAAAAATATCACCACCAAAGGTGGGAAGGGGAATGAACAGGCTAAGGATGAGGAAGAAGCAAAGAGAAGAAAGGAGGAAGCCTAGAGATTGGCGTAGGAAGCTACAGGGTGGCTGCATAGCGAAGAGGAAGTGAAAAGAAAAGCTGCCCAAGAAGCAGCTGAGAAAGCCCAGGAAGCATCTAAAGAAGCAGAAGAAGCAGCTAGAAAAGAAGCTGAAGAAGCAAAGAGAAAGCTCAATGAGGAGCTACGAAAGCAGGAAGAAGAAAGGTTGAAACTGACACAAATTGAAACAGAACAGTTAGCTGCTGATATAGCTACAGGGCAGACCCAGGAGATGGAAAACCTAGAAGTCTAGGACCTACAAGTGCCTGTTTCCAGCACACCTGTGGTCACCTCACTCAAGATGGTTCCTTTTGTTCAGAAAAAGGGAGAAGAAATCCCTGACTTCAACATTGTCTTCTATGATCAGGAAACAAAGAGGATATAAAGAGAACAGAGAAGAAAGTTGAGGCAGGAAGTCTACTAGGAAAAATGATAACAGATACGGTTGTTATGTTAGGAACAGACCGAGATCCAAGGTTCACCCTAAGATCCGGGGTTGCACTAATCAGTGCCTCAGAAGATAACATGGACAAGGTGATGACTGACTTGGATTTATCTAAGAAATCCTCTGCTCAGTTGAAAGACACCTTGAGGAAAGAGAGGGAGGAAGGCAATAGGTTGAAGCGAAAGTATGAAGACATGCAGAGGGAGATGAAGGCTTCTGAAGCTGAATTGCACGCCCTCTAGGTAGAGAGATAGGGTAGAGAAACTACCCAAGAATGCCTGGAGAAAGTACAGAAAGAATATCAAGAGCTGACGAAGGAGAAGGAGCAGCTGCTGCAAAAGGTTGAAGAGCTAGAAGAGCAACAGGAGATTATCTTGTAGGCTAGCGAGCTGCACTTCCAAGAGTAGGGAAAGAAACATCAAGAGTAGATTTCCTCTCTAACAACTACTCTAGAGGAAGCAAGGGAACAACAGGTCAACCTCCAGCCATTCAAAGAGCATGTCTTGGCACAGAAAGCTAGGATGCTGCAACTACAGACGGCTATAGAGGAGGAGAGGTGCAAAGTTCTACAAATAGATGGTCGCTTAGAAGAAATCATGGAAACCTCCTCTTACTTCGTGGATAGATCTCAGGATGTTCTAGAAGTCTTGACTGCCAGAATGGTGAGGCTGGAAAACAACGAAGAAACCCCAGCAGAAATACCGTCAAAAGACCACTAGGCCCTCAAGCGGGATTATGACCTAGTGGAGTTCACCATCAACACCGCTGAAGATTTCAAGAAGGCAGTTAAAAAGACAAAAGGATTATGCACCAAGTTTTTCAAAAGAATTCTCATTACCTACAACCGGTGCCAGATAGAGGCTGAGCAGAGACTGGATGCTTTCCCGGATCATAGCGCTTTTTGGAGCTATTGCAGAAAAAATACCAGGAGGAGGAAGCTAAGGTGCGGCAAATGAAAGCCCTGGATGAACAGATCATGAGGAATGAAGTAGACCACTCAGCTGTCAGTGTGCAACTTTTAGATAACCAGCTTCGGTTAAGTGCAGCCAGGATCGAGGCTATAATGAAGCAGGCTGAGAAATTTGAAATCAACATTTAGTTTTTGGAACCCTGCGCATTTGAAGGCATTGCTGCTGAAGCTTCGGCATGGAAGAAGTTTTTAGACACCCAAGTGGGACCCTCCTCGTGAAGGAGTAGTCACTTTTTATATTTTGTAACAATTTTGTAAAAACATTTGAAAAAAGCAAAACGTTGGGAAACGAAGGGTTGGGAGTCCCAAATGTTACTTTGGGCAGCCCAATCGTCTCACCCTTTTTGTATAAATGTAGAAAACTTAGAAGGAAAGAGGGCTTTTTCCCAGTTAGACTAGAAAGTGATATTGTAAGAAGAACTATTTCTCTTTGCAATAAAGAACTATGGTTTTCCTGTTGGAGAAAGATTGGTGGAATTTCCAAATGTTATGCTGTGGATGGCTGAAAGATGAACTATTTTGTTTTCCAGTTTTTATCCATTAACCGTGAGATCGTTCTAACTCTTTGAACCTATGTTCTCGTTTAAATGGTTTCTGGTTTATTTTGTGGGATTTTCACCATGAGTAATATATGCTGTTCATAAAGCAATTAGCTATCTGATTATTGAAATATCGTTAGTCATTCATGTGTTATATGTAGGAATATCAGCTATCTGTAATTTCTGTTTATAATGCGTGAACGAAACACATTACTCATAGATAAATTACAATTTGGCTCCCCAAGGATAGATAGATAGGTCAATAGATAGATAGATAGTTAGTTTACTTTATGCTTGCATAAGTGATTCAGATGCTGGTGAGCCTAAGACGAGAGGTAAGAACCTGCGCATCACATTGTGACTGCTCCTTGCATCCTGCAGCACCCTGCATGGTTAATTAGGCATTTGCATCTCATACATTAAGTCAAAAATACAAAAATACACGGTGGACCAGGCTGCAACCAGTAAAACCTTTTGTTTTTGTTACTTGACCTACGGTAGCCGGACTGCAAACCGGATGGATTCCCTATACCAAACAGTCAATGAGCTAGTTGGGAATGTTGATTTGGGAGAATCCCTTTCTGTTGTTGCCTGCAAATTTCCAGGCCTCAACAGTTCTGGTGCTAGAAGGAGGGCCGCCAGTGCATGGCTGGCTGTGGAAACTTATTTTCCCAAGATTACCTTACCAGCAGATGTTTTAAGGCTGTCAACCTAACTTAGGTATTAATAGGTTTGGTTCTACTTACAATGTTTTCTTACCACAGAGTCTTGTTCTTCTACCTGTACTCATGGCTGGTGTGATTGTGAATCAACCCAACCCCTTACCAGCATGGAGAGCTAGATCACCTTTGAATCTTACACCTCCTTTGCATAACCTACCTCAAGCCTTTGACAAGCTGTTTCCTGAGTTTGACCCCAAGGAAAGGAATACCGTAGATGACCACTTGCAAAGATTTTATCTAGCATTAGAGGGGCTAAGGGCTGGGGAGTATGAAGATGTGGTCTGTAGACTGTTCCCACACACCCTGAAAGGAGCAGCAACATCTTGGTATTTCAGTCTGCCTGCAAATTCTATCCTTGATTGGGACACCTTCGAAAGAGTTTTTAGAAGTAAATACACAGCTTAGAAGACACATGCCTCGCTGATGAAAGGTCTTGGCCTGTTAAGAAAAGAGAAGAATGAGAAGGTACATAGTTTCACTCAAAGATTTTCAACATACTTAAAGAACTTTTCTGAAGCTGACAGACCCTCAGCCAAGGTTTTAATTGAATATTATACCTCTGCCCTCGGACCTGAGTTAGCTATGTTTGCAAAGGTGAAAGCCAAACCTACATTGGCAGAGACCTATGAAGAGGCAGAAAGGGTAGAAGCTGAAAGGGAGAGTATAGAAGATTATCCTGATCTACCAGAAGAAAAGACTACCTAGAGAAGAACCCTATTGTTGTCTAAACCTGAAGAGGAGCAAGCACATGATTATCAGGGAATATTGAAAATGATGCAAAAGCTATCCAACCGAATAATAGATTTGGCGAAAGAACGAGAAGTTCAGAAAACTTATAAACCCCACTACCAAAAAAGGGAGGATAACAACCAATGGCAAGTCCCTCCACCAAATTTGGCATCAATCAACATAACAGAAGTAGGGGGGGATAATTTCTGTACTTTTCACCAACAAACTCATTCCGAAAAGAAGTGTCCTCAATGGTTACATTCAATGACATTGGTGATGAATAAGTTGTTAGACCCTAAATTGACTAGAGACAGCGGTAAGGAGGAAAATACAAACTAGACCATAGAGAAACAAGATACTGATACCATGTTTTCATGGAATGGTGTTTTGCTTTTTGACACTCAAGAGAGCACTCTCAAATCTCAATACACACCTATAGCAACAAAAGATAAGCACCTAACAATTAAGGACAATGCAATAATTTCAAAGGTTAAAAATTTGCAGGAAAATGTGCAGAGACAGGTAGAAGTGAATGTTGAAGACAAAATGCCTGAAGCCACTTCCCTCAACCAGGAGGCATAGCCGATTAATGAGACTGTCAAACTGGTGGAAGATGTTGAGGAGGGAAGCGCTGAAAAAGTTAAGAAATTTAAAGAGGAGATACCCACTGAAAACCAACCTGTGGAAGAAAAGGTCGAATCAACCGGGGAAAGGAAAATTAGCACCCCACCTTTCCTTTTTGACTCTGGAGATTTTGAACCATAAAGTGCATAATTGTCTGGTGGACTCTGGATCATCGCTAAATGTCATGCCTCTTGTGATCTGCAAAAAACTTAATGGGCAGCCAAAACCTAATGATTGGGGCATCACTCAACTAGACAAGACTAGTGTCAAAGTAGTGGGGGAGATGAAGAATTTTTTGATTCGATTGTCTGTAAATAAAAATATATGTCAGTACCTTGATATTGTAGTAGCAGACATACTTGACGGCTATGGTTTGATCTTGAATCAAGATTGGTCAGCCCGACTATATGGGTACTTTGCTTCAGACTGGTCACACTTATGGTTGCCTCAGAAGGGTAGCCCAAACCTGATTAAGATTTTAAGAGAGTCCTACATGAAGCACAATGTCACTAGGCTGGAAGAGGGTAATGAATCTGCTGATTCGGTCCTGGGAAATTATCTGATAGAGCTTAAGCTGAGACATCTTGCTTCAAGAAAGGTCGATTCTATGATTGACACTCATCCTGAGCTCCTTCAATTTCTTCAGGGTGTAAGGGATGACTGTAGGATAGTAGACATGTGTTCAGTTTCAAAAACAGCACAGCTAGACCATGGATAGATAACTCATGTCTATAATTCTAGCCCACCCCTTAACTTCCCAGGATTAAAGATTTTCAGGAGTGGGCAATAATTTTTCTTTTCTTCTGCTTTGTACATAAATAAATTGATGTTGTTTTCTTCAATGCTTGATGCTTTTTCTTTTGATTATTTGATTTGATGTTGTTTTCTTTTACTACTTTGTTAGCATTTCTTTTGGTTTTGAATAAAGAGGAAAACTTTTGGTTGCATTGGGAACATCATGGTTCTTTATTAACTGAAACCTTGAGCAAAAGAATGTGATTTAAAACATAGAATGTCTTCTAGTAGTAGTGTTCCTAAATGGTCATGCATTCATTGAAGTCTTGCTTAACCCCTGTAAATAACTTAGAAGTGAAATAGGTCTGGAATACTATTTCGAGGCTCCATCCATCTCACATATTAAAAGTCCAAGGGGGTGACAGAAAAAGACCCACGGAAAGGAAGCAGGGTAAATGGTATATCATATATAAATGATCCCATGCCATGATTTTAGAAAAGCTAAAAGCTATCAAGAGTCAAAACTCCTTAAAAAAAGAAACAATACATATCAAAGCAAAGCTTGAAAAGCATGAATCTCAAAATTGCCAAAGTTCCTCTCCATCCGTGAGATGAAAAGCTAATTCTTCTCTCACACAAAAGGGCACTATGGGATAGAGGAGCCTGAATAAAATTCAGAAAGAAAGGCAAATGGAGGACTCACAAGAACTAAAGTTCAAATGGCAGAAAAGTGCAATTGGCATGGGAATGAGGAACAAAAGGATAATGCTGTTTACTATCTATTACAATCCTGTGGTGTCAAAGCTGGAAACCACCTAAGGATAGGTAAAATGAACCTCACTTATTAAGCCTCAAAAGAGTTATTCAGACTTGCAATATTTCTGATGTTACCATTTCCCAAAGTCTGGACTACTTCTCAATGATTTAAATGCATAGGTTGGCCAGCTTAGGAATACAAATATCTAGAAGATTTCAACTTTATTCGGATAGTCTTGCATTGGGAAGGAGTTAATTCAGAAATATGGGGTTCACCAGGTAGTCGCCAATTGTTGTAGCTGCAACAATTTCCCAAATTCCAAAAAATTTGGGACCCTCCTTTTGTTTGGATTAGTTCTTTTCTCTTTGAGTTAATTCAATGATTGTCCAAAAGGAATTTCTAATTGCTGGGATTGATCTACCAATTGTTTTGATTCCTCCTCTGATGCTTGAAGAAATCCATTATTTGATCAGACTTTATCACTGCCCTTGAACGCATTTTCAGCATGCTTGAATCAAAATATTTTGTGATTGATGCTCTCGCCATTGTGGAAAAATATTAAGTTGTGACTTCGACTTTTCCCCCGATTCGATTGGTGTTAATCGTCTGCCTTTTGGTTTTGCATTAGAGCCATTGTGACTTCTTCTTCCGCCGTTGCAGATGGATATTCGGTTTGACTTCGATTGTTTTTCTGATTTCTTTGTTTTACGTCGGATGCTTTTTGGTTTTGCATCGGAAGTTTTTATGATTATTTCCTCCACCATTGCGGATGGTAAACCGTTAACTCTTCCGTTTCCTGTTTGGTTTCTGGTTCCCGCTTATGTATCCTCGTTGACCCCATAAGTCTCGGGCTCCCGCCGTTGCAGCTGTGAAAGCTGTTTTGTTTCCGCCGTTGCGGCTACCGAGGTCATTAACCTTCCGATGTCTAGCTGATTTGTTTCCTGATTCAAAATTTTCTCCCATTGCGGATAAATTTATCTTTTGCAGCTCCGTCGTTGCGGCTATCGTTTCACTATGGCCCCGACAGGTTTTTCTTCCGAGGTTCCATTACGGTTATCCCCGCGGACGGTTTTATGTTTTGGCCTGCCACCGTTGCGGAAGGAGTTATACTTTCAACCTCCGATTAGAAAACTCTCCGACGTCCGATCTTTTGCACAGCCGTGGTGGTTAACTATATATACGGGCTTGAAGGGCTATTTTTCTATTATTATTTTCAACTTCCATTTCGACTGTCGCAAGCTATCAAGATCGTGCTGTCGCACTCGCCCGGTCCCTCGTTTCCAGTACACACAGTCTAGGTGTCTCCACCTGTTGACGGGCGTATTTGACTAAGCCCGCAACGGGGGAAAACGACCCAGTCCGGGACCCTTAGAACAGGCTCCAAGCTGTTTGGAATAGTCACTCCCGACAGGTTTAAAGGCTCTGTTGGCCTGAGATCCTAGAGGACTAATGATTACAATTAGTGCTACTGATAGTTAGTCTCGATCCTATACTTATAATTACAAAAGTTAACCTAAGTTATATATTACAAGAACTGAAAACTGTTAAGTTAAATTACTCAAAACCATTAACTCTAAATACATAAATAAGGCCTAAATCTGTACAGAATTAATATACTTACAAAATCATGTTATATTTATGTACAGATGTACAATAATTACATAAAAGGATAAACTGAAAATAATTAATGAAAAAGATC
>LPNX010682495.1:86496-162776 GCA_001517045.1 Pseudotsuga menziesii | reverse complement strand
AGCTAAAAGTTCATTAAATTTGTCCTTGTAAATTTAACCATTTCATCAAACAAAATGGAATTTTGCTTGATGAAATAATGATTTTTACAAGGCTGTTGAGCGGGGGCACAACACTACCACAAAGCCTAATAGATCTCTCCACGCCGATTACACATCAGTGCCAGGTAGGCTTCGTTTTCCTTTCCCTTTCCGTTGAGCATTTGGTGGTTATGCTTGCTACGGTGGTTTGTTTTCCCGGTCGTTTACTCGACCCTGTAATTGCATATATATTTTGAGGATTGCGTATCATAGTAGGCCGTGGGAGGGTGGTTTGACATGCGGAGTAATATTCTGACCGCTGCTGTTTGTGTGCAACCTTGCGCGTAGTGGATGGGGGTTTGGTGCAGGCAGACGTTACGCCGTCTGCACCAAGCTACCCTATGTGTGATGATGGGTTTGTTGGGGAAGGTTTTTGTGGTTTTCTATAGCATTTGGTGGTTGCCCCTTTTTGTTGAGGTTTTCATATTACCCGTATCCTCGAACCCTTGCCATTTTTGCCTACGCGGTCCCGTGCAACCCAATTTGTGATTAGTGTCGAACCTGGGCCGGGGAAGAGGGTGTACCACTGCTCTTAGCTTGTTGACCCTAAGTGCGTAAGCGTGGCGTTGTTGATAAAACTCACGTAGCTACTGTCTTTCCCACGCAGCGAAACGAATATGGCGTGCGTACAGAGCCGAGACTTGTTGCACATTAATGTAGAATTATTGCCCTCTTGAATGTGGTTGATAGAATTGTTTAATATCCTACAGCAGTGGTAGCTTGCATATGTTTACTGCATTTAACTTTTTCTATCAAGCTAGATATGGACAAGGTCACTGAACACTGTTCATTGGGTTTTAATAGGCTATACATGCATATATGGGCTTCATTGCCTGACTGCTATCATGTTAAACATAGAAGAAATGGTATACTGCACATTGATGTATACAAGTTTGTTACTCAGCCAAAAGGGCTTAATATTACAATTTTATTGTAGGAAGAGCTCACCATGCCAAAGAGACAAAAGAAGAAGGCCCCTATGGTCAAGGAAGAGCCAGAAGTAGAAGTTGTTACTAAGATAGAATACATATATGAGGACACGAAGTGCATTTCTGGTGTTGAACCTGAATACCAATGGGGGGAAATATATAGATTGATCACCCGAAGAGAGGTTCCTGACATAGGATTGGAAGAAGAGTCCATATATGCTAACATTGAAAGATCTGCACTGATGAAGGTCGCCACCAGGTCAGAGCTGTTCCCCTGCTCTGAAGTAATTGGGTGGATTCTGCCTCGGGCAGATGTCAAAACAATGATTCTAGAAGATGTTAACAAACATGGCTATGCTGCATATAGCCCTAGATATGTAGCTTCGGCCTACCACTTGCCAGAAGCCCAAATGTTCTTATCTGATGACTGGTTAAAAAACATTACAATGGACTTGGTAGAAACCATGAAAAGAATGATGTTGACTGGAAAAAATTTCAGGACCAGAGTAACAGGAGAATATGATACTGCAAGTTTAAGAGCTCCATATAGATTCATAGCCTTGATACTCAACAGAATATTTGGAAGAGCTCATGGCAGGTTTTTCAAACTAGAATGAATACCTATCATTTTTTATGTTGCAACCCAAGGGACAATTTTCAACTGGGCCAACCTTGTCCCAAACAGTCTCTCTGCTTGCTTAGCCTCAGCCTTGGGAGAAGAGTCCCAGAAAAGGTCTGAATTTTATATGAGTTCAATACTTATAGACTATATATTATGAAACCAGCCTTTCCCTGGTCTCAGGTGCATCTGGGACAGGGAAAGAATGCCTGTCTATGCTACTTACAAACCATTGTGGGCACAGAAATATCTCAGCCATTACAGAGAAATCTGTGAACACTTCCTTATGCCTCTATACACACTCATTTTTCTGAAGGAGTGTGATTGTATGTCGAAGGAGGCCATGCAAGTGATAGAAGAATACGCAGATTACTACCTGACTTAGATTACTACCTGACTGAAAATGGCCTGTACTTCAGGATGTTTGGAGGATCAAGAGCCCCTTCCCTGTTTCCCAAGTACGCCACTGATTACATTATCCACAAGGAGGCAGTCAGAAAAGCGTTCCTGGATGGAATAGGCAATTTTCTATTTGAACATAAGAAGACTGCTTATCCTCCCTTGCCCTTCAAACTAGGAAGTTACAGGTTCACTAGGGTGAAACAAGCTGATGTATTCGTAGGAGAGCTAGAGAGGTTCCATTTTGGCGAGATGCCCTACCACAGAAATGAATCCCAAGGTAAAGTTACTGAACATTGTAAAGAAAACAAGGTGCATTTTGAGTATACCCACCATTTTGATAGGGAAGAATCTGTATTTCGAAATGCCCGGAACATGACAGCACTGAAGAGAAGTTTCAAGAAAAAGATCACCACCAAAGGTGGGAAGGGGGAGGAACAGGCTAAGGTTGAGGAAGAAGCAAAGAGAAGAAAAGAGGAAGCCTAGAGATTGGTGCAGGAAGCTGCAGGGTGGCTGCACAGCGAAGAGGAAGTGAAAAGAAAAGCTACCCAAGAAGCACCTGAGAAAGCCCAGGAAGCAGCTAAAGAAGCAGAAGAAGTAGCTAGAAAAGTAGCTGAAGAAGCAAAGAGAAAGCTCGATGAGGAGCTACGAAAGTAGAAAGCAGAAAGGCTGAAACTGACACAAACTGAAACAGAATAGTCAGCTGTTGATATAGCTGCAGGGCAGACCCAGGAGATGGAAAACCTAGAAGTCCAGGACCCACAAGTGCCTGTTGCCAGCACACCTATGGTCCCCTCACTCAAGCTGGTTCCTTTTGTTCAGAAAAAGGGAGAAGAAATCCCTGACTTCAACACTATCTTCTATGATCGGGCAACAAAGAGGATAGTAAAGAGAACAGAGAAGAAAGTTGAGGTAGGAAGTCTACCAGGAAAAATGATAACGGATACGGCTGTTATGTTAGCAACAGACCGAGATCCAAGGTTCACCCTAAGAGCTGGGTTTGCACTAATCAGTGCCTCAGAAGATAACATGGGCAAGGTGATGACTGACTTGGAGTTATCTAAGAAATCCTCTGCTCAGTTGAAAGGCACCTTGAGGAAAGAGAGAGAGGAAGGCAATAGGTTGAAGCGAAAGTATGAAGACATGCAGAGGGAGATGAAGGCTTCTGAAGTTGAATTGCAGGCCCTCCAGGTAGAGAGACAGGGTAGAGAAACTACCCAAGAATGCCTGGAGAAAGTACAGAAAGAATATCAAGAGCTGAAGAAGGAGAAGGAGCAGCTGCTGCAAAAGGTTGAAGAGCTAGAAGAGCAACAAAAGATTATCTTGAAGGCCAGCGAGCTGCACTCCCAAGAGCAGGGAAAGAAACATCAAGAGCAGATTGCCTCTCTAAAAACTACTCTGGAGGAAGCAAGGGAACAACAGGTCAACCTCCAACCATTCAAAGAGCATGTCTTGGCACATAAAGCTAGGATGCTGGAACTGCAGACTGCTATATAGGAGGAGAGGTGCAAAGTTCTACAGATAGATGGCCGCTTAGAAGAAATCATGGAAACCTCCTCTTACTTCATGGATAGATCTCAGGATATTCTAGAAGTCTTGAATGCCAGAATGGCGAGGCTAGAAAACAACAAAGAAACCCCAGCAGGAATACCATCAAAAGACCACTAGGCCCTCAAGCGGGATTATGACCTAGTGGAGTTCGCCATCAACACCGCTGAAGATTTCAAGAAGGCAGTTAAAAAGACAAAAGGATTATGCACCGAGTTTTTCAGAAGACTTCTCATTACCTACAACCGATGCCAGATAGAGGCTAAGCAGAGACTAGATGCTTTCCCGGATCACTGCGCTTTTTTGGAGCTATTGCAGAAGAAATACCAGGAGGAGGAAGCTAAGGTGCAACAAATGAAATCCCTAGATGAGCAGATCATGAGGAATGAAGTAGACCACTCAGCTGTCAATGTGCAGCTTTTAGATGACCCACTTCGGTTAAGTGCAGCCAGGATCGAGGCTATAAAGAACCAGGCTGAGAAATTTGAAATCAACATTCAGTTTTTGGAACCCTATGCATTTGAAGGCATTGTTGCTGAAGCTTCCGCATGGAAGAAGTTTCTAGACACGCAAGTGGGACCCTCCTCGTGAAGGAGTAGTCACTTTTTATATTTTGTAACAATTTTGTAAAAACATTTGAAAAAAGCAAAATGTTGGGAAACGAAGGGTTGGGAGGCCCAAAGGTTACTTTGGGCAGCCCAACCATCTCACCCTTTTTGTATAAATGTAGAAAAATTAGAAGGAAAGAGGGCTTTTTCCCAGTTAGACTAGAAAGTGATATTGTAAGAAGA
Source organism: Pseudotsuga menziesii (assembly GCA_001517045.1). NCBI lineage: Eukaryota > Viridiplantae > Streptophyta > Pinopsida > Pinales > Pinaceae > Pseudotsuga > Pseudotsuga menziesii. The sequence continues at coordinate 158,412 of LPNX010682495.1, read as the reverse complement.
ACTATTTCTCTTTGCATTAAAGAAGTATGGTTTGCCTGTTGGAGAAAGATTGGTGGAATTTCCAAATGTTATGCTGTGGATGGCTGAAAGATGAACTATTTTGTCTTCCAGTTTTTATCCATTAACCGTGAGATCGTTCTAACTCTTTGAACCTATGTTCTCGTTTAAATGATTTCTGGTTTATTTTGTGGGATTTTCACCATGAGTAATGTATGTTGTTCATAAAGCAATTGGCTATCTGATTGTTGAAATATCTTTAGTCATTCATGTGTTATATGTATGAATATCAGCTATCTGTAATTTTTGTTTATAATGCGTGAACGAAACACATTACTCATAGATAAATTACAATTTGGCTCCCCAGGGATAGATAGATAGGTCAATAGATAGATAGATAGTTAGTTTACTGCATGCTTGCATAAGTGATTCAGATGCTGGTGAGCCTAAGATGAGAGGTGAGAACCTGCGCATCACATTGTGACTGCTCCCTGCATCCTGCACCACCCTGCATGGTTAATTAGGCATTTGCATCTCATACATTAAGTCAAAAATACAAAAATACACGGTGGACCGGGCCACAACCGGTAAAACCTTTTGTTTTTGTTACTTGACCTACGGTAGACGAACCACAAACCGGATGGATTCCCTATACCAAAAATTCAATGGGCTAGTTGGGAATGTTGATTGGGGAGAATCCCTTTCTGTTGTTGCCTGCGAATTTCTAGGCCTCAATAGAAGGATAACCTATCAGTGGAGATCTATTCAGATTACTGGTGCAACTTCTTAAGGCAAATGTAAATGGTGTACTGACAGTGGATACAAAAATATGTGCCATGTTCAAGGGAAACTATTACTGACTGTTGCCTTTATCTCAATGATTAAATAAGACACAATTCAATTTTCCCCTTTTTGTATTTTTGTATTTTATAATTTTTAGTGCTTTTTGATGATATTAGCTTGAAAAATAATAAAGAATGCTATGATACATAAGAGGGAACGAGTGTTGCAAGGGTGTGAGCCTATGTTTCAAGAGTGTAATGTCCCAAATTTTTCATTGGGTTACAATGGCCAAATCACATTTTCCATAGTCATGAAATTTGTCAAATGGATGCTAAAAGTCAAATAATTGCCAAGGAGGAAAACCACTAGTTTCCTAGGTTGGGGGTGGAAGCTTTGAGATTTGGAATAAGGGGGATAATAAATGATGTTTAGACATTAGAAGGGGATAAATATTCAATAATTTATCTTATTAAATAAATACAAGAGAAAATTGAAGTGGCAATGGAGCATGGAGACACATGGAGACTATGGGGCCCACGCAGGCTAGAAAATTGGTGCCACGTGCCATCCTCCTCTTGAAATATCGAATCTATGGGAAGCCTAATGTTTTTGGATGGATTATAAGGTTAATATAATTGTACATATACTTCATAGGTTTAATTTGGGATGAATTGTAAATTACATGGGAGAGGAAGAGCCAAATGGGAGTTTCATGGACACTTGGCTAGATTCCCCTTACATTTATGACATCTATGACACCAATGATGGAGATTCTATGACAGTTATGACACAAGTCAGATATCAAGGATAAAATATGACATATATGAAATTTCAGGCCTGAATAGAGCATCTTAGAGGGAACTCATGGGATTTGGATAAGGCCAATATGCTCCTAATCGAATTTGGGGGAATATGGAAGATGAAGAGAGAGGCCACATGGCAAAGCATGAGAAACCACACCAATTAGACTTGGCTTGGGTTTATGGATGATTTGGGGAACCTTATAAGTCTAAGGATTTTTATAAAAATAGGAATAAACCAAGAGAATGGATTTTTTATCATTTTATGAATTTGGGTTTGTGAAGAGAGAGCTAGTGGATGACTAGTTCCTTGCCTTAGCCAATTTTGAGGGTGAAAGATTCCCATCCTAATTGGTGATTTGGAGAGGCCATTGGTGATTTGGAGAGGCCAATCAGGTATTTAAAGGAGAATAAATGGAGTCATAAGTTACAGTTTCAATCTACAGTAATATCATGGGAATCTCAATATCATCTTGTTCTTCCATTCATCTCAAGTTTTCTCACCATATTTCAGCTCTGTGGAGTGAGGCACACTTGGTGAGATATCCATCTCTTAGAGGGATCTTATATTGCTCAATTATTATGTATTCTGATTTAAATTTTATTTAATTTAGATTCAGGAAGCTTTCAGGTCGAAAGGCCAAGATATTTCATGTATTATTGTCCAATATTGAAGAAACAGTGCCATTTCCCGAATACCTTACTGTAAACTCTTGTAATCTTGATGGAATCGAATATATGTGTGCAAAATTGATGATTTATAAATGAATGAACTATAATTAATTTATAATATGTGTTTCATGTTCATTAACTGATAATGTGTGGCCATTGGGTCGAATTTCATATAATTTGGAGCAAACTACATCTCGTTTCCCCAAGGGTCCAAACCTAGGTTTTTATATCTGATTGAAGGAAGTAATAACAGCCATGGGAGGTCGATTGGTTATGTATATGAGTCCCTGATAATGTATTATACATATCCCCTTCTTAAATTTTATAATTAAAGTGGGTTGCAGCACACTTGGGAATCCATTTCTACCATTCACCCCAGGGGGGATTTGTGCCCCAAAATTGCTAGTTAAAGCATCTATCTTATTCAAAATTTGATATAGAATTGAACAAGTAATTGGAAGGCCATAATACATCCATAAATATTATAAATAAGTTATTATATAAATCATACACCCTCTGGTACAATTTGAGAGCATTTGGAGCTATTTGGAGTCATATACCATTGGGGGTTGGAACCTCAAAACTACTAGTAAATTCATAGAGTCTCTTGGATACCTATTCGACCCAAAAACCACATATGATGCTTCAAATATACTTTAATTAATTTATGAACATATACAAGTATCATACCCACCATTAGTGAATTTTTTACAGTGTTGTGAAGATATTTGTTCTAGGACCCAGGGGGGATTTCCACCTTCCAAATTGACTAGTCTTGTCCCAAAAATTATTCCCTTGCAAATTGTAGACCCTGGTTGGGTATATAAGTTTATTATATGTCTGATATATGTTATAATATGTCCCATCACCCCTAAGTACCTTCCTCACCAATTTTTAAATAAATTGGAGGAATTTTGGAATCAATTGAATCCATATAACTAGAGTTGTAAGAAGATTAATTTGAGTACATCAAGAGGATCGAAATTCAATACCAAATGAATTTGAAAAATATGAGGAAACATAACATGAGAAGGATGAAGAGTACCTTGAAACTATTGAATATCATTCTGAAACAAATTCTACTATGGACATGGACCAAAGGGCATCTACAGATGGATGTTTGAACTATGAAGGAGTACCTAATGATGGGTTCTCACAAATATATGTTGGTGACAAAGAGATCAGATCTGAAAATGTTGCTGCAATCAAAATTTCTCATGAGCATAAAGATGAATATCTCGTAGCAACAAATGAATAACCAAGATCAACTTCCCCATCACCACTTGAGCTTCAAGGAGTTGATCAAATCCAGAATGAAGAAGAAGACGAGGTTCACTCCCATGAACCATCCTTCATTAAAGTATCCTTGAAGATGATTGAAATGGATATCCAAGAATCCTTTAAGCTACTCCATGACACTCAATCATTAGTGTCAAATTCATGTTGGAGAGCTACTTCATTGGAGGAAACATCCTTAATTCAAGACATGTAGAAGATTCAAAGAGCAACGTGCCACATCAAAGGTGATTTCATGTCTTTGATTTTTGATAGAAACCATTTGTTTGAGCTTAGTGAATTGTTACATGACGCATACTTGAAGAATAATGAGGATAATCTTAAACTCACAATTCAAAATGAGCAATTTCTTGAAAAGTTTTCAGATGCTTGTTTTCCCTCCAATGTTTCAGATTGTCAAATGGTAGATTGTTTGGAGGATTCTCATGACATGGAGGATCATGAGAAATGTGGAAATTTGAATGTGCTTGATGTGTTTGAATTTGAACTTGAAGAGATTCAAACACTTGATGTGGTGGAAGAGGAACTTGAATTGTCTCTTGATCAAGATTATGCAATGTTTAAAGGAGAGCATGATTCCTCTACATTGGAACCAACCTATGACAAAGGTTTCACACTTCGGAAGGAGCTGCATGATACTACCCATATGGATCCTTACCATGATGAAAATTCTACACTTTTTTATCATTTGGGTGAGTTAGTTCATTCTCCTACATCCTACAATTCCATGGTTTGCAACATTAGTCTCAATGAAGTATGGGTGAAAGGGTTATTTTTTATGGTGCCACATGAGGAGTATGGAACTCCTAGATTTACTTTCTATGATGGCATGGTTGGAGAACACTCTTATTCACGTTTGTAGCAGCATCCTTTGTTACTTTATGATGATGCAAATCTACATGGATGCACCTATGATATGAATTTGAGTCACTTGAACACTCATGGTTTTTCTTGCTCAACACTTGGTTCATTTGAGGTTGGAGGAACTTCATCCAACACTAGGGTGAATAGGTTTATGATTGGAGAACATTTTTGTTGCCAGCCACATACTTTGTTATATCTTTATGATTCTCTCATTCATGGATGTATTGATGAGACTTCTTTGAGCCACTTGAAGTCTTCATGTTTTATTTGCTCCTTACTTGGTTCATATTTTGGCGGAGGTTCTTCATTCACTTATTGGATGAAAAAACAAATGGATGCTTATTATTTTGATGCATATTAAAGTCTTTGGGAGCAGAATTATAGGAAATGGGATCCTCACCTATGTCATTGGAGCATATTTGACTAGTCACTTGAAGCATGTATGCACTTGGAGGGATAAGCACTTTCATATTTTTTTATTAGGCACCTCCTTGATGTATCTTTTTATTATGTTGTTATGTACTTTGATGATATATATTATGTACTCATGATGTTTGGAAGAATGCATACACGAAAATGGGATCTAGGAATTCTCTTTCCTAATAGTATGAGTTGGAGAGCACCCTTAAGTGTTGGAGTGCAATGGAAGCAATGGGACCCCGAGATAATAATTAGTCCCATTGATTCCAAATTATTTAGGAAATAAGCAGTATGGGAGATGGATTCCCCACTTAATAATCTAATTTTAATTAGAGTAGTGTAGCAGCAGGCATGGTGGTTCCTCTCTAAAATATTCATGGAATCTCAAAGACTCAAAGTGGGCAGCCTAGTGGCCACTTCAAAGAATCATATAGAAAGCAGGTTCTTCACCAAACCATGTTTGAAATTGCTTGAGGACAAGCAATATTGGGGATGGAGGATTTGTAATGTCCCAAATTTTTCATTGGGTCACAATGGCCAAATCACATTTTCCATATTCATGAAAGTTGTCAAATGGATGCTAAAAGTCAAATAATTGCCAAGGAGGAAAATCACTAGTTTCCTAGGTTGGGGGTGGAAGCTTTGATATTTGGAATAAGGGGGATAATAAATGATGTTTAGACATTAGAAGGGGATAAATATTTAATAATATATCTTATGAAATAAATACAAGAGAAAATTGAAGTGGCAATGGAGCATGGAGACACATGGAGACTACGGGGCCCACACAAGCTAGAAAATTGGTGCCACGTGGCATCCCCCTCTTGCAATATCGAATATATGGGAAGCCTAATGTTTTTGGATGGATTATAAGTTTAAAATACTTGTACATATACTTCATAGGTAGAATTTGGGATGAATTTTAACCTACATGGGAAAGGAAGATCCAAATGAGAGTTGCATGGACACTTGGCTAGATTCCCCTTACATTTATGACATCTATGACACTAATGATGGAGATTCTATGACAGTTATGAAAAAATTCAGATATGAAGGCTTAAATATGATATATATGACATGTCATTCCTGAATAGATAATATTATAGGGCGCTCATGGGAGTTGGAGAAGGCCAAGAGACTCCTACTCGAATTTGGGGGAGGATTGAAGAGGAAGAGAGAGGCCACATGGCAAAGCATGAGCAACCACACCAATTCACCTTGGATTGGGTTTATGGATGATTTGGGTAACCTTAGAAGGATAATTATGTTTATAAAATACAGGAATAAACCAAGATAATGGATTTTTTATCATTTGATGAATTGGGGTTTGTGAAGAGAGAGCTAGTGGATGACTAGTTCCTTGCCTTAGCCAATTTCGAGGGTGAAAGATTCCCATCCTAATTGGTGATTTGGAGAGGCCACTTAGGTATTTCAAGGAGATTAAATGGAGTCATAAGTTACAAGTGCAAGCTACATGAAGCTCATGGACATCTCAATATCAGCTTGTTCTTCCATTCATCTCAAGTTTTCTCACCATATTTCAGCTCTATGGAGTGAGGTGCACTTGGTGAGATATCCACATCTTTGAGGGATTTTATTGTTGGGGCACGTACCTTAAGGGTCTTTAGTTTTGGTAACTCCACAGGTTTTATGGAAGTTTTGTAAGAGGATTTGCGACTCAAAATAGTCTTAGGGGTGTCGGGGTTAAGTCAAAACCCCTTTTTGTAATCAACCCATGGTTTAAGTCCAGGGTTTAGGGTTCGGGGTGCCCATGGTTTGAAGCCATATTTTGTAAATAGTGCACTGTATAAATAGGCACTTTCGTAATAAGTCAGGTTAGGTTTTTGAATGTAAGAAGAATCAAGGAAATAAAAGGCTATTTTTTAAAGAGAAGGTTAAGTCCCAGCTGTGTGCGTGGACGACCTCTGCAGCTGTGTGCGCAGAGGGTTTTGTAAGCGATTAGAAGATCTGCAACTGTGTGCGCAGAGGCCTGTTGCTGTGTGCATGGATTTTAAGGACTTGAAGGGATCTGCAGCTGAGTGCACAGATCAGAACTGTGATTTTGTAGCAAGTTGAATAAAACACAGTTCTGTGGACGTAACCCCTACACTGGGGGTGAACCACGTTATATTTGGTGTTGTGGTTCTTGTGCTGTTTTTGTTTCGGTTTATATTTTATGCATTAATAATTAGATATATCTGATAAATAAGATCACTGCTAATAAAAAGCTTCGCTATGAATTCCCAGTAAAGGGTTAAGCAAGTCACTGTGTGTTTATCTATATGCGAAGTTATATATATTTGTTGAAGCCCTGTGTTAAGTGGTTATAGATTGTTAAAGACTAAAGGTATAGTAATATCCCTCTTCTGCTTGTAGAAACCTGATTCTGTGGCACCCTATAGCTGTTTTGGGTGAGACTGCAACCTGCATGCAGGTTGTTGCTGAAAGGGCCAACACTGTGCGTCTTTTGTTGGTGCGAAGCAAAAGGTTTAAACCCGGGTCTACCCTATTGCCCAACAAAGTGGTTCTGTTTCCAGTTGAACTCAGTATCTACGCAAGAGGGGTTTATGTCGTACCTCGAGGGCTATGTTCTGGCGGCCCTCTGTGAAGAAAATCAACGATTGGCTTGATGAGACTTTTCTGAAATTCGCTAAGCAAGAGAACAAAAATCCGCATCGTAGCACAAGAGACTTTTTGCAAAGGTATGTTTTTTGTGATGCTTATGAAATTTTCTTTGGTAGTATCCACATAGAGTTGCACCAGTGGTTATCCAGGTTGGCCGAGAGAAGAACGAACTTTCGCGAAGGGCGGTTTTCAGTTTGGACCCCTGCAAGAGTAAATCTAGTGAAAAGCGTGAACAACGAGATATCCCGCGCAGTTGATTTCTGGACCACGCGGACCCTTGAGGACTTCGTGATGAAGTTTGCCATCGACACGAGCACTTCCTTTACCGAAGCTGAGCGACAGTTCTTCCAAGGACCAAGGGGTAAGCTTTTGAATTTATTGAGTTTGAGAATTAAAATGCTATTAGCCGAAAAAGGAATCTTGCTGATTGAATCAGACTGTTAGATTTTGTATTACTAACATATGTTTGCAAGTGACAAGACCCTTGCTGAGCAAAGTGTTTTGCTGTGAAGTGGAAAATGGTACAAGAGAGATTTTTGATCCTATTCCTTCGTTCAGGACACCGTTCCCTCCCCTGTAAATCTCGAAGAATCAAACCCTGAAGAAAACCCTTCGGTTGGAAACCCTCCGGTAACCCCGCTGCGCCGCCCCGTTGTCCCTGAAAACCCGTCGCAGTCTGGAAGTCACCCTAGCCCAAGCATTCCTACTGTAGGCTAGTCTACCCTAGTAAGCTCCCATCCACCTACTTCTTGTCTCCCTCCCAACCTCCCTTGATCTGATATGGCTCACCCGACTGATGATATCAAGCTTCCTATTTTCAAAGGAACTAGATCAGAGGATCCAGAACAATTCTGGTTTTTATGTGAAGCAGTGTGGAATGCTAAGAACATTACAGATCCAGCTAAAAGAAGTGCCCAGCTCATCACTTCTTTCCGAGACCGGGCTTTGACCCGGTTCATGAAATTCTCCAGTACTCAGAATCCTGCCTTAGCTGATATTAAGGCAGCAATCATCAAAGAGTTTAAGAAGCCCAAATCAGAGTCGCAGTGTATCACTAAGTTGAAAGAGATTTAGCAGCGGCATGGTGAATCAGTGTGGGACTTTGACCAGAGGTTCAAAATTCTACTGGACCAAGTCAGTTTCACCATTAGTCCTGCACAACACAAGGAATGGTTTATTGCAGCATTGTTACCACATATCAGAACCCCACTCATGCAACAGAAGGTTGCTGACCAACAAGAGGCTCTGGAAATCGCAATGAAGCTTGAGACCACCCCTATCGAAGATCATTCTGGTATTGTTCAAATCCAAGCGCAGTTGGCTGCGATGGCTCTGGAGCTTCATGATATGAAGAAAGGAAAAAATGGTCGCGAAGAGGTTTGGTGTACACACCGTCGGATAGAAGGTCACGACAGGGAATAGTGCCCTGTGGTAAGAACTTACCTGAATACTGGTGTGCCAAACCCGCTTAACCCAGCTGTTCTATACTGTGAAAGCTGTCGGCCAACTGACCAGCATCGACCTGAAAACTACCATTTGCTCCAGAGGTATGTGCAAGTCCCCAAAAACCCATACTGCAAGTTCTATAAGTCCGTAGGCCATAATGAAGATGTGTGTCGTAGTTATGAACTCATGCGAGAGCGCACCTATGATGCCTACCGGGTGCAAAATGAGGGACAGAGTAATGATGGCTATGGCTACCGTAGGGGTGCATCTGGTAGGGGTGCTTTTGGAGGCCGTGGTCATGGTGGTGTGGCCAGAAGAGGTAGAGTCCAGGTGGTGTGTTACAATTGTAACCAAGCCGGGCATCTAGCTAGGGACTGTCGGAACCCCACTACGATATGTCGGTATTGCCGCGCAGTAGATCATGTGATTGAACAGTGTCCCCAGCTGATAGCTAAGATTCAAGGAAACAACAGTGGCCCTACCCACAATATTCAATTGATTTCCATCGAGCAAATACCTACCACAACCATTAATGTTGTCACACGGAGTGGAGCTATGACGCACCTACAGAATACAGAGAAACAGCCTATCGAGGCATGCGTTCATAAGGCTCCTACAAAAGTCCCAGCACTTGATAGTGCGAGAAACCAAGAGCTAGTCATGGAGGCAAAGTGCCATATTGTTGACCCTAGTGCAGTAGTAGTACCTGCGCAACACCCTCAGCAGGAGTCGCAGCCGCAAGATGCTTCGACGGATAAAGTAAGTACACTGTCCTCCTTTTTATAGAGCTGTATGAAACTCTTGCAGAATAAAAATGCTTTAAAAGAGTTGCAAAAAGTTCTTCCTTTCACAGAACCTCAGAGAAGAGTTGATAAGGAGAAAACTGTTAATCGTGTCCGAAGAACTGGTAGGGAAATGAGATTGAATGTTCAGATAGGGGAGTATGATATGGCTGATGTCATTCTGGATCTAGGATAAGATGTAAATGTTCTAACCAAGCAAACCTAGGAGCAAATGGGAAAACCTTCCCTTGCTTGGTACCCTATACAGTTGAGGTTAGCCAATCAACAAAGGATTGTGCCCCTAGGGAGATTCCTTAGTGTTCCAATAGATATTGATGGGGTTAGTACTCGGACGGATTTCGAAGTTATTGAGATCGTTGATGACAGCAATCCCTATCTAGCCCTGTTAGGAATTGAGTGGGAAATGGCCAATGCTACAGTCATTGAACTTAAGAAGAGACAGATGACCTTCGAAGGAAAAGGTTTGAAAGTTATAATACCCCTAGACCCGTCCCAAGGAGAAATATATATAGAACCACTCAAAGATGAAGAACAGGATGTTTTGTAGCACATTTATAATATCACAGTGCAGTAAGAAGATTATATTGACCCCACTGTCGAAGGTCTTATGGATTGGGAGTGCGACAGCTCCTGTATGACCAACTCAGATGATGGTTTAGAGAGCTGGCAGAACCTACTGTATGAACTACATGGCCATGGATGTGCAAGAATTACCAAGTCCCTTAGATGGCTTAGTTCGCAGACAAGAACCTTACCTGCTTCTGAGATTTTGATAGACCTAGAGGAGTCCATTGCGCCAGCACCCACACAGAGGCTGGAGTCACAGAAACTGGAAAATCTGGATTCAGCATTAGGAATCACCACTGCCAGAAGATGGACTGCCCATAAGCAGTACCTTCCTAGCTGGGAAGCTTTTCGGACATCCTTCCACCTGAGATTTATGGATCAGCTCCAGAGGGTGCGCAGTAGGTTCCATAGGCAGAGTAGGCTGCAGGACCACTTGGAACATTGTTACGGGGCATGGACACTTGTACCTCGAACAGAAAAACCGTACATGGAGGTTGGGCCTTGGCACGCTGATGTGTCTCGTACTAAAGGACTAACCAAGTTCTTCCCTCACTGGCCGGCACAAAATGATACGGTTGCGAAGCTCACAGTTTGGTCGCAGAACTTGTCTATATATGACGAAGGTAATTATCCTGATGAAGTTCCTTATCATGACGCAGCTGTGGTACTGGTTGCGCCACAGCATAAAAGATGGCCATTGGAACACTGCCGATTTGGTGGCGCTAGTTCTTTAATTTCCTTAATTACCTGTCCTATGAGTACCTGCCAAAATTTAGTGCCGTGGGAGCAGGATCTCGGTCAGATTTGGCGCCTTCAATGCACATTTATGAACGATTTGATCGATGGATTGTATAAGAAGACACTCGGGCATGGAAAAATCACATTCAACAGTTTCACAGTTGATCTTATGTCTATCGACCAAGAACTTCAGGAATTATTGAGAGAATTTGAACGCATAGGCCTACATAACATTTTCCACCCCCCACCTACGCCTGTAGCACGTAAGGAGACTCTACCTGCACTGACTCCAGCAATGCAAACCCGATCTGCGAGGAAACAGTTTAAGCCTAAATTTCATTCTAAGAGGAACAAACATCGACACAAACAGTCTGGGAAAACATCAGAGGATTCCGGAATGGATCCGCCTGGTTCAGTAGAAATCCCAAGCCACGGAGAAGAGCATATTGCACCGCGGTGGCCACCATATGTCCTGCCTTTTCGACCAGGAGTTAAACCACCTCGACAGAGTAAGCAGTTCACAATAATAAACCCTTCACTGCCACCAGGTGTGCAGCTTGTTGGGTCCATGATAGGAAATATAGACCGACTTAAGTATTCTGACCATGCTACAAGCGATCGTGGCAAGTTTCCAAAGTTCGCACCAGAAATGTATCTGCACCTCGTTAAGTACGATGAGACCTCAATGACATTATTAGAAGTTAAATGGTGGGCTGCTGGATTGGATCATGTCGGCCTACTGAAGATGCTTGACGTTCCCCATTTTGGTCGCGGCATACAGGTGACCATAGTGGTTAAGCAGCTGTTAGCATTAGTTCATGACGACCACTTGTGGATAGGAGACAAGAAAATCCCTATCAATGGTGAGCTCATTCAGAGGATCACTGGTTTACCAAAAGCAGGTCCTAATCCGGCGACTGAATTCCCATCGAAGCATGAGGATACAAAGCTTGCACAAACCATGAAGGAACGCTTTGGCTTGACAAAGGGAAAACGTGGGTATCACACTTCTGCGATCCAGGAACATCATATTCACTTCACAGCAGAGCTCTTAGCCTGCAAAGTCATATGGAAGCGCAGGCCAACTGAAGTTCCTACCCTGATTATCAGAATTGCTATGAACTGCGCTGAAGGTTACAGCTACAACTTGGCAGATTATATTGCGAAGGAATTCCTGGAAGACGCCCGCAACACGCAAGAGAAAGGTAGGCCCTTCCATTACTCATGGTTGCTCATCCTCATCACACTGGTAGGATGGAAAGAATCTCTTGAGGCACAGTTTCCTGCTGCTTCGAAAAACATGCCTGGCGCAGTCAGGTACACATCATTGTGGGTTTCGCAGGATAGAGAACACCAACAGATGACAAACTATGTTTTTTCCTTTTATATGATGGATATCCAGTTTCAGATGGCCAAAACCCCACGGCTCAGTCAGGAGTTATTCTCTCAATATGTGGGCGCAGCCACCTTCAGCGTCGACATGCATCATACCTTCATTCAGGATCGCGCAGATCAACAGCATCAATGGTTCAAGCTACCATATGTAGTCACTGAGGGTGATATCCGGACGGTCGTCAAGAACTGGCCAATGGAATGGCTAAAAGATGTAGGGAAAAAACCTCACATTCCAGTCCCCATAGTTACCAATGTGGGCGCAGGCCCTATTCAACCACAGTAGAAAGGCCCCCTGGAAGACAGCGAGGACCAGACTGAGTCGCAGCAGAATGACAGCAACTAGGGCGAAGAAGGGGAAACGGATGAAGAAGAAGGACAAGATTCGGTCAAGACTACCCCAGACCCTAATAGGTAGGAGAAGCACAAGACACCAGAAGTAGAAGTGAACAAACCGCAGTCCTGAAAGAAAGCGAAGGCGTCAAAGGATAAGAACATCGACGACACACCCGGCATCACAACTGAGGATCTCGATGAGGCTTTGTCGAAGTCCACAGAAGTTCTCACCAAGAAATGGTCCGAGTTTGCGGCTGTACACTTGCATGCCATCAATGATGTCGCACAACACATATCAGAGCTGAAAGATTTAATAGCACAAGTGACCGGCACTATAGCTAGCAGTACCCCGGTAGGTGCGCAGCCCAACCTAAGGCAATGCCCAGCTCAGGAAAACAAGGGCCAAGTATCCACCGCTACCCTCACCATGACTGATGCAGCGTATCACGCAGAAATGTGCATGACAGTAGGAATTGATTACACCAAGATGTCCATGCGAGAACTGTGTCTCTACTAGTCAGCTATCGCAAAATAAATCCAGGCCCGAGACCACTATTCCCAAATCCAATTGGACGATACCAGGAAGCAGAACGATAACCTCGCAGCGCAACTGGAAGCCGCAGATCTGTGAAAGTGGGAGGAAGAACGTAAGTGGACCACATTGGTCCGAGTGTTGGATGAAGCATGTTGAAGCCTCCCTGACTTCGATGTGCAGTTGGTGGAAGAACCAGAGCAAAGACTGGCCAGGTTGAAAGACTATGCGCAGCAGTCCCACAGTGAAATTGAGAAACTCAAAGCAGAACATGAGAATCAGATCGCGGAGCTTCAACTCCACATCCGTCCCGAAAGTCCACCTGAGGTCAAAGAACAACGCTGCATTGACATTCAAGCATCCACAGCAAAAATTTTAGACATTGTCAGCAGCGCAACAAAACTGTTAGAAGATAGTGTGGACACCTAGACTACCCTGCAGGAACATCCCAGAATTGGGCAATTGCAAGAAACCATTCGACAGAAACATGCAGAATTGGATATAGTAAAAGCAACAATTAAGACTCTACCACCCATGGAGAAAATGGTCAAGGTAAAGCGCAGCAACGAACTCCAGCACGAAATTGAATTATGCAGAGTAAATGCAACAGAAGTGGAAAATGCTATGCAGCTGCTTATTAGTGAAGCGCTTGAGCTGAGTTCTGCTGCGGAAATTCAACTTAAAGTTTTGAAGGAATACCAAGCATTTGCCCAGCAAAAGGCCAATGAAACATCAGCTGTGGTATTGCAAGAGGTGGTTGACAAGGAGCAAGCAGTCGACAACATCATGCGGGATCTCAACAAATGGTTCACTATCCTCGCGGACAAAATTCGCCTACCTGAGGGGCAGCAGAGTGTCCCGGGATGAGACACTGATGAGTCTTAGGGGACTGTTGGGGTGTGTACCTTAAGGGTCTTTAGTTTTGGTAACTCCATAGGTTTTGTGGAAGTTTTGTAAGTGGAGTTGTGACTCAAAATAGTCTTAGGGGTGTCGGGGTTAAGTCAAAACCCCTTTTTGTAATCAACCCATGGTTTAAGTCCAGGGTTTAGGGTTTGGGGTGCCCATGGTTTGAAGCCATATTTTGTAAATAGTGCGCTGTATAAATAGGCACTTTCATAATAAGTCAGGTTAGGTTTTTGAATGTAAGAATAATCAAGGAAAGAAAAGGCTATTTTGTAAAGAGAAGGTTAAGTCCCAGCTGTGTGCGTGGACAACCTCTGTAGCTGTGTGCGCAGAGGGTTTTGTAAGTGATTAGAAGATCTGCAGCTGTGTGCACACAGGCCTACTACTGTGTGCGTGGATTTTAAGGACTTGAAGGGATCTACAACTGAGTGCACAGATCAGAACTATGATTTTGAAGCAAGTTGAATAAAACACAGTTCTGTGGACGTAACCCCTACACTGGGGGTGAACCACGTTATATTTGGTGTTGTGGTTCTTGTGTTGTTTCTGTTTTTGTTTATCTTTTATGCATTAATAATTAGATATATCTGATAAATAAGATCACTGCTAATAAAAATCTTCACTGTGAATTCCTAGTAAAGGGTTAAGCAAGTCACTGTGTGTTTATCTATATGCGAAGTTATATATATTCGTCGAAGCCCTATGTTAAGTGGTTATAGATTGTTAAAGACTAAAGGTATAGTAATATCCCTCTTCTACTTGCATAAACCTGATTCTATGGCACCTCATAGCTTTTTCAGGTGAGACTGTAACCTGCACGCAGGTTGTTGCCGAAAGGGCCAACATTGTGGGTCTTTTGTTGGTGCAAAGCAAAAGGTTTAAACCCGGGTCTGCCCTATTGTCCAACATTTATATTGCTCCATTATCCTGTATTATGATTTAAATGTTATATTATTTAAGTTCAGGAATCTCTCAGGTCGGAAGGCCAAGATATCTCATGTATTATTGTCCAATATTGAAGAAACGATGCCATTTCCCCAACACCTTGTTGTAAACTCTTGTAATCTTGATGGAATCGAATATATGTGTTCACCATTGATGATTTATAAATGAATTAACTGTCATTAATGTATAATATTGGTTTCATTTTTATTAACAGACAATTTGTGTCCATTTTGTCGAATTTGATATCATTTGGAGCAAACTACATCTTATTTCCCCAAGGGTCCAAAACTAGGTTTTTATATCTGATTGAAGGAAGTGATAACAGCCATGGGAGGTCGATATTTTATGTATATGTGTCTATGATAATTTATTCTACATATTCCCTGCTTCAATTTGATAATTCTATTGGGTTCCAGCACACTTGGGAAGCCATTTCTATCGTTCACCCCGGGGGGGATTTGAGCCCCAAAATTGCTAGTTAAAGCATCTATCTTATTCAGAATTTGATATAGACTTGTAGAAATAATTGGAAGGAAATAATACATCCATGAAAATTATAACTAAGTTATTATATCACTCATACACCTTCTGATACAATTCAAGAGCATTTGGAGCTATTTGGAGTCATCTACCATTGGGGGTTGGAACCTCAAAACTACTAGTAAATTCATGGAGTCTCTTGGATACCTATTCGACCTAGAAACCACATATGATGCTTCAAATATACTTTAATTAATTTCTAATAACATATCCAAGTATCATACCCACCATTAGTGAAGTTTTTACAGTGTTGGAGGTGGAAATACCCACGGGGGGATTTCCACCTCCCAAATTGACCAGTCTTGTCCTGAAACTTATTCCCTTGCAAATTGCATAACATGATTGGGTATATCAGTTGATTATATGTCTGGTAGATGTGATAATATGTCCCATCACCCCTCAATACCTTCCTCGCCAATTTTGAAAGTAATTGGAGGAATTTTGGAATCAATTGAATCCATATAAGTAGAGTTGCAAGAAGATGAATTTGAGTACATTGTGAAAGAATTGAAGAATTGGTCATTTTGATAAAATTTTCAAAAAGGGGAAATTACAAAGAGAATGGGCCATGCCAAGGAGAGGATATGTACGAAAAAAATGGGTTGAGCTACTTGTGCACACTCTTTCAGATGTTCCCTCCATAGGTAGTCTATTCGAGGTAGGATTATGTGTCGACAGACGGTGAAATAGAACCAAATAACTATGGTTTTCCATCCGATATGGGATCTTGGAAAATTAGGAAAAAATGAGTGATGGTTTTACTTCATACTGGTTTTTGTGAAAAATATCAAAACCATGGATCATGCTCTATCGTTCAAATCCTAAATCAAATAGTTTGAGCATGTTAATGCCCCCAAAATCCTATAAAAGTAACCCGAACCCAACCTTTTAGGCAACCAATAGGCTTCAATACACACATTTAATATCTGACTCATTTTTTACCATTCTTGTAGGAATCACCTCTTTCACGGATGTATCTAAAGATAAATGAACCATTTACTTGGTAATCTGTCAGTTGTAGATGAGCCTTTATGCTGGATTAGGAAGTCAAAATAGTTCAAAAGTGTTTTTTGAATTTTCCATTTATTCGAATTTTTATGAAATTTTTTGTGAACCTTTTCTATTGGAGAAAAATATACAAAGGGAGAAAGAGTTTATACTACTCATATTGATTGTTACTTGCACTTGGAAGATGTCTTTGGAACCTTTCACTTATTTGGGATATGTGGATGGCGCAAGTTGTGGCTCTTGAAACATCGCTTCCACCGCATGGGCAATATTCACACTTGATAGTCAAGTCCTTAGTTCAGGAGGCTCTTTTCTTGGTCGCCATTATGGTCCATCAACACCACTTGATTTTTTTCTTTTATTGTTAACACCACTTGAGTATATTTATCCACTAACATGGAAGTCAGACCTTTTCCAGAGGCTCTTTTAATTGTAGTTTTCTTTAGACCAAGTTTTCTTCTTGATCAGAACCTCAAATTCATGGCATCACTTTGAAAGCATGGAATAATCCGGTTAACCAACAAGTATGCATGGTGATGGTGTCTCCTATCCTCACAGGAGCACCTTAAGCTGAGATCAAATAAAGGGATTTAGAAACTCAAATAGTAGCAATGCATCTAGATCCAAACTCTCTCTAAAACCATGATGAGAAATATGTTGGGAGACAAAATTTCTCTATCTAGGTATATTATTGTTGTGTACTTGGCCACCTAATAATACTTTTTTGTTGGAAGGGTATTAATCGATGCCACTACAGTAAAATTCCATCTTTAAATACCTTTTGAAATGTCCCCAACCACTTTAGTAACCCTTTGACATCATATGCGATCTCTCTCAAACACATATGGCTCGGTTTAATGTTGCCTCATTTGTCTAATATTCTCTTAGACATTTCTTCAAGATGCTATCAGGCCTTTCTTTGATATTCTATTGGAGATTTCTCTAATACACTCATACCTTTAATCAATATCCTCTCATACCTTTCTCCTAGATGCTATCAGAACTTTCTCGAATATTCTCTTGGATCTTTCTTTGAGATTCTCTTGAACCTTTCTCTTATATGTTCTTAGACCTTTCTATGATATTCTCCTAGAAAATTCTCTAATATGCTATTAGACTTTTCTTTTATTCAGTTTTTCATTAATTTAATTCTTCTTTTGCAAACAATCAAATTTCCAACCCGTTAATTGACAACCAGGGAGTGTCGATTATTTCAATATATTGGGAAAAGTATAGGTAGGCTACAAGTTTCGTTTTGACATTGGTAATATAATTATGAAGTGAAGTATAAAAAGAATAAATCACAAGATCAATTCTTACTAGAAACCAAATCTTATTGAATCAGGAAATAATAAAGATGGAATTAAATTCACACAGTAATCACAATATGCTAGAATCCAATGAATGAAAGTAACATCAAATGATCAATAACACCAAACTAATAGTAACAACATTTCAATATTCAATGCATACACACACAACTAGACTAACAAAATAGAATACTCAACACTTGTTAAAGAAGAGTTGTGTTGTGCAAAAAATAGTGACAAGGGTGACTAGTCTTCCCACTTTTGGGTAATCCTTGAGGTTCCAACAAGGACACAGTATTGTAACTTGTAAGTTAGTATCCCATACTCCAAATGGTGCAAAAAACTTTAAAAATGAAATAAAAGAAACTAAATAAATAAATGGATAAGTGTTAAACAAAAGAAAATAACAAGAGTATTCCAAACTAAGTGTTGATTTCCCAATACTCCATGTAAATACAATGGTGTCACCTAGGAGGTGAGGGATTCAAAGGGAATCCAACAATATCCCTTAGGACAATCCTTTTTGTCCACACAATTACAAGATAACTAACATAGGAATATATGTTGACTTATCATGCAAATTAGAAATATATGTAAATATCATGTTGGAAAATAATAAAATGGTCCAATATGGATGTGTGAAGAGCACTAAAGGGGCTATGATTCCACCAAAGGGGAAGATGAAAGGGGGCCTATGAGAGACTGAATCCTTTGTTTTCAAGTGTCAACCTTAGAAATCATCCAAAATTATTCAATGTGCTTTAAATGATCCAATTACCTTCTCTTAACTATTAAACCCAATCATTAAATGCATATGTGACGTTGGTGGGAAAAGTCATTTCATGCAGTTATTGAGGCATGGGGGTTGCAGAAATTATGTCAGCTTACAGGAGTCTTTTATTCTACGATAAAAATATATGTCACTTTTATTTTCACCACTATCTCATAACCCTTGGAGTCGACACTCATTCCATCATTCTCTTATGCAAGTTTCTACACTATTGATAGTTACAACTGTTGTTCATGACCATTACTAGAGTGTGTTTAACCTAGAAATTCAAATTTAGAGACAAAGTTGGAAATTTGAAAGGAAGATAGATGGTTTTAGTTGAGAATAGAAGTTGCTAAAGCTAGGAACCTTTATCCATTTAGTTAGGTTACTTTTGGATGCTTGAGAAGCCATGAATTAATGTTGTATGAAGTTCTCCAATATCATACAACAGGTTGGACTCTAACTGCACACACTAGTAAGCACTATAAGGGTTGTATTTGTTGAGGGAACTATTGATCACTGAAGGGAAATTCCTTCCTTATGTTGTGTAGGAAAATTTTAAGGAGTTTCATGGATATGATGGCTTAGTGAAATACATCTAGATCTTTGGATGAGATTTTGGCTAAGCATAGAGAGCATAATGAGTTGTGGGCTAAGAGAAAAAAGCTTGTAGGTCTTTCCTTTACCCTGATGGAATCATGGCCTAGAATAGGGGTGGTATCTCAACAAAAATAACATATACTAGAAAGAGTGTGAATGGTTGGGTCGAAATTACTCTACACAAACAGTTTCTTGGATCTTCATTGTTTAAAGATAATTATTCTTTTGTATATAATGTGCAACAATTTTACTATGATGTATGTGATAGTTATGCTTGTAAATGCATGTGTTGTGTGTTTGGATGAGTTTATTTATATTGTGTATTTTCATTATGCATTTGCACACATATTTTATTTTTTATGAATTTGTAATATGGATGTGGGGCAAAAATTAAGAAGCCCATAGCTAATAATGTCCCCTCCCATTGGTCAGTTTGAAAGAAGGGGATGTTAAAGAGTAGTATAAGAGCTTCTTGTTGTAACACCGGAGTTTTATGGGACATAATGCACAATTAGAGGCATAAATTATAAATTCCCCTATGAGGACTCGTGGTTTTAATTGTTAGATGGTATTCTAACGAAGCCATTGGTTAGATCTATGGTCTACCAACAAGAGAAGTAGACTGGTTGATCCATGGTGTTTTTGTTCTATGAATTATAAATTGAATTGCATAAAAGAAAGTGAATGAATCTCAAAAGAACGTAAGAAGTAACATATGAATGGAAGATAAAGAATGCACATGAAGAGTAGAAACCATATGATAATGGAATTCGTTCCCAAAGGAACTACATCTCTATACCTGCTTCTCAAATGGGGAGGTCAGTTTATAATCTCAGCAGTAATGATGAAAAGAAACATGGAAATAATACATCGATACCTTGGTGGATGAAAATGGGGAAAAATCATTACTTCAATCCAAAAATGGATTGCACCAACAACTTTGCAATGTGAAGATGATGAAAAATAAGTATAAGTATCTCCACATTCTTCTCACAAAAGATACAAAAGCACCTTCATATCGTTTTCCCAATAATGGCTATAAGGAGGACAAAGTCTCCAAACATTCCTCAAACGCTCACAAAAAAATCTCCCAAACTCTCTCCAACATGGAGTTCACCAATAAGGAATGGATAGTTTTCTCCACTAGAGTATGGATTGTCTCTATAAAAAATGGATGTACAAAAGATTCCCCTCACAATGGAAAATGGGGGATTTATATAACTTTAGGTGACCCCCCCTTGGCATGATTTGCATGAACCACACTTATTCCATCTATTGGATCCATTAACATTTGGTTACGTCCTCATGGAATATATTTGCAAACAATAAAGGATTGGTTCCATAGCCAACAAATGCGGGTTACGACCATGTGACATATTCGTTGGTATACAATAAATCTACCCCAACCATTGGGCTTGGTCATTGGCGTATATTACAGTGTTCCAAACATATGATAATATGTTGGAATAACATGTTGGAACCCATTTTTAACAATAACCCAAACTTTTTCAAAAGCCATGTGCTAAATGTTGTGGAGCGCTCCCATGTGTCTATAGAAACCCGTGGTAGATGGGCAGTGGTTGTAACCAAGTGCCATGATGGTAGCCGTCAGATCGCTCCCTTTTGTGATCATGTGAGTAGGTGGAGATATTTTGTATGGGGGGAAGGAGCCTCATGGGTTGAACCATGGGCTCCACTCTCCCCCCCCCCTGACTTTTTCAAACTCCATGCATTTCAAAACATAAGTAATATATTTTTCATTACACTTAAAAAATTTCAATGTAGCCCAAGTGTTTCCAATAGGGTTATGCTTTGTTGGGTTAATATATTAGGTTTTGTTGGTCACGATGAAGGTTGAACCTGGGTTATTCAAATATTAAGACTCACATACACTACAAGAGGTGGTGTGTAACCAATTATAGTGGTCCTTAGATTCAACACATAAAGCAACTCTGTTGTGTGACCCCTACCTAGCCAGGACACACACAGAATAACCTTTGCAAGTACCCCCTGTGATACCTAGAAAAAAAAACTAAGGTCACCTCAATATAGCCAATGCTTAGGTGGACAGATGAAGGTGGGATCCACTGTATGGGTAGGTTAGCTAATCCTAAAAGTTGAAAGCAGTAAAGGTACCTCAAAATCCGCAATATACGAATAGGATCTTGGAAATATCTCCATCTCTCACTGAAGGTATTGGAGGGATATCCCCACCATCAACATTGTTACGAAGATAAATTCCTATGGCTTGGGGTACCAAAACAGACAGCTTGACTCCAGAAATCAATCTTTTCCAATATGCAATAGAAAGTAAATGTCTAACACTAAAGGATCAGACCTCGTACCTTATCCCAGACGGTTGAAGTAGATCCCCGTTGAGCTTTCCAACTTCAGCTTGAATTGATAAATTACTTCCTCAACAACAAGTAAACAATACAAGCATACTATATATCATGGTGTTAGATCTATTCTAGCATATATAATCAACAATGTATAAGAATTTGAAATAATCCCATGGATAAAATATTCATTCAAACACACATTATTGGACAGGAAAAGATATTTCTATTAATATAAATCAGAGATTACAATAGATACAACCTCTATCAGCACGTATTCAAATCATAGAAACTGAATCCCCCACTTGGGCCTCCACCACCTCAATCCTCCATCTCTCGATTGCAAGCTCACAAGCAAAAGGAAAGCTTGGGAAAAACACACTAGGACTCCAAGGGACAAAGGGATGTAGACTCAAGCATAAGTTCTGGTAATAATGGACTATAGTTTCTTTGCTCTCAATTCTCTCATATGCCTTCAATGTACCATAGAGTTCATTATATAGATTTTCAAAGGGGTAATGAAAGTGTTAGTTTTTCAACATTTAAGCTAGCATTATGTTAGGATCTTTTCACTGAGAGAATAAAAAGTACAACAATAACATAATCACATCACATGAGACAAGAGACACAAAGAGTTTTGATCGAGGAAACCATAAATGGAGAAAACCCCGCAACTTCCTCTAAGATAGTATCACCACAAGATGTGAAACCCAAAACAGTAAGATGACCTCCCAACACAGCAGTAGCCTTCTGTCTTCTGTCAAGCCAAAGTATTTCCTTCTCCAAAGGTGCGCCACACTTGAGAGAGCAAGTGATGTAATTCACAAGTGACAAATAGAGAGACTCTCACTCTCTATTTATATTCATCTGTTCACTTGAATTACATTTTCACACGTAGGCTCGACCTAATATTACTTACCCGAGCCTACACCTTAATTAGTGTATAATAACTCAAGTGCCCCGAAACTGTGGGGACTTACCTAATGACTTCATATGACTTGTTTACTTTATTAAACCTCCTGATCGGAACATTGGGGTATGACAACATGACTCAAATACATAATAGAAACATCTCAGAATAAACATCAGGTTACAATACATGGAAGAATACATTCCGAAGTTACATATACATCAATACTGCCTCTTAACTAGGAAGGTATTCTTACGACACAATTTTCAGCACTGGTCTTCTTCTCTGTATCAACTGGATCATCTTCGTCTTTGAGTCATATTCATCTTCAAGTCATCTGGATCTGGATCATCTCTCGATCTGGATCGTCATCACTAGACTGGATCTGGATCATCACTCGATATGGATCACCACTGTTGGATCTGGATCATCACTCGATCTGGATCTCTCGGAGTCATCATAACTGGATCTGGATCATAGCTCGATCTGGATCTCTCGGAGTCATCATAACTGGATCTGGATCATAGCTCGATCTGGATCTCCACTGGTCATCATCATGTGTGTACTATCTCATCATAGGAAGTTCTACCGAGCCAGCCCTTTTTCATGTTGGTTGTAGGCCTACCCTCATGTAGGTCTTCGCCCAGCACTTGCATTTGACCTGCTCATCAGAAAGGCATGCCCAGCACTCACATCTAATCATGTAGTAAACTACAATCCCATCAGAAAGGCCCAGCACTCACATTCACCAGCATGATAGGACGCACCTACTATCATCTGTGAAATGGATCAGCACTTACATCTGACCTACTCGTCAGAAGGGCACAACCATCTAGGGGAACACATCCAACCACACTGATGGAAGACTCCCATCCAGACAGGAACACATCCTATCATAGTGATGAGATATTTCAGCACTTACATCTGACCTACTCGTCAGAAGGGCACAACCATCCAGGGGAACACATCCAACCACATTGATGGAAGACTCCCATCCAGACAGGAACACATCCTATCACAGTGATGAAAGATTTCAGCACTTATATCTGAGCACATGGGAACATATCCCTCAGTCGCTCCAGAAAGGCTCTGCACTTACATCCACCCAAGGGAACACATCCGACCACACTGATGGAAGGGCTTGCACTCACATTTGATCCCATGAGAACACATCCCAGTAGTCATATCAGAATGGCCCCCAGTCCTCAACTGAGCTACCTGGTAACTAACCAGGCGCCTCCATTCTCCTAAAGAATGGAAATTTCCCTTACATCCGACCTGCTCGTCGGAATGGCCAACACTCACATCTGACATGGAAGGAACTAAATCCTTTAGCCATGAACAGAATGGTTTAGCCCTTACATCTGATCAAGTGGGAACACATCCCTCTATCACATCAGAATGGCTACTCAGTCCTACACTGAGTGTTCTTGGTAACTGACCAGGTGCCTCCATTCCTAGAATGGCAATTGCCCTTACATCTGTCCTACTCGACAAAATGACAGCACTCATATCTAACATGGAAGGAACCAATCCTCTCACCATGACAGGATGGCTATGGATCTCATCACTTTCTCTAGGAGGAAGCCTCGATCTGGAGAACACCAAGTCTCTCTCTGAAGTACTTGAACTTCAGCCTAGCCAATGGCTTCGTCAATACATCAGCTATCTGTTCCTCCGTCGCAACATACTGGAGCTTCACTGCTCTTCTCTGCACCATATCCCTGATATAGTGATACTTGATATCGATATGCTTCGACTTGTCATGGAACACTGGATTCTTTGACAACTTCACGCAACTCTAGTTGTCACAATGTATACAAGTAGCATCCAACTGGAGATCAAATATATCAGACAGTAGCTTCCGCAGCCATACTGCCTCACAACTAGCTGAACAGGCTGCAACATACTTTGCTTCAGCTGTACTCGGTGCCACACAGGATTGCTTCCTGCTAAACCAAGAGATCACACCTGATCCCATACTGAAGCAACATCCCGAAGTACTCTTCCTGTCGATGGCACTGCCTGCCCAATCTGAATCAACATAACCCTCCAGGTTAATCTTTCTAATTTGCATCATACTTGAGCCCATAATCAATTGTACCCTTCAGGTACCTCAAAATATGCTTTGCAGCAATCAAGTGAACACTTCTCGGATCTGTCAAGTACTAGCTCAAGGTGTTCACAGCAAAGCAAATATCTGGTCTCGTGTTCATCAGGTACATCAATGACCCAGTCATCTGACGATACATCATAGCATCAACCGTCTCTGATGAAGCATCACTCAATAGCTTCAGGTTCGATGCCATAGGTGTAGCCATAGCCTTGCAGTCCATCATCCCGAACCTCTTCAGGATCTCTACTGCATACTTCCCTTGTCCAAGGAAGATTCCATCTATACTCTGCCACATCTCCATACCTAGAACAGTAGTGCATCGACACATAATAGGAACATCACTAGTCTTCCGTCCTCAACCTTGAAGCAAAGGTTGGAATCCGCTTTACTTTTAGTAAAGCCTAGAGTCATCAATAATCTGCCCATCCTGTCGTACCATGTCGATCCTCAATATATTCTGTAGTCACTCCCTCTGAAGCGAAGCATCATACTCCCTCTGTCTTCTGTACTCTATGCACTGAAACATTCTGTACTGGAGTGACAAGTAGCTTCCTATGCTACTAATATTCTATGTGACCATCTAGTGTATAGACTTGCATCTTCAACCTTGTAGCAAAGGTTAAGATCTTCATCAAGCTCATTATGTATGTGTTTAAACTCTTACTGGATGTAAATGTCTCTTCGTAGTCTATGCCTTCTCTTCATGAGAAGCCTCATGCTACGAATCTTGCTTTGTATCCCACGATGTTTCCATCTACTGCATGATGGAACTATGAACTTCTCTTCAGGTCTCGATACTACGGCCTGACATCATTCTTCTTGAACTGGTCTTCCATTTCTTCTTAGTTACTTCTTCTTGTCTGGAAGGTTCTGCATCAATGATGTCACTGCATTCAACATATTATTCTTTGTCTTGAAACTGTCATCACTTGTTCTTCGGAACAAGTCTTCATTCTTCTTTGCTTGTAGGCGATTATGTATGCAATCTTTCCTACAAGTCAAATGAAATTGTATGGTTAGAAACATTTCATAAGGAATATTTATACTGGCATATACTTATGCATAAATATAAGATCATGCAACTACTTTATCCAATACAACATTCATCCATATCTCACTGAAACTTTCTAGATGCCTTCCATCTCTACCAGGACAATATTGGGATTGTGCACTAATCCAATATGTCAGCAAAGAGGTTTCATTCTAGATAAGTAGCAATGGAGAATTTGTATAGCACCATGAGCTACTTACCCATCACATGCATATTAGTAGTATACTGTCATTAATGCAAACATCCTATCATGCATAATACAATAATTGAATATAAACAAATGCATAACAAAACAATATCATGAAATGACAATTGAATACTTATCTTTATTTGTTTCATGGGTAGAATGCTTCTTGATCCTTCAGCTTCATCGTCTTCTTCATTCATGGTAGCATCATTTCTTATCCAAATGATAAGGTGGATAAGGAGTTCTTCAAGAGTTGAGATCTTCATATTCCTCATCGCTTGAGGGATCTTCTTTGGATGATGAGAGCTTGATCTTCAGTTTCTTTCATCTTCCCTTCTCTTCTTATGAATCGAGCTTCTTCTTCTTCCCAAAGTTTGCTGAAAGTAATCACTTCCTTCTGGAACACATTCCTTGAATGAATGAATTCCACAATTCTGGGAGGCCATTCAAAATGGCCATCATCACTTTTACATTCTTCACTTCTTCTTCAACTGGTTTCTTTAGGTCATATTCTGATTTTTGTTTTTCCCTTCAAATAGCTTGAAATTCTGGAACAACTTTGCTTGCAATAGGTAGTGCTCTGTAATGCACATGTGCAAGCCTTCTATGCCAAAGCTCATTTGGTTCTACTGTGTCATGGATCAAGGCTTGTTCTATATGGCCCTTCAATTTGTACAATCCTCCTTCTTGTTCTCCAATTACTACTGCATCATTGATTGTCTTTCTTTTTGGCCACATGATGACTTGACCATCTATGAATGCAACCCGCATTCCTTTTGCATCCAATGCTGAAATGGAGAGAAGGTTCTTCTTGAATCCTGGAACAAACAATACTTCTTTCATTGTTAGAGACTTACCATAGTCTATCTTGTATGAAGATTCCCCACTACCTTTTATTGGATATTGGTAGTCATCTCCTAGTTTCACCTTGTGAGGTGATTCATGTTTTGACAGTCTTACAAAGGTTTCCTTGAATCCCGTCATATGTTTGGAAGCCCCACCGTAAATCATTAATACCATGAGTAATGTTACCTGTGAGAGATGATATCAGAACATATTCTTCCTTGCTTGAAGAATCTTCACTTTCATATCTGGATCTCTCTGCAGCATGAGCATGATGTCTTATTGACCAAGTTCTTCTTGTGAAAGGCTTCTAACCTCATCTCCCTTTGAAACTGGAACCTCTATACTCATGTAGGTGTCCAATCCATTTTCTTCAGAGAGATCATATACTTCCAGGCTTGGAATTTGTCAACTTCCCCAAGCTTGTCACCAAGCTGATGTGATATATCATATTGAAATGAGAACCTCAAATGGAAATAGCAAAGGATTAGATCTTACCGATTTGAGGTGTCCATCTTGGTTCCGGAGCTGGCTGATATAGGGTTTGCCACAGAAACCCTAATTTTCAAAACTTGGAATCTTTTAGATCTGATTGGATACGTATATATAACTCTTTAAATGGTCCTGTCCAATGTACTCCTTTTCTGAAAACAGTGGAGGGAAACTCCCAAAACAGGAAGCCCTAATTTTCTGATTTCTTCCTCAGAAATGCCTGTTACTGTTTCTGTAATATCTCCAAAATTAATAATCCTCTATGTCTGAAATTTTGCACTGAGGTAACCCCGCATGTCCCTGATCCAAAAACATAGGTTTCATCAGAATTTGTTTCACCATTTTGGATTTAGGATCCTTTTCCCAAGGTGACCTGTTACAAGACTGTTCAGAACAGCGACGTTGTACGGAATGCCACGTGTCACTGGTTCATCTTCTGAGTCTGATATTAGGACCAATGAAAGTAAAGTCCGTTCCCTTTCTGGAAAATCTTTAGGAATCCCATTTGGAAATCTGTAACCCAAGATATTTTAGATCTCCCCAGATGTCCTGTTTAGGGATGAATTCTGGAAGAGGTTAGAACCCTAACTTGGAGAGATCACATCTCCTGGAATATAGTGAATATGAGGCGTAATTTTGGATACAGTGTTCTTCATGATTTTATATTTGGCCCCTGCGATTTTCAGCATCTGAGACTTCTCCAAACTCAGAATATGGTGATTGTACCAAAACGTAGCAGTTTCAGTATTTAGGGTTTCTCTAGCTAGGGGTCAAACTAGGGTTTGACTTTCCCAGAGATTTACCCAACCAAATTTCTTGATCCAGGTATCTAAAATTCGGTTTTGATGAGGATAACAATCCTATGCTGGTATCACTAAAAAATTCCACTTCTGTAGAAAGCCCTAATTTCCACATCGAAGACTGAAAATGCTCGGAATCAAATTCTGCTTCGACCGAAAGATGCGCCCTAGGGAGGAGAGTAAGTCCACCTTACTTTTGCTGAAAATTAGTGGAGAAAGATCCACAAACAGGGAAGCCCTAGCCTCCACAGCTGCACAGTGTCTTCTTCTCAGGTTAGCTCTAATACCATGTTAGTTTTTCAACATTCAAGCTAGCATTATGTTAGGATCTTTTCACTGAGAGAATAACAAGTACAGCAATAACATAATCACATCACATGAGACAAGAGACACAAAGGGTTTTGATCGAGGAAAACATAAATGGAGAAAACCTCGCAAATTCCTCTAAGATAGTATCACCACAAGATGTGAAACCCAAAACAATAAGATGACCTCCCAACACAGTAGTAGCCTTCTGTCTTCTGTCAAGCCAAAGTATTTCCTTCTCCAAAGGTGTGCCACACTTGAGAGAGCAAGTGATGTAATTCACAAGTGACAAATAGAGAGACTCTCACTCTCTATTTATATTCATCCGTTCACTTGAATTACATTTTCACACGTAGGCTCAACCTAATATTACTTACCCGAGCCTACACCTTAATTAGTGTATAATAACTCAAGTGCCCCGAAACTGTGGGGACTTACCTAATGACTTGATATGACTTGTTTACTTTATTAAACCTCCCGATCAGAACATCGGGGAATGACAACATGACTCAAATACATAACAGAAACATTCCAGAATAAACATCGGGTTACAATACATGGAAGAATACATTCCGAAGTTACATATACATCAACAGAAAGGTCAAATCCAAGCAATCTCAAGGCATAGGGAAGGACAGGAGTCAAGTGAGTCGGATCCATGTCAAGGAAAATTTCAAAAGGATTTGGATTTTGTACACATATCGATGTACGTGGTTTTAGGTGTCAAACCCATGTATATATGCGATTAAGGGATTAAAAGTCGCATATATCATTTTTAACATGTTTTTAGGGATGATCAAGGAAACATCAAAGGACAAAAAATGGTCCATGGGGTCTAAGGAGTATGCAGCAGGATAGGGGAAGGCTATACAAAGTGTGATTTACCTAGAGTGGTAAAATCAGCTATAACAGATGCCCCCTAATGTGTGAGGTCAGAGGGGTCATACGATGGCCGAAATACATTATAAGTCCATCCCAGAAGTGGAGTGATGAAGGATCCCAAATGGAAGACCAACCACCCAATGAGCATAGTACAATGATACAATTTTGCACATAACTGCAAATACATATAGCAGTCTCGGATACATAAGATTACAATGGACATGAATAGGCATGATACAAGATATCACATAAGTGGTCATCGCCATGTACAATATACATAGATCAGAATCTCCATGATGAAGATATACAAAGGACCATGATCTCCATAATGGCTAAAGATATATAATAGATCAAAATGTCCATAATGGCTGGAAATGTCTAACAAATACTGGAATCAATTCACGAGAGTTGAAATCTCATGAACAATGGCATGATCAAGGAGGTAGCTTATAAGAGATGCCACCAATCTAGAAGGTCTTCTACACACACCGCTACAAGTACATGTCCTACTATGTGAATAGAGGTGTTGAGGTTGAACATAGTAGTCCATCATCTGATTATCGGTCATTAATGTATACCATTAACAAACGCGAGATCACCCACCGATAATGAAAATGGGAATAAAGGTACTAAAGTGCAAACTAACAAGTGTGAATAAATGTGTTGAGGTCGAACACTTGATAGGATCCATCGATCATGGGACATTGATGTATTCCCAAAGACTATCGATGGTCAGAGAACCTGGCACTGATGATTGCAAGTCTCAAGGCACTCAAAATGACTCTAGATTCCAATCCTAGAATAAATGATCTGAAGTCGATGGGATGAAATCCGCTGGAAGGAGGGCATTAATGCATCCCCCATCATCCAACACGAGGTACTCAGTAAAGCTATATAATGTGGAAGGACTCGATCATAAGGTGCACAAACCAGTAACTGTACTAGGATTGGACGACATGCAATGTCAAGATAACTGAGGAATGGCTGAATCAGGCTTCAACTTCCTTCGAACAAGAGCATAATGGTGTAAGGTGACTGAATGAAGGCAGCATAGACTCGATATACAAACTGGGACATCTCTGTGACATAGGAGGCATCGACAAAGGCTCCATAGGGACTGGAAGCTTAACCAGTCGGTGGAGATAAACTCAAATAAACGAGTACGGCTCCTAAAGTCAAACTATAACCAAACCAATGGATGTGATATACAGTGCTCTGTTCGAAGGTGACACGACTCGATAGCTACCAAAGATAACATATTTCCTTGTCCGGCTTTTTGGTTTTTTTATTTTTTTGGACTTTTTCAGTTATTTAAAAATCTTGAAAAAGAATAAAATTTCTTTATAGTTATAGACTAGGAGGAGACGAGTGTCATAAGGGAAAAAAAACTAGTGCCAAGCAGTGGAACATACCTATGCTCAATGCAAGGATACATGTGTAGGATATTGACACTCGGGGGAAAATCCCCTCTCGGTAAAAAGGGAAACAAGCTGCGAAGGATATAAAAAATGGCTCTGCATGGCTAGACATGAGACAAGCACGGGCTATATGGCTGAAACGCAATGTCAGGGGAGCCAACATAAAGCTCAATAAGGTAGGAAAAGCTCATGCTAATGCATTCACAACTTGACATGAGGGAGTCCTGAGGGAAATAGGCCAGCAAAAGATCAAAAGGAGTATGGAGCTCTTGAAAAATTTCATGGCAATACTATACAATGGACTCCCACACCCTAAAGGAGCAAACATCAACATGGGAACCAAATGAAAATAAGGCGCTAACTAGGGTACCCATGTAAGGTGAATCTCTACCCCTCATATCATGCCACTTATAAAGCAGTAAGAAGGTTCCGTGACATAATAGAGTGGGTTCATACCTAAGGTCATTATGAAATGGTCATAAGGTCATGCAAAATGCAAATGATGATGAAACCTAACCTATATGCCAGTTTAGACATGATACCTGAGATCGACACAAATGGGTCAATCCAATGGATGAAACGACACTGAAAAATGGTCCTCTACATCATGAATTATGTCAAAAATGGTAAAAAATGGTTAGAAAATGTCAAAACTATAGGAAAGGGGGTAAAAATTTTCAAATATTTGAAAAATTTATATAAATAGTAAACAATTCAAAATATTATAAAACATTTGAAACTTTTACCCATTTGAGCTTAGATTTTCCACAACGAATTCCAGGAGATCTAGCCGGCGGAATCCACTACCGTTTCTTCCAGGTATTTACCCATGCTCTTCTCTTTTATTTTGATGCAATTTTTATGAAATTCCATGGTCAATTAAGCTTTCTAGGCCAAACTAAAATGGGCGCTACGGCCCACGCATAAATAAAGGGTTTTTCTGTGTATAGGGATAGATATACGGGAAAAATTCTCCCAAAGCCGTGTACATATGCAGCTATTTTGAAAACAGTCATGTATGAGGCCACAAATAAGATTTTCTAAGTAATATAATGGGAAAATTTTCAATTTCTTGTGCAGGATGGTCCTAGAGTGGAGAGAGCGTGAACATGGTGAGGTAGAGGAAGCAGTAAGGGCCGATCTAATGGCTCAACAAGTTCTATGTGCATGTGGACTCTACAAGTTTTGGTGTCTTGGTGGTTTGAGGGCCAAACCAAGACTATTATAGATGCTGGTGGATTACTGGAATCTAGACTTGGAGTCCTTCCAGATAGATGGGATGTCCCTCGCTATAGAGGTGGAGGACATATACTTCATTACTGGGCTTTCTAGATGAGGGGAAGTGGTGAACCTTCGTTCCCATGGTGGGCCAGGAGGTGGCCTGACTATCGACGAGTACATTGCGGTGTGCTGCTATCCAGACATAGAGAAGGTGGGGAGTCAGGTCCCTACCAACGCTATACATGTGCTGGGACTAAAGGCCATATTATTGACATTGGGCAGGATAGCAGGATTGGCATCACTCCACCAGGCCCCGTAGCCTCTGATTTTCTATGCAGTGGAGTGCATGAGACCCACGATTTATGACTGGAGCACTACACTACTGAGCAACATGAAACATCAGCTCAATGAGTGTAAGGCAGGTAGAGTGCAGAACTTTTGGTTCAGCAATATAATGAGGATGTTTTTCTTCGAGCGTGTTCCAAGATTGAGCCCCAGAGTGGACGTTCCTCTTCACGGGGTTCGAAATCCAGCCCAATGGCATTAGGCAGATGCGATGCACAGATTGGGGGGTGGTAGGGTGGCCAACCCCTATCCAGCTGAGTTCTTTCTGTGGTGGCAATGATAGATAGTTGCCATCGATAACTACCCCTATGCGGGGATAGATTTTCGAGGGGACCTAGACATGCCGCTACCACTAGGATCAGCATATGGCGATAGAGGTAACGAATCTCGATCCTCTCTTTTTTAAATTTTTTGAGTTATTTACTTTTTGTGTTTTCTTGATTATATGGAATCAAAAAGACATATTTTTGCATGACAATACATAGTGACATCTACCAGTTGTGTGCAGATGTGGGACCACAGCGGCCAGATGGCTTCCCTCATCATAGACAGAGGGGAAGAGGACATGATATCATGGGTGTGGATGCGGAGCGGACACTCTAGAGAATTCATACCAATTTTTTCAGGCTGACACATAGGGTTCCCATGAAATAAGTCGAGGACTTGGCTGAGGCTATGCAGGGCCAGGTGGTGGGTGTACCACAAGCATGGGTGCGATTGTTCCGACGACTAGCTAGAGCCGTAGTGAACTTCCATGACTGCAACCCTCCTCCTCCTCCACAGGTTTAGACACCTGGGAGTGTATATATTTTGTACTATCGTGTATTATATGTTGGTGGCTCAAGAGCCCCAATTTTGTATCATGACACTATGTATTATCACATTTTGGGTTTTATATAAAATTCTTTATGGTGATCGGTTTATTTATTTACATGTGTAAAAATTGTGTTTGTGATGAATTTACTATGTATGAAACAAATGCCAATCTAACATGTAGTTAGCATATGATTCAGCAACTTGATTATTAATTCTTGAAATGTGTATATATGTTATATTGTCAAATTGTCGTTCTAACAATCTCACACATAAGAATCTTCTCAATAACGTCGGATCTCTAACATGGTACAAACCACTAAGCTGTGACATTACTAACTACGAATCAAGATGTACCTTAAGAGAGAGAACACCTTGTGAAATGGCATCCCTTAGAAGCTCAATAATGGCACTATATTCAGCAACATTGTTGGAATATGGACGCAGACATATGCCTCCTGAAGACAGTACCTGACCCGTAGGAGTATAAATCACCCAAGCAACAGAGGCTGAGTGTTGAGTGTGATGGCTCACACCATCCACGAATCCTATGTAGGTGGAAGATTCCATTGACATATGCCAAAAGAAATGAAAACTAATCACAAACCCGATCATGATAAGAAAAATACCTAACTATGCAAAACTGTACACTAATATACAATAAGTAGCCTTGGCTGAAAATCATGAATAGTATTTCTTGAGATAGAGCCCATTTCTAGGCTTTTCCATGGTCATTCCTTTGTAATCCACTAACTCATAAGCACCCTTCTCTAACATATGTTTGACCATGTAAGGGCCCTGCCACATAGGATTAAATTTTCCTGCCCCCAAGGGTTCTTTCGGTTGATCCCACAAAAGGACCAAGTCTCCCTCACTAAACATCCTTGGATGGATAGACTTATCGTACTGGACCTTTACATGATGTTTATTGACTTCTAGAGTCACCAAGGCATCCCAACGCTGCTCATCAAGTTGCTCAAGGTGGACCAAACGCTCCTCCAATGGTGAAGTGTCTAGTAAGAGTTCCATACCTAGCTTCAAAGAAGGAATCTCGCATTCAACCGGCAATATCGACTCCACTCCATGTACAAGTTGATATGGAGAAGAACCTGTGGCAGTCTCAACAACTGTTCTATATGCCCACAAAGCAGAATATAACATGATGTGCCAATTATTCTTGATTTGTGTGATGGTTCGTTGGAGAATGGATTTGAGTGATTTATTCACTGCTTCTACCTGTCCATTTGCTTGAGGGTAGTAAGAAGAGGAATGCTCTTGCTTGTACCCTAACTCTAATGCAAATTCTTCCATCATACGGTTCTAAAAGTGTGAGCCATGTTCAGTGACAAGCTCTTTCAGAATCTCGAACTGAGTAATAATTTGGTTGAATATGAAGTGGGCGGCTATCTCACCGTTGGATTTTACTGTAGGCATATCCTCAACCCATTTCGTGAAGAAATCAATAGCCACTATAATATGATGGTGCCCCCCAGCTGAAGCTGGGTTGCAATCCATAAAATCGAGCCCCCACTTAGTGAAGGGACCGGCGGTGATAATGGAATGTAACGGGGCAGGTTTCAAGCACATATTATGTGCAAAAACCTGGCAAGGGTGGCACCTCTTGACCGCATCAACACAATCCTTAAAGATCGATGGCCATAAATAACCCACTCTTAAGATATTTTGAGCTGTAGAAAGCCCAGATAAATGACCACCACATGCCCCTTTGTGGAAATCATTCAACACTACCTCAGCCTCTTCATGAGTTAAACAATGTCGTAAAATGGAATCTACCCCATGGCAGTACAAAGTGTTATCCACTATGAGGTAGTTCTTAGAGACGTGACATAATCGTCATCGTTCATCTCATGAGAGGTGAGTAGGGGTCTTCAATGTTTGTAAATATATTATGATATCCCCATACCATGGGTCTAAATTTGAGATTAAGAAGATGTGTTCATCAACAAACGTATCTTCACAAACCAACTCCTCGGCCTCGCTCAGGAAATCTGATATAAGCTCTGCAAAAATTAAAGACTTCTTCTATTTTGCCGAAAAAAATTTGAGATTGAATTCTTGCAGAATGAAAATCCATTTATTATATTTTCCCCCAATCATCCTTCAGGTGAGGATGAATTGAAATGGATTGACATGGGCTACAACCAAGGTCTGGCGAAGGAGAATATAATGTCTCAACTACTGAACCACATGTACGGTAGCTAAAGCAATCTTCTCAACATGAGAATAATGAATCTATGCATTAATAAGGTTCCAGCTCAGATAATATATGACATGCTCTTGGAGCTCCTCATCCTCTTGAACCAAAACCATACCAATCTTCTCCATGGACATGGACACATAAAGTAGGAAATCATGACTATAATCCGGGGGACTAATCACTAGGGTCGATGCTAGGGCTCGCTTGAGTGCATCAAAGGACACCTGGGCTCACCCATCCCAATAAAAGGGGGTGTCCTTCTTCGATAGACACATGAAGCCTCTAGTCAAATTGGCAAAGTTGACAACAAATCTCGGTAATAAGTTTGCCATGCCTTGCAAACATTGAAGATGACGAATATTCTTTGGGGGAGACAACTGAAGTATTTCCTCAACCTTCAAAGGGTCGACTCTTATACCCTCTTTAGAAATGATGAATCCTAACAAACGACTTGACTTCATGCAAAATATGCACTTATGAGGATTTAATCTAACCGAATAGTGCCGCCATCTTTCGAATACCAATCTCAAGTGATAGGGATGACGCATTCTCATATGAGAATGAGCAGCAAGGTCATCCAACAATACTTTGATAATTGACTTGAGATCACGGAAAATCAAGGTCATTGCCCGCTAAAATGTAGCTCCAGAGTTTTTAAGGCCGAAAGGCATTTTTCAATATGAAAACGTTCCCCAAGGACAAATAAATGCAGTCTTATGTTGGTCCTCAAGTTTAATCTGTATCTGATTATATCCGAAAAATATTTCCATGAAGGAAAAAACCTCGCTACCCGCACACTCATCCAAAATATGATCAATAAATGATGTGGGGAAATTGTCCTTAGGACAGGCATGATTCAAATTGTGAAAATCAGTACATATGCGGATCACTCCCTGCTTCTTATCCACCAAAACTGGGTTTGAAACCCACTCCGTCAAGGGAACGAGATAGATGAAACCAACTTTCAACAGCTTCTCTATCTCTACCTTAATCGTGGGTTCTTTCTTAGGATTCACTACATGCAAACGTTGTCGAACAGGATTAGCATTGGGGTAAGTCTTAATCTCGTGCTCGACAATACGAGGGTCAATACCTGGCATCTCATCGTAAGACCAAGAAAAAATATCACAAAATTCCTTAAATAGCTCGGTGTATTCTAGAATCTCAACATGGGAAGATTCTGCCCCAATATAGACATTCTCTATCATGCCAGGATCGCGAGAGATGTTGATGGGAATCTTTGAAGATATGTTCGCCATGTTTCCATAAGCCATCAGACCAGGAGATCTTAATGGAACCATAGGAATACCAACTCTCTGACTAAGAACCACCCTAAAATCCTCATGCTCCAAGTGGTCAAGCTCGGGAAGAAAGTAAGATCTATGATGGAGTTCCTCCCATGGTGGCTCAACTCTCGACATAGCCTCAATAGTTGATTCATCTGAAGGGAAAACCATATCAAGGAGCTCATGTGCATGATAAGACTGTACTGCCCATGCTGGCAGCACACACGGGTCCTCCTCTTTTTTCCATGAAGAGGAAGAACTAGGCTCTGCAACACACTTGAGATTATCTTGATAAGCTATCATAGTTGCAGGCAACGGCATGTATGTCACGATGGGCTTACTCAGAGTACTTGGTGTAGGAAGAATCCATGGATCTTCCATATGACTCATGCGAAAATACACCGATCTCATAGATGTCGAAGCCTCACTGGAACTAGATCCTATCATAAGGATCAATGCAGGACAACCAAAGCTTCCCATGAGGGATGGATACATTCCTACACTAACACTCTCGGTTGCCAGCTGATAGTGTTGAACGATTGGGATCGAAGCTCTTGAAGATGCGGTAACAGACAAATTCTTGAATGTCATTTGATCAATCGTTATGATATTCCCGTTATGTGGAAAGCATACAACGCAAAACAGGGAAGAAGCAATGGCTTGCATACTGTACATCCAATTCCTACCTAGCAAGAGATTGTAGTCAAGGGGTGCATCAACAACCTCGACCTCTATCGCAACGGTATTCCCTCCCAAATGGACTTTAAGGGAAGGAAGGATGCCATGCAGCCTAAAGGGTCTCCCATCAAACGTAGTTAACATGGTTGCTGATTTAGACAGCTCAAGGGAACGTAGACCCTTCCAACATGATAAAGACATCACAGAAGTAGTAGCGCCTTCATCAATCACAGTGCGCTTGACGGTCATATTAAGACATTCTACATGAATCAAAAGAGACACATAATAGGGAAAGTGAGGCTGAAGTCCCGCGGTTTCAAATTTAATCACGGAGGAATAATCATCATCATTCACACCAAGGGCAGAAAGAAACACCTTCCTTTGTGAAGGACAATTCTGAAGCACTTCCAATGCAGACATCGCACAAAGAGTGTGGCCCAAATCCTCAACAACTGAATAGTTCTAGGCAGCTCAGGCATTTGGATTGTGCCCTGAATGCTTAAGGACTCCCTTAGGAATGTGAGGTGCAGCTTCAAGTTTATCCATAGGTTTCTCAATACGCAAAGGAGACCCTTGTGGATTAGGCTCTTTGCCTGGGCTGGGTTGTGACGAACCATAATATTTCGCATAGGTCACAACTTTCGCAGCACGTACCATGTTAATGCAACCATGACCACTACCCTATGGTGGATCCTGATCACCACCAAACTGGTCATGGGACCTTGAGTTCATATTTTGATTGTGCAGTAAAGTGTTAGTTAGCACAGCTGGGCCCTGTGCCAAGAACTTCGAGGCTTCCTCAATACAAGGGCACAAGTAAATGAGGTGATCGTCCTTACATAACTTGCAAGGTAACTTAACCTAACGTTTAGATTGCTTGTCCCCCCCATCATTACGACCATTCTTGTCATTACTATTAGCATTCTCATTCTTATTCCCACCCTTACGATTATTCTTACCCTTTTTTCTATTCCGTCCCGGCTGCTGGTTACCCTTCTAGTCCGAGGATTGCACTGAAAGTACACTCACCATTTGGGTGATTTGAGATGAAGCTGTAGCTTGTCCTGAAGTAGATTGGTTGATTGACAATTGAATAACTTGTTTTGCAACCGAATCCATAGGTTTTGCACTTCCACAACCCACAATGCCATCGGCATGTGGTCCAGGTTTGACTTTGGGGTTGAAACTGGAACGTGGAGCATTGGGAATACTCTCATTTAACAAACCGGAATGAGCATAGATCAAGTCCAGTTGCTACGCCCTAAAAATCACTTGTTCCTCATTCTACACTCTGGATGTAGAAACATCCTTCGCTATATATGGCAATAATGACTTTAGAAACCATTCGAGGAGGAATTCTGGCGGTATAAAGGCTTTAATTAACCTCTTCCATCTACGCCACTCTTGGATATGATCCGAGATATGTGTGGCTTTATCCTGCCGAAATGTCGACAAGAGTTCAGTACCAACGTCATAACACACTGGTAGATGGAAGTGGTTAAGAAAAGACATCGCAAGGTAATCGAATAGAGTGAATTCTCCCCTAGGTAGCTCTATATACCACTTCGCGGCATGCCCTGTAAGGGTTCGTTGAAATAGCCTTAAATGGATGGAGTCCCGATGTAAGAAATTCGAAGAGCACCATAGGTGAAAAGTAGTAACGTGTTCACTCGGATCCTCTCCCGGTTTGCCCTCGAA
This sequence comes from Pseudotsuga menziesii, assembly GCA_001517045.1. Classification (NCBI taxonomy): domain Eukaryota; kingdom Viridiplantae; phylum Streptophyta; class Pinopsida; order Pinales; family Pinaceae; genus Pseudotsuga; species Pseudotsuga menziesii. Next base: position 119,460 of record LPNX010682495.1, on the reverse strand, counting down.
CTTAGGTATGTCTGAGGGAAGCTTAGTCATTAGAGGAAATTTCAACTCAAGATGGGCCTCCTAAAATGAACTAATAAAATAATAGTTAAAATAATAAAATAATATTTATTAATTTTGGAGGAAGAAAAGAAAAAAACTACTTTTTTGTTTGTATTTTTGACATATCTCCCTGTGTTTTTACTCAAATTTCGATCGGGATAGCTCGATGGATGCGGAATTAAATTCCCCATCCAACGAGTACCCACTCGGCATACTTTTGACAGACCCTGCTACCCCAAAAACAAGAAATACCTGAGTATTCCGAGTGGGTACTCGTTGGATGGGGAATTTAATTCCGTATCCATTGAGCTATCCCGATCGAAATTTGAGTAAAAACACGAGGAGATATGTCAAAAATACAAACAAAAAAAGTAGTTTTTTTATGATACATGTCCCCAAATTTATATTAAAAAAGTGTTTAAGACCTATATGGTATTTCAAATTTAAAGCAATTTCTTTGGCTAACACATGATGACATGGAATTTGAATAAAAGTTAAAAGGCCCATTTTGAGTTGAAATTTCCTCTAATGAGGGACAGCCGGCCAAGCCGGGTCATGAGCTACAGGATCGTTTATCAATCTCAACAAGTTAGGAAAATTGAGCGTCACGAGGAAAGGGACCCTAGGATGATGAGGTCGATGGACCTTTCCCTAATTCATATAGGTATGATTACCACCATGGCCTTGGCCATAGTGACCTCCTCCCGTATGACTCGTATAGGGTGACGTGGAAGCACCATAGTGTGGTGGACCTTGACTATTAGGAGCTATGAAGCCGTAATTAGGAGAGTAAGCAGGTTATTGATACCTGCCCCCATAAGATGAAGAACCCTGTACATATTGTGTCCCATAATAGGGTCCATAAGTCATCACATGTGATGCCCCATGGGCCACTCTATAAGTAGGAACATACATTCCAAAAGCAGGAATATACATTTTGGAAGTAGTAATGTGAACTCTAGAAGTATGAGCATGACCTCCCGGAACAACACGCGATACATGAAGCTGAGACACAGCCGGTCTAGTAACCGCAGTACGGACATGACTCGTAGCAACATTTTGGCCCGAAGGACCACGTGAATAAGGTGGGGCGTGAACATTTGAAGAAGTAGGGACAGAGGATGGAGGGACCTGAGTAATAATGTACATACTATTCCCTATCGTCACCCGTCTCATGTCTGGTATCCTAATAGGATCACTAACCCTAGACCTAGGAGAAATATGTGATGTAACTTCCACCACTGGGATGGAAGGTGCAATGTGACTAGTGCTCCCAAACCTCTCTGCATGGTAAGGAATGAGAGTGCCCCCAGGCATAGTGTTATGCTCGAACTCAAATTCGACATGAAATGCCAAATCATGTGTGGGAAAACCAGACATACCATAACTACCATAGCTAGTGCTTACAGGTTCAAAATGAGTCTTGGCATCCTCCGGCATTCCATACCGGCAATGCGTCAATGGGGAATCAACTCTAGAGTGAGTAGGTCTATCATGAAAGGTTCCTATCTCAAAATTCACAGGCCCTAACTCAGCCAAGTCGGGCGAAGGATCGTAGGTAGGAGTAAACTCCCCATCATCCACTCGAATGGGAGAAGGTGGTTCAGGAATAATTTCCATATGGTCTCCCATGGTGTGTGAATCAATGTGTGAAATAGTCCGCCTAGACTATCTAGGTCTCTCTCCCAAAGGAGGAGGAGAAGTAGAAGGTGAAAGTCCTACTAAACGATGAGAATGGCAAGGAGCCGCATGCGAATCCACAATGACTGAAAGAATAGAAAAGACTCTCTATTTACACAAACCCTAGGCAAGCTATCATGCACAGAGTAATCACTAATAAAATCTAAATCCAAATGCAAGAAAACAAGGACAGGATAAGTGATCTCCTAAATGAAGTAGGTATGTCTCACCTAGGAGAGGCTTGAGACTCCCATACACAACAAGTGGAGGTACGTAACCAATTATTGTGGCCCTCAGCTTCAATGCATAAAGTGACTATGCTCTCTGACCCCAACCTGGCCGGGACACCTGCAGAATAACCCCTGCAAATTACCCCATCGATATCCTAGGTAAGGCCACTAAGGTCACCTCAATATAATCAATGCTCAGGCGGACAGTCATAGGCGGGATTGACTATATGGGTAGGGTAGCAAATCTTGAAACTCTCAAAAGAGCCCCTAGATACGAATACAATCATGTAAATATCTCCGATTCCACTCAGTTATGACTAGGGGTCATCCCAATCAATAACCACTCACACTGCCTCGTGCTTAACTTCCTTTTGAGAGGGGGATCCTGAGAAACACTGGTTATACCAAGGATCTCACACACTCACCTGGATAGACACATACATGTTGTTGTTTAGTGGTCTTGGAGAATTTACTCACAATGAACTATTCCAAGACCCTAAAACCTAAGCTTGTTGGTGCAACCTATAAAATAAAAGAGTGTAATTCATTTTAATTTAACATTGATTTTAATTTTCTTTATTACTCGAAAGAGGGATATGGCTGTGCAACTAGTGGTGTTATGACACAACATGAAGTAAAATGCACACCTAACAATCAATGCAAATGCATTGTGTCCATGAAAATAGGGTATGCTACTACGTGAAATGTACAATTTTTCTTCAAATGATGAATGCAAGCTTTCCTATATGAAAACCTAACTAGTATTCCAAAGCAAATCTAGTGCAAGTACAATGCAAAATGCAAAATGCAATGCATGATGATAAGCAAATGTTTTTGGCTTTTTTGAAATAAAATGAGATACAAAAAGAAAAAGAATTATTCTACAACCCCTAGACTCTACAAGCACACTCAAACAACACTCGAGCAAAGCACTAAGGTAAAATAAATCTAATGCACTAATCCCAAACAAAAAATTGAAAATGCCATGACAAGAACCTTCTTAAAAAAAAAATTTAGCCTAAAAAAAATGTCTTTGGTCAGAAACAGAGGTATAAACAGACTCAGGCAGTGCCAAAGGAGACTCAGCAATCATCAAACTTCACCCAGCAACCTTTTAACTTCCACTAAAAGGAAAAACTAAGGGCACACATGAATGTTCGCAGTAAACCCGCATGTATACACTGAAATCACAGAGAAACCCGTGTGTATACACGACTGTGATTTAAAAAATCGTGTACAGGAAGAAATGTGCATAAAATCAAGGCAAACAGACAAGCTGAGACAAACCTCACACCAATCTGACACTACCAGGAAAACATGCCCCCAGAACCAACACAAAAACAAGAGAGAAAGAGCAATTCAAATTCATTGAATGTCGATAGAACAACCCCCAAGTGAAAACTACTAGGAATTCCCCAGTGAAGTCACCAATTTTGTTACGGAGAGAAATTCCTATGGCTTGGGGTACCACAATAGACAGCTTGACTCCAGAAATCAATCTTTTCCAATATGCAATACAAAGTAAATGTCTAACACTAAAGAATCAAACCTCGTACCTTATTCTGGATGGTTGAAGTAGATCCCCGTTGAGATTTCCAACTTTATCTTGAATTGATAAATTACTTCCTCAACAACAAGTAAACAATACAAGCATACTATATATCATGGTTTTAGATATATTCTAGCATATATAATCAACAATGTATAAGCATTTGAAATAATCCCATGGATAAAATATTCATTCAAACACACATTATTGGACAGGAAAAGATATTTCTATTCATATAAATCAGAGATTACAATAGATATAACCTCTATCGGCAAGTCTGCAAATCAGATAAACTGAATCCCCCACTTGGGCCTCCACCACCTCAATCATCCATCTCTCTATAGCAAGCTCACAAGCAAAAGGCAAGGTTGGGAAGAACACACTAGTGCTCCAAGGGACATAGGGATGCAGACTCAAGCATAAGTTCCGACAACAATGGACTATAGTTTCTTTGCTCTCAATTCTCTCATATACCTTCAATGTACTATAGAGTTCCTTATATAGCTTTTCAAAGGGGTAATGAAAGGTCGAATCCGAGCGATCTCAAGGCATAGGGAAGGCCAGGAGTCAAGTGATTCGGATCCATGTCAAGGAAAACTCCAAAAATATTTGGATTTTGTACACATCCCAATGTATGTGGTTTTAGGTGTCAAACCCGCATATATACACTATTAAGGGATTAAAAGTCACGTATAGCATTTTTCACATCTTTTTAGGGATGATCAAGGAAACATCAAAGGACAAAAAATGGTCCATGGGGTCTAAGGAGTCTGCAGCGGGATAGGGGAAGGCTATACAAAGTGTGATGTACCTGGAGTGGTAAAATCAGCTATAACAAACATGCACAATGCGTCGTGATTAACTCCTATGTAAGAGAATATTCCTAAGAATACCAATTATAGTAAGGATTTCTCCTCTCCCTGGTCAGACACCTAAATTGTTTTTGGTTTATAGTCTTAGAGAATTTTACTCACACAATCCTATTGCAAGAATATGAAACCTAAGCTTGTTGGTGAATGCTATAAAATAAAATCATTCTAATCAATTTCAAATTAAGTGTTCATTTTAATAAGTTGTGCTTACTCAAGGTATATGGTAGTGAAACTAGTGATATTATGACCCAACAATAAAATAAAATATGCATACCTAACAACAATTCCAAGTGCAATCTTGTTTTCCAAATGAAAAGATGGTATGCCACTAAATGAAATGCATACAAATAATTTCCTTTCGTTTCAAAAGACAATGCAATCTTTCCTAAATGATAGCCTAGACTAATTTTATTCCAAGCAACCCAATGCAAGTGCTTTTTCAATGCAAATACAAAATGCAAATGAACTTGCAATAATGAAAATATTTTTGTATTTTCATGATAAATGAATGAAAATGGAAAAGAGAACCACCAAAATCTTAGACCCTATAGAAAGGATAAAGACACAATCCAATCAATACACCAAGACTCAATGATTCATGCACTAAAATTAAAACAAAAAGAAGAAAATGACAAGAACAACTTTGCTAAGAAATTAATAAAAAAGAGGTTTCCATCCACAAAAGAAGCAACCAACATATATCATAAGGGCCCTGGAAGACTTAACAACACTCACATCCCACCCAGCCATCTCTCAAATCAATATATCAATCAAAACTTGCAGTGTGCACGATTTTTCAAAGAACAACAACGTATATATGTGACCTACCAAAGGACAAATTATGTATATACGCGATTGTCAATGTTGTGACCTGAATATTCAAATAAAAGGGGGTAAAAAGGAAATATTGGGGCTAAACCACTCCAAGGGATTGTCAACAGATGATATACTACCAAATGCGACACAAAAATGCAAAGAAACAAAAATCAATTTAAGCAAAAATGCACCCAAAAAACCCCCCAAAAAATGAGACTTCCTCGCCACAGTCACCAATTTTTTTATGAAGAAAATATTCCTATGGCTTGGGATGGACCACAATAGACAATATAACACTAGAAATCACATCCATTCTCAAATATGCTAGGTAAATAAAAGCATCTACAACTAAGGGATAGAAATCGTACCTCAACAGGATGGTTGAAGAAGACTAGCGTTGAGCTCATGATCAAACGCTTGTTCCCTACAATTTTTCGTCAACAAAAAATATATATCCAAGAATAAAATATATTAAATGTTAGCATTCAAATTAGAATAATCCATTTAAACATGTATAAATTAACTATATCCATGGACACAAATATAAACAATTGTACATGAAATGTGGATGAGAAATGGATATTTCTATTAATGTAAAACCATATATATAATGTGACAACCTTTGTTGGAACCTTGTCATAACCGAGAAACCAAGTTCCTCCACCTGGGCCTCCACCACTTCAATCCTCCATAGCAAGGAAAGTTCACAAAGACAATGGAGAGCTTGGGAGATGAACATTAAGAGTTCTATGAACATGGATAAAGGGATCTAGACTCAAGTATATGCCAATGGGAAAAAAAATATTATATTTTCCTTACTCTCAAAGTTTCTCCTCCTCCAATGCTTCACAAGGGATTAATATATATCTCTCAAATGGGAAATGGAGGGTTGAATCCGAGTGTTTCCAGGCATATGGAATGCCAAGGATTGTGATATTCATTACTTGATGAGGAAAACTCCAAATATTTTTTGGGTTTTGAGCACAAAACCCAATGTACATGGGTTGTAATGGTGCAAGATGTGTATACGTGGGCTACATAGCTATTGACCCACGTGTATCTTCAAAAATGTCTTTTTTAGCGTTAAACGGAAGCCTCAAAGCTATATTGAATAAGGGGTTCATAGTGAGTTTGCATAGGGACAAGGGAAGGCCATCAAGGCATGCTGCATAAGGTGTGGCAAATCATGCTATAACATTGGGAAATGTGTATGTTGCTTGTGTATGAGTGCCTAATTTATTGAATGACAAGTTAATGGAAACATTATGTGTGTTGATGAGAAATTGCTTATATGAATAGTTCATAATGCTTGTTAAGTATGAAGTTAAGCGATGGATTCCATGGTTGGACATTCACAAAGAAGCCAATAAGTTCCAAAGGTTGTTATTACTTTATGTTTGATTGAATTAATCCTTAGTTAGGCATTGGTATCCAAGCCTTTGATCTCCAAAGGATGTAAATGATTTTCTGTGTGAAGGAATGGTTTAAGTGTCTAATACATTTTAGTTTCATAGTCCCTTCATGATTAAAATGTTAATGGAGATATGTTACAGTATGCATGTTTGGGTAGGAATTCTTTCATGCTTGGTAATGTAGTATTAAGGATTTTGTTCCTTGGTTATCATGTGGATACCTTATATATGCTAAAGGTTGTAAGTTGCCAGGTTTCTCAATGTTTTCCTAACATTGTAATTGCTTATCATTGTTTTAAAGAGAAGTTTGTATTCCCAAATTTGTTCACTCTTGCATGAAAGATAATAATGCATGTAATGTAGCTCTGTTTTTTAGTTTTGATGAAAAGGAGATGTAAGATTGTGAAGTATGTTGTGTTTCCCTTTGTTTGTTATCAAACATGTGGATGAATCCTTTATTTGGTTTGAGGCTTGCTTGTTGGTTGAAACCTATATTTTTTGGTTGTTTAACATATGTCAAGTTCGGTTGGTAGCATTGGATCGAAAGCATGTTATTTTGTGAGTTTTCTTGGTTGAATTTACCTTTTTTTGTAACACCTCAGTTTTGACCCCATTTGCATTAAAAATGTATATGATGTGTTGATGTAATTGTAACTTCAAAATGTATTCACTTGTATTTCTTATGTATTGTAACCCGATGTTTATTCCAGGATGTGTCCGTAATGTACTTGAGTCATGTCATGCCCCGATGTTCCTATCGGGAGGTTCTATAATGTAAACAAGTCATGTCAAGTTATTGTAGGTAACCCTCCTATTGGTCAAGGGTTAAAGTCCCCGTAGTTCCGGGGCAATAGGGTTATTAGACTCTCCTAGAGAACTCAGCCCTAGTAGGGTTTTGTCAAGTCAGGAATTAGTGTAAATAGAGAGCTAGCCTCTCTATTTATAACACACTCACTCACACTTAGTTGTAGCACATAGCTGAGGAAGAAGAAGACACTGGGGCTAGGAAGAAAGAGGTTACTACCGTCAGGAGATCATCTTAATATTTTGGGGTTTTAATTTTGGTCCTGATTCTATCTCTGAGGAAGTTGCGGGGTTTTCTCCATTTATGGTTTCCCCGAGGATAAACACTGTGTTCATTGTCTCTTGTGTTTGATTGTTGTGCTTGTTATTCTCTCAGTTAAAGATCCTAATGTATTGCTAGCTTAATGATAAAAATATAACATGATGTATATACTATAATTAGTCATGCCGTGGATCTAAAGGCAAAAGCCCCACCATCGATTTAGCGTTTTATGTTTCAAATTTTTTTTGATTGTGGAGCCTAATATTCCAAATCTAGAGATATTATTCAGTCATGTTTGTAACCCAGGTGTATTGTACACTCATGCCCCCTGCCTTGGCCAATAGTTTTGAAACCCATGGTATTGGGTTAACCATAGTATTTTCCCATGGTATTTCCCCTATAAAAGATAGCATTGCAACACGATTGTGTATGGTATTATTTTGTATTGGAAGAGAGACTGTGAGAGCATAAAGAGGAAGTGTAGCGGTCTTGCTGCAGGTTGTATCCCTTCACCTTTTTGGACTGTAATAAAAGGACTAGCAATTTCTTTGTGGACGTAGCCCATCGTTTGGGTGAACCATGTTATTTATGTGTCTCTCTGTAATGTTTTAACGTGTTTTGCATCTTTTTTATGATTTAACTGTATATTTGTTATTGCTTTGCGGTCTAGTTTTCTAACAATTGGTATCAGGTCCAAAAGGTCTATTTGGTTGGTAAACTCACAGGAAAGAAGGGTTCCTGGTTCGAGTGGGAGCAATGGCGGAAGAAGGAAAGTTTATGGTTGAGAAATTTAATGGCCAAATGATCCGAAAACAAGATCTTTGATACTCTATGATGTTAACATGAATTGCATAAAGAGCATGAACGAAGCTCACAAATTCACAAGAAGAGAACCAAACAGCATAGACAATGCGCACATAAAGATAACAAGTTGATAACGGTGTTCGTCTAGGATGGACTACGTCTCCGGGCCTGCTTCTCAATAGGAGGGCCAATCTATAATCTCAGCATAAGGAAAAATACATGGCAATGATACAATGATACCTTGGCGACAATGGCCAGGAAGAGAACCGCTGCCCAAAACACAACAAGACTTCTTCCAGCAACTCCGAAGCCTGAAGACGGTGTAAAACGAGTATAAACACTTGTACCTTCCCCCTGCAGAGCTATGCAATCTCCCTTCTCTCCTTTAACTACAAAGTATCCACTCCAAAGCATGCTTGACAATGGCAAATGAGAGGGTTTACATAGGCTTGTATGGACTCCTCTCACATGATCCTCATGGTTTCTCAAGTTATAACAAATTTTCCTAAATAGGCATGTGGTTACAACTTCCCTAAGTTGCTTTTCATAATAAACCAACATTTAAAAATACCCCTTTAAAATGGCATTGGATTTTTATGGTTAAAACCATATTATAATAACCATACAAAAACTAGTTAAAACCCATAACCAAGTCGAACCCACTTAAGAGCCATTTCCAAAGTTTTTTTTAAAAGCACATGTTTAAATAGTGGGCGCGTCCCACATTGTGGTTGTGCCAACGGGAGGAGGGGATATCACGTGGCCTCGTAACAAACATTATCGCATTGTAACAACCTTGGTGCATTAAAAACCATAAGCCAAAGTTTGTTATGCCACATGTGGTGGCGCTCCAACATTCATTACGTGGCAGGTAATCCTTTTGATGTTTTGTTATAACACGTGACCATGTGTTACACATGGGTCGTCCGCTCCAATGTGATTTGTGGGTTGGAGTTGTAACAAACTCCCCATGCATTGAAAACCATGGGTCGAGGCTTGCCCCAGCCCCCTTTTTCCGCCATTGCAAACGTTTCCAAGCTTAAATAAAATAATGTTAATACACAAACCACTAACCATATGTAGCCCAAGTGGTGAAGGTGGAGCGCTTATCCAAGATAGGTCATGGGGTTGAACCTTGCGGAGGCCATAATTTTTTCCTTAGACATATTGGCCAATCCCGTGTTGCCACGTGGCGGCCTGGGATTGGTCCACCTCATGCCCAGTCGATGTCTAGTCAACCACCACATCACTGCTCATACTGCCACGTCACCATCCATACGCCCAGTCAGTAGTATGCCAGCTCGGATCCATACTACCATGTGTCACCTTGTGATTGGTCCATAATGCCATGTGTCACCCTGTCAGTGGTGCCACGTGGCACCCCATTTTGCCAAATTTGCCTGTTTCATCAATACAACAGAATGCGATAACTTTCTCATACGGAGTCCGTTTGAGGTGAAACAAATGCCATTGGAATCGTCTCGACGAGACCTTCAATCTGGTGCTGGTTTTGTTGAGATTAAAGGACTTCAAAAAATTTTCCTTCTTGGATCCTCCTGGATCACCAAAACTATCAGTTATGGAAGATGCAAATGGAGGACTATCTGTACCAGAAGGATCTGTACCTGCTGTTGGGCGAAAAATCAAAATAGCCACCAGCTATGAAGGATGAAGAATGGGAGGTTCTTGACAGAAAGGCACTGGGGAAAATATGGTTGTGCTTGGCTTCGTCGGTGTCCTTCAATATTTTGAAAGAAAAAACAACAGAGGGTGTGATGAGCGCATTGAGTAAGCTCTACAAAAAACCCTCGACTTCTAACAAGGTATTTTTAATGAAGCATTTATTTAATATGAATATGTCAGAAGGTGGATCTGTTGCTGACCATTTAAATGAGTTTAATACACTTACCAGTCAGGTAAGTTATGTAAAAGTGAACTTTGATGATGAGGTTAGGGATCTTCTAATCTTGTGCTCATTGCCAGAAAGCTGGAATAGCTTGGTCATGGATGTAAGTAACTCTGTGCCTAGTTCAAACACTCTTAAGTTTGATGATGTTGTTGGTGTTATTCTTAGTGAGGAAATGCGAAGAAAAAGCATAGGTGAGACATCAGGTAATGCGTTGACCATGGAGAGCAGAGGGAGACAAAATGAGAGAGGAAGGAGCCCAGGAAATCGCGGCAAGTATAAAAAGGGCAGATCCAAGTCTAGTTTCAGAAAAATAGAGTATTGGAACTGTGGTAAGAAAGGACATCCGAAGAAAGATTGCAGAGCTCCAAAGAAGAAAGGAGACAGACAACAAGAGACTACTAAGGAAGCGAGTGTAGCAGGTGATGTGTTACAAGATGCTTTGATTCTTGCACTAGATAATACTAGTGATTACTGGGTAGTAGATTCAGGGGCTTCATGTCATGCTACAGCCCATAGGAAATTCTTTCATGATTATGTTCAAGGTGATTTTCGGCATGTGCTATTGGGGGATGATGAACCATGTAAAATTGTTGGAAAGGGTAAGGTATGGATTAAGTTAAATAATGGAAATGACTAGATGCTAAAGGATGTAAGGCACATTCCTACTATGAAAAGAAATATGATCTTAACAGGGCAGTTGGGAGATAGCGGCTATTTGTCTATGTTTGGAGAAACGTAGTGGAAGATCATTAAAGGATCACTGGTAATAGAAAAAGGAGATAGGGTAGGTACATTATATTTATGTCCTAATAATACTGATTATTCTATCTCTATAGCTTCCACATAAACAGGTGCGGCACTGTAGCATCATAGGCTTGGCCACATGAGTAAGAAGGGAATAAAAATTCTCCACTCAAGGAAATTGCTTCTAGATCTGAAGTAGGTAAGTTTGGAATTCTGTGAGAACTGTGTTTATGGAAAACTGAAGAGAGTTGGATTTCTCCGTGTTGGGAAACAAAATAAGAGTGAAAATTTAGAGCTTGTCCATACAGATGTATGGGAAGCAGCTCAAGTACAATCTCTTGGTGGATCTCATTATTATGTTACTTTTATTGATGATGCAACTAGAAAAACTTGGGTTTATTGCATAAGATAAAAATCTGATGTGTTTGATACTTTTAAGAAGTGGAAAGCTTTGGCTGAGAATGAGATAGGAAAAAGGTTGAAATGTCTCAGATCTGATAATGGAGGTGAGTACTGCAGCAAGGAGTTTGACAGTTATTGTTCACACAATGGGATTTGCAGAGAGAAGACAGTCCCTAGAACACCACAAGAAAATGGTGTGTCAGAAAAGATGAACAGAATGATCATGGAGTGTGCAAGGTGTCTGAGATTGCATGCAGGGTTTCCCTTACAGTTTTGGGTTGATGCTGTAAACACTACTATTTATTTAATAAATAGAGGGCCTTCAAGCACTTTGGATGGTGGCATTCCAGAGGAGGCATGGACAAGTGAACAGGTAAAATACTCATTTCTAAGAACTTTTGGTTGTGAATCATTTGTCCATATTGATAAAGATGATAGAACAAAGCTTGAGGCTAAATCCAAGAAATGTACCTTTATTGGATATGGGGGTGATGATTTTGGTTATCGCTTATGGGATCTTAAAAATCGCAAAATCATTAAGAGTAGAGATGTAGTATTCAATGAAAAGGTCATGTACAAAGATCAGTTGTAGGGAAATAAAGAAGAAAATGAAAACACAGAGTACACAATGCTTGATGAAATCAAAGAAAATGAAGTTCCAAAGGCACCAAAAAATCAAGAGCAGTAGTAGGTACCTGAAACTCCTGCAAATGTAAGAAAATATACCAGGTTAAGTAGACCCCCTAAATGATTCTCTCCTTCACTGTATTATTTATTGATGACTAATTCTGGTGAACTAGAGTGTTTTGAAGAAGCAATGCAGGTAGAAACTAAAAAGAAGTGGGAGCAAGGCATGGATGAGGAGATGGACTCATTGCTAACAAACCAGACATGGGATCTGGTTAAGTTGCCTACAAAAAAAGGGCATTGTAGAATAAATGGGTTTATAGGTTGAAGGAAGAATATGGAGGAAAGAAGTGGTACAAGGCTAGACTTGTTGTAAAGGGGTTTGCATAAAAGAAAGGTATAGAATTTGATGAAATATTTTCTCCTATTGTTAAAATGGCTTCAATTAGAACTGTTTTAAGTCTAGTGGCGGTAGAATATTTTCATCTTGAATAGTTAGATGTAAAAACAACCTTTCTCGAAGGGGATTTGGAGGAAGAGATTTATATGCAGCAACCACAAGGGTATGAGGTCAAAGGGAAGGAGAATTTGGTTTGCAGGTTGAAGAAGAGCTTGTATGGCCTAAAGCAAGCTCCAAGGCAGTGGTATTTAAAATTTGATAAGTTTATGACAGAACAAGGTTATGATAGATGCCATTCTAACCACTATGTTTATTTCAAGAGGATAGATAACGGAAGATATATTATCTTGTTATTGTATGTGGATGAGATGCTTGTTGTAGGGTCTAACATGTAGGATATAAATGTGCTAAAAGAAAACTAGCTAAATCATTTGTGATGAAGGATTTGGGTACTACAAAGCAAATCCTTGGTATGAGAATAACAAGAGACAGGAAAAATTGCAAATTGACATTGTCTCAAGGTGAGTACATAGAAAAGGTGTTGCAGAGGTTTAGAATGAAAAATGCAAAAGCAGTCAGTACACCTTTGGCCAGCCATTTCAAACTAAGCAAGGATATGTCTCCAGAGACACAGGAAGAGATAGATTACATGTCCAAGATTCCCTATTCATCAGCAGTTGGAAGCTTGATGTATTCCATGGTGGGCACAAGACTAGATATTGCACATGCAGTGGGAGTTGTGAGTAGGTATATGAATAATCTAGGTAAAGAGAATTGGAAACCAATACAGTGGATTCTCAGGTATTTGAGAGGTACCACTTCTCATGCATTATGTTTTGGAGGTTCAGACAATGTTCTACATGGATATGTTAATGCATATATGGCTGGTGATAAAGATAGTGTTGAGCCGTGGAAATTCATTGGCAACAACAGTAAGGGGTTCTTCCCAGTCAACGTTCCCAACTAGCCCGTGACTGTTTGGTGTAGGGAATCCATCTGGTTTGCGGTCTGGCTACCATAGGTCAAGCAACAAAAACAAAGGGTTTTACTGGTTGTGACCCGGTCCATCATATATATTTTTGTATTTTTTACTTTAAGAATGATATGCAAGTGCGTATCTAAGATGGATATTGATGAAGAATGCAAGGAGTGGTCACAATGTGATGCACAGGTTCTTACCTCTCATCTTAGACTCTCTCACATCTAAATCACACACAACTGGAAAAACAATGCTAACTAAGCTATCCCTAGGGAGCAAGATCATTAATTCATGAGTAATGTAATACTGTTCATATGTTAAGATACACCACAGATAGCTGTTCTTGAAATCAAAACAAATAAACAGAAATAAAGATATGCACAATAATATAGCTCGTCATCTATTAAAACGTCCATTACTCATAGTGGAAATTATCACAGAATAAACCAAAGAACATTGAAATAAGAACATAGGTTCAGAAAGTTAGAACTCTCTCACATTTAATGAAACACAACTAAAAATGAAATAGTTCCCCTTCAAAATTGTTCATTACGTCACATTTGAACATTCCACACAACACTTTCTCCAACAGGAAAAATTTGTAATTTTATTATTGCAAAACGAAGTAGTTCCTCTTACAACAAGTGGCTCACAAGTTTCTCTAGGAAAAATCCCCCTTTCTATCTTACTCTCCCATACATATACCAAAGGGGGAAACCTTTCGGCTCCCAAACCATTCCCTCTCACTGTTTTGTCACTTTGTGAAAATCTAGGTAACTGCTGGAGTTCCCAAGCATGATCCTTTGCTCTCTAATGATTATGCTCGACCATTCCTCAGTCTCCTTGCAAACCCTCATAATTTTCTTCGTCGAGCAACAATTCTGCAGCCTTAGGCTTTAACATGCTTTGTCCTCCAATTTGCACCTTCTTTGCCGCAATAATCTTCAACAGGATCCGAGAAACTACCATGTCTATCTGCAAACAAGAATAATTCATCATTAAATCCGTCTATCTTTAATAAACATAAACCATGATATTAAAAATGGGTACTAAAGAGGAAAAACTAGAGCTCGGTTCTTATGTGCGAAATTCAACCTAAACAAGGCACACAAGTCTCTTACGGAAAAAGATGACCTCATATTAAACGGTGGAACGATTAAGAAAAGAGCACATAAAAACCTCCATTGATGAATCAAAACACTTGACGTCAGCTCATTAGTGGATTACGCAGCTGCAATGGTGGGTAACCTACACTCTAGGGTTTTCGACTCATAGACCAAAAAAGACGCGATAAAACATCGGGTGTCGGATCCTCTGTAGGCATCGGATAACGAGTGATCTACACAACCGCAATGGTGGAAGTTCATAGGTCAAGAAAAACCCACGGACCAGTCGACATCGAAAAATCAAAGAGATAGACATCGACAAAAAGACAAACAGTCCGCCGGGCAATAAGCCTATTCTGGAGCCGCAATGGCGAAAGCTAATCAGCCTGTAGCCTTCGATTAAAGTCAAAATATTTTCTAAAAAAATGCAAAGCAAGGTCTTTTTCAAAACAGAATCTGAGTTTAGTGAAAGTTTCTAACTATCAGCACCACGTCTGACTGAATCCCGAAAGCACGGCGACTGAAAAACCACTTTAAACTTCACAGATGAAACAACTTACCACTAGAAGAGCCTTACAGTCCAAAATATGCACAGACCAAGATGGAAAATCAAATATCAAGAAATCGGCTTCAAATAATCTGACATGTAGCAGAGTGGGGCAAACAAAATAAAAAAGGAGGATCCAAAATTTCCAAAAATTTGGGAACAATTGCAGCTACAACAATTGGCAGCTAACTGGTGAATTGAGATGTTTGAATAAACTTCTCCTTGAGCAATAGACTGTTTAGCAGTGGAACCGACATATGGAATTCTTCTAGATGTCTGGATTCCCATCATGTCATGTATATGAACATTGTAATCATTGACGATAGTCCAATTTTTTGGGAATGGATACCAAAATCTCAAGGTTAGGATAACTCTTTTGAGGCTTGAGTAGGAAGATTTCATTTTAACTTTGTCTTTGGGTGGCTTCCAACTTAGACGCCACAGGATTTGAATGCATGGTGAATAGAAATATTCATTTGTTCCCCATTCCCATGCCAATCTACACTTTTGTGCGCTTTTGGACGTTTTTGTCCTTTCCTTTGAGTCCTCCTACATGCCTTTCTTTCTGAATGTTTATATTCAGGCTCCTCTATCCATAGTGTCCTTTTGTGTGAGAGATGCATTTAATTTTCAGCTCATGGATGGAGAGGAACTTTTGGAAATATTGTACTCAAATGGTTTAGTACTTCGTTTTGACACATATTGCTTTCTCAGGATATTTTTTGA
This sequence comes from Pseudotsuga menziesii, assembly GCA_001517045.1. Taxonomy (NCBI): domain Eukaryota; kingdom Viridiplantae; phylum Streptophyta; class Pinopsida; order Pinales; family Pinaceae; genus Pseudotsuga; species Pseudotsuga menziesii. Next base: position 103,552 of record LPNX010682495.1, on the reverse strand, counting down.
CTCTTATTTTCCTTTTGGCTTTCAATTCTTGGCATGGGATTATTTAATAACATACTGTTTACCCTGCTCCCCTTTCCATGGGTCTTTTGCTGTCACCCCCTAGGACATTTTAGATGTGAAATGGATGGAGCCTTGAAATAGTATTCCAAACCTTTGATTCTGAGTTATTTCAGGGATCACGTTGGACCTCGATGTGTTCATAGACACTTTAGGAAAACTATTTACTAGAAGAAATTCCAATAGATTCAAATAGTCGAATGCCCAAAGAATCTAAGTTTATCAAGGGTCCTGATGCTCTCCATGTGACCAAAATTTTGCTTCCTTTATTGGAATCGGAAGAAAAACTACACTAAACAAACAGGGAAAATAACAAATCAAAGTGGCAAAACAAGTCAATTATTTATATACAAAATGGAACAAAATAAGACAAAATTAAGAAAAATAAGGCTTAAGAACTAAACCATTTACTGGTAAGTTCTCTTCCCATCCCTGTAAATATTGCAACTTATAGGTTGAGGGGCCAAGCTTTTCCGCAATATGAAAAGGGCCTACCCATAACTGTTGAAATTTCATGTGTTTTCCTTTCTCATCATGAGGGTGGTCCCACTTGAGAACCAAATCTCCCACCTAAAATTCTTTTGTCCCAACTTTGTGCTTATCAAACCACCTCTTTGCTACCTCCTGCTGTTGTTTAAAATGTTCTCTGGCCTTGGATCTAGATTCCTATGCCTTCAAAAGATTATGTATCCTCATCTGCAATACTTCATTATCTGATCCTTTGGATTCTTGAGCGATTATGGAATAGGGTAGCATGATATTGGGGGGTAGAATGGCCTCTTTTCCATAAACAAGGGTATATGGGGACACACCTAACGAAGTATTGGGGGTGACCCTATCATCCCAAAGAGCATTTGGTAATGCTACATGCCAACTTCTCTAGTTTTCTATCACAGTCTTTTTTAAGACTCTAATCAGATTCTTCTTTGAAGACTCAACCAAGCCATTTCCTTGCGGATAATAATTTGCAGATTAATGCAACTTAATTCCTTTTTCATGAGAAAATGCAGTTAATTGAATAGAGTAAAAATAGGTAGTGTTATCGAAAACTAGAGAAATTGGAACTCCAAACCTGGTCATAATATGATCTTGTAAGAAGTCCATGACCGCATCTTCATTCACTTTACACAACAGAATGGATTCAACCCAATGAGTGAGGTAGTCGGTTGCTGTCAGAATATACTTGTGTTGCAGGGAAGAATTTGGCTTTATCTCTCCAATGATATCCATCCCCCATTGCTCAAAAGGTTCTGTTATCATCACAGGCTTTAATGGTCCTGCTGCTTTAACTTGTCTTCCACCACACCTTTGACAAATGTCACACCTTCTGACATGGGAGTGTGCATCTTTAAATAGTGTGGGCCAATAGTACCTGGCTCTAAGAATTTTATGAGCTGTAGTATCTCCAGAGAAGTGCCCTCCAGCAGGCCCATCACGTAAATCCATCATGACCTTCTTCGCATCTTCTTTATCTAAGCATCTAAGAAGAACTCCATTGTAATTCTTTCTGAATAATATTCTTTCAACAATCTGATATGAGGATGATTTAAGACACAGTGCTCTTTTTTGCTTAGATTTCCAATGTTTCGGCAGAAATCCCGCCTGAAGGTAATGCACAAGGTCTCAATACCAGGAGTCTATATCTGTGAAAAGAGGACATACATCCATCAAATGTAATTCAGCTTCATCTTCCCAATCAATTTCTTCGTTGTCTTTACTTACCATCATTAGTTTGCACAACCATTTCCCTTTAACTATGGAGGCTGTCTTGAATTTGAGGTTGTACTCCTGTAGAGCTGTTACCCAGTTGTCTCTTTTTTCTCCTAATTCCTTTTGCATGAAAAGAGACCTCACAGCTGGGTGTGGAACTAGTACCTTTGTCCAATTCTTAAGTATATATGGCTTGAATTGTTTTATTGCTTTGAACATTACGTAAGCTTGCTTATCCATAGATGGGTAATTCAATTCAGCCCCTTTTCGACCAATGCTCATAAATGATATGGGAAACTCATCTCCCCTATCTTCCTTCTAGGTAAGCACCACTACTAGTGAATCATTATATGCAAAAGTGTACAAAATAAAATCTTTCTCGAAATTTGGAATTTTGAGGGAGGGTGCGTGTGCAAAAACTGTCTTTATTTTACTAAATGCATTCTTCTCTACATCGGTCCATTTGAATTGTACACTTTGCTTTACCATTTGCTGCAAAGGTTTAACAATTTGAGCGAAATCTAGCACAAACCTTCGCACGAAATTTATTGTCCCCATAAATGACTACATGCCCTTTTTATTATGGGGTAAAGGAATCTATTCGATAGCTTTGATCCTATCTGGGTCTATGGAGATCCCTTTCTTAGAGACCATGTGACCCAACAACTTACCTTTGGTAACGGTAAACATGCACTTCTTGGGGTTTAGTGAGATACCATATTTTTGGCAGCGTTCAAAAATCTGCTTTAGATGAAATGCGTGTTCCTCTCTTTTCTTTGAGAATATCGTGATGTCATTGAGGTAAACTACAACACTGCAACCATTCAGACTACGGAAAGCTATGTCCATAGCCCTATGGAAAGTAGCTCCAGCATTTATGAGTCCAAAGGGCATCCTTCTGTAAGTAAAAGTTCCTCATTTGGTTCTGAATGTCATTTTAAGTCTGCCTTCTTCAGATACTAATACTTGATTGTAGCCTGAGAATCCATCCAATAAAGAGAATAATTCAGAACCCAAAACCATTTGCAATATCCGTTCCATGGGTGGAACATGATAATTGTCTTTATCCAAAGCGTGATTTAAGTTTCTGAAATCCAAGCCTAATTTCTCTGGATGTCTTCCTTATCGGTACCAGATTTGAAACCCATTATGAATGTCTAACCTTGAAGATAATTCTAGCATCCAATAGCTTCTTTACTTCATTATGAATCAAAGGCTCTAATTTTGGATGCATTTTCCTTAAAGGCTGCTGATAAGGTTTGATTCCAGATCTAATGGGGATAACATGTTGAATAATATTGGTGTCATATGTCTTCAAATCTTCATACATCTAGGCAAAAACATCTTTTGTATTGTTTGAACAAACTGATGAACTTATTCCTTTCACCTGGGGAGCAACACTTTCCCAAATTCACATATTTAGGCTCAATTTCTGTCCCCAAATTAATCAACTCAAACTGTAGAGATGAGCTATGAGTGTTCACATTCACTGGCCTTCTAAATTTCTTGTTTAAATCAAACATTCGCTCTAAAGTCCTGACTCCTTTAGGAATAACATTATCGAATTTTAGCTCAGCTTGATGTTCTTCATCATCAATAATCACCCCTTTGAAGGTCTCGTCATTTTTCAAGCATTCTATAATTTGTTGATCATCATCAAAAACTCGTAGATTGGTAATCATATCTGGAACTAAAGGCCTAAACATAAATTCAACAAAGTACCGATTATTAGAGGGCACAAGCCTCGCAGCTGAGTTGGCCAACAAGTCAGCTGCTGCATTCTTAAGTCTAGGAATTGATACAATGTTAAATGCATTAAAACATTTAAGCAAATCCCATACTTCATTTTGATAAGCTTTTAAATGAGGAGAAATGCAATGTATTTGATTTCAAATTTGTTTTACAATTATTTTAGAATCTCCAAACACTTTCAAAATTTTTGCCTTTAATTCAATTGCTTTTCTTAGTCCCTGAACTAATGCTTCATATTCAGCTGTGTTATTGGTACATTCAAACTCTAACCTACATTAAAGAAAATGTTTATTTTTCTTAGGATCAATCAGGACACAGCCGCCTCCTGACCCCTCTAAAGTTTTAGAACCATCAAAGAAAAGCATCCAAAAATATCTAACCGCTACTGTGCGTGAATTAATACCTACATCTACAGTTAAGTCTACTATTTTACAATCGATTTCATCAGCCTATGAGAATCGAAGGAGATCAAGATGAGAGTCTGACGTATCATTGGCTTCTTCTGCTTGATAATTTCCTGGTTCTAGTTCAATAAAGTAATTTCCCAAAACAGAATTCACTGGTTCATTTTTTTGTTCGAACTGAGTAACATCGTGTTTCATGTGTGGCTCGCTTAAAAATTTAATTTTATTTGGGATTCCTTTATAAGGTAGCCACAGATGTGATGAGTCTGAGGCAAAATATCCACTCAGCTTTGCCGACCAATATCTGCTCAAGACAAGCCCATAAGCTTCAGGTATGTCGGCCACCACAATGTCAATGAATTGACATAACTTATCATTTGAAGACAAGCGAATGAGAACATCCTCCATTTCCCCGATTACCTTCACATTCATTCTATCCAACTGAATGAACCTCCAGGTAGATGGTTTAGGTTGTCCATTTATCTTTTTGCAGATTGACAGTGGCATAACATTGACTGATTCCCCCGAGTCTACTAGACAATTGTGCACGTTGTGATTGAAAATTTCAAAAGTGAGGAGAAAAGGAGGGGTCTCGCATTTAGGTTTACCTCCCACACTTGCCTCACCAATTTCTTCTTCCCGGGGCCGATTTTTAGTGGGGAGTTTCTCCTCTAACATTTCAAGTGCTTCAATAACTTTTCTTTTTGCTGCAACACATTGCACATTTCAAATAACAGATATTTTCCCTTACCTTTTTGATATCTTCCACAATGTCATAATCCATCTTATGCTCTGTGAGGTTCATTTTAACATTATTTATCTTTTCTTCAATGGGCTTAGTAGGCATGTTGATCTGTCTAGGATTTTGACTGGTGATGGTAAAATCCAGAATTTTATTAGCTGTGGTATTTTTTTGAAATTTCTTAACATTCTTTTGAAGTCTCCTGATCTTTGGGAGCATAAGACTATTTTCCTTAATCAACCCCTGACTTCTCATCGTTATATTTGTTTCCAATATATCTTCATATCTTAGATCCTTTTCTTCCTTGGTGTCAAACAATGATACACAATCCAATAAAACCATGGCCTCATCCTATTGTTTTTCTATTGATTGATTGTTGTCTTTCCCTTCTTTGTCATTATCTGCAATTAACTTGGAATCCAAAAGTTGGTTCATTACCAACATCATTGAATTTATCCATTGAGGACAATTCTTTTCAGAATGGGGTTGTTGGTGAAAAGTGCAAAAGTTATCCATCCCTACCTCTGTTAAGTTCATAGATGCAGGGCTGTGCAGAGGGGATTGGGATTGATTGTTATCTTCCCTTTTTTTGTAATAAGGCTTATAAAAGTTTTGGGCTCCCTTTTCCTTTTCCAAGTCTATTATTCTATTAGAGAGCTTCTGCATCATCTTTTCCATTCCTTTGAAATCTGGTGATTGCTCCTCTTTAGGCTTAGTAAATAACAAAGCTTTCCTCCCAACAATTTTTTCTCTCGACTGCTCAGGATAGTCTTCGATGCTTTCCTTTTCAACCTCCACTCTTTCGGCTTCTTCATAAGCCTTCTTCTAACGTAGGTTTGGATTTCATTTTGGAAAACATAGCCAACTTGGGTCCTAGAGCTGAAGTATAATACTCAATCAGGTTTGTCGGCTTTAGAAAAATTCTTAAGATAAGCTACAAATCTTTGGGTAAAACTATGCACCTTCTCTTTTCTTTCTTTCTTTAAGGCACACAGCCCTTTCATGAGAGCCGCATGAGTTTTTTGGGTTGCATATTTTCTTCTGAAAATCCTTTCAAAGGTATCCCAGTCTGGGATAGAGTTTGCAGGCAAACCAAAATACCATGATGCTAATGCTCCTTTAAGGGCATGCAGAAAAAGTCTGCAAATGACATCCTCATGTTCCCCAGCCCTCAACCCTTCTATTGCCAAATAAAAACTTTGTAAATGGTCATCTACTAACACTTTCTCATTCAGATCAAACTTAGGCAGCATCTTCTCGAAAGCTTGAGGTAAGTTGTGCAATGGAGGTGTTAAGTTCAAGGGTGATCTAGCTTTCCAAGCCAGTGGTGGATTTGGTGGGTTAGGTGGCTGGTTTGCATTTACACCTGCCATGAGTCTGGGTGGAGAGTGAGGAGGTGAAGGAACAGGAGTCCACATAGGAGAGCAGTAAGGTGTGTTTGGGCCTACTTGATTCAAAGGTTGAACAACTTCCTGTAACGCTACTTCCACTAACTCTTCCAAATCTCCAACCAACAATGAATCTTCCAAGATGGGACAATCTTTCTTCTTGTATTCTCTTCGGGGTAAATCAAGGATAATGGGTAATCCTCCAACACTCTTTACATAAGCCTGTGTGTGTCTTCTCAGGTCATTTACTACTTGGTTGTCCACAGCAAACAAATGTTCTCTATTTTCTTTAGTATTTGGATCAAGAAATAAACTGCTTTCAAAACTCTAATTTTTCGAGTTATTTTGAGGAAATGGATTTCCTCGGCCAGCCATGCACTAGTTTCCCTCCTTCTAGTGCCATAAATTGTTGAGGCCTAGAAATTTGCAGGCACCAATAGCAAGGGAATCTCCCTAGTCAATGTTCCCAACTAGCCCATGACTGTTTGGTGTAGGGAATCCGTTCGGTTTGCGGTCTGGCTACCATAGGTCAAGTAACAAAAACAAAGGGTTTTACCAGTTGCAGCCTGGTCCACCGTATATATTTTTGTATTTTTTACTTTAAGAATGATATGCAAGTGCCTATCTAAGATGCAGATTGATGAATAATGCAAGGAGTGGTCACAATGTGATGTGTAGGTTTTTACCTCTCGTCTTAGACTCTCTCACATATAAATCACACACAACTCGAAAAACAATGCTAACTAAGCTATCCCTAGGGAGCAAGATCATTAATTCATGAGTAATGTAATACTGTTCATATGTTAAGATACATCACAGATAGTTGTTCTTGAAATCAAAACACATAAACAGAAATAAAGATATGCACAACAAGATAGCTTGTCATCTGTTAAAACGTCCATTACTCGTAGTGGAAATTATCACAAAATAAACCAGAGAACATTCAAATAAAAACATAGGTTCAGAAAGTTAGAATTCTCTCACAGTTAATGAAACATAGCTGAAAATGAAATAGTTCCCCTTCAACATTGTTCATTACATCACATTTGAACATTCCACACAGCACTTTCTCCAATAGGAAAAATTTGTAATTTTATTATTGCAAAACGAAGTAGTTCTTCTTACAACAAGTAGCTCACAAGTTTCTCTGGGAAAAATCCCCCTTTCTATCTCACTCTCCCATACATATACCAAAGGAAGAAACCTTTGGGATCCCCAACCATTCCCTCTCACTATTTTGTCACTTTGTGAATGCTCATGATTCCAAACATTACATTCCAGATAATTTTTTTATAAAAAAACGGGAAATCTAGGTAACTGTCGGAGTGCCCAAGCATGATCCTTTGATCTCTAATGATTATGCTCGACCATTCCTCAGTCTCCTTGCATACCCTCATAATTTTCTTTGTCGAGCAACGATTCTACCGCCTTAGGATTTAACATGCTTTGTCCTCCAATTTGCACCTTATTTGCCGCAATAATCTTCAACGGGATCCGAGAAAATGCCATGTCTGTCTGAAAACAACGAGAATTCATCATTAAATCCATCTATCTTTAATAAACATAAGCCATGATATTAAAAATGGGTACTAAAGAGGAAAAACCAGAGCTCGGTTCTTATGTGGGAAATTCAACCTAAACAAGGCACACAAGTCTCCTACAGAAAAAGATGACCTCATATTAAACGACATAATGATTAAGAAAAGGGCACATAAAAACCTCCATCGACAAATCACAACACTTGACATCATCTCATTAGTGGATTACGTAGCCGCAATGGTGGGTAACCTACACTCTAGGGTTTTCAGTTCATAGACCAAAAAATACGTGATAAAACATTAGGTGTCAGATCCTCTGTAGGCATCTGATAATGAGTGATCTACACAGCCAAAACGATGGAAGTTCATAGATCAAGAAAAACCCACGGACCAGTTGACATCGAAAAATCAAAGATCTAGACATCGGCAAAAAGACAAATAGTCCGACGAGCAATTAGCCTATTCTAGAGCTGCAACGGCGGAAGCTAATCAACCTGCAGCCTTTGATCAAAGTCAAAGTATTTTTCAAAACAGAATCCGAGTTTAGTGAAAGTTTCTAACTATTAGCACCACATCTGACTAACTCCTGAAAGCACAGCGACTGAAAAACCACTTTAAACTTCACAAATGAAACAAATTACCACTGGCATAGCCTTACAGTCCAAAATATGCACAGACCAAGACAAAAAATCAAATATCAAGAAACTGGCCTCAAATAATCCGACATGTAGCAGAGTGGGGCAAACAAAATAAAAAAGGAGGATCCAAAATTTCCAGAATTTTGGGAATAGTTGTAGCTGCAACAGACAGCAGGAGGAGCACCACAGGGTATGTGTTTACTGTGGGTGGAACAACAGTAAGTTGGATTTCAAAACTATAACAAGTTGTTGCACTTTCAACAACGGAAGTAGAGTATGTTGCTGCTATAGAGGCTAGTAAGGAGATGATTTGGTTGTAGACGTTCATGGAAGAATTGGGTAAGAAGTAGGATAATAGTAGGCTATACAGTGATAGCCAGAGTTCCATTCATCTTGCAAAGAACTCAGCCTTTCATTTGAGGACTAAACATATACAACTCAAGTACAACTTCATAAGATATGTTCTAGATGAAGAACTATTAAAACTAGAAAAGATACACACTAGCCAAAATCCTGCAGACATGTTGACAAAGGGAGTAACTAGAGAGAAACTGAGTTCCTGCTTAGTTTCTATTGGCCTTCAAGAATGAAGGTGAAAATAAGAAATTTTCCAAGTCCAAGGTCCAGAGCATAGTCCAACAAGTGCAGTAGTAGTGGAGTTGTTGTGATCAGTCTCCAAGTGGGAGATTGTTGGTTGTGGAGCCTAATATTCCAAATCAAGAGATATTATTTAGTCATGTTTGTAACCTAGGTGTATTGTACACTCATGCCCCCTTCCTTGGCCAACAGTTTTGCGGACCCATGGTATTGGTTTAACCGTAGTATTTTCCCATGGTATTTCCCCTATAAAAGAAAGCATTGTAACATGACTGTGTATGGTATTATTTTGTATTGGAAGAGAGACTGTGAGAGCATGAAGAGGAAGTGCAGCAGTTTTTCTACAGGTTGTATCCCTTCACCTTTCCGGACTGTAATAAAAGGTCTGACAATTTCTTTGTGGACTTAGCCCATTGTTTGGGTGAACCATGTTATATATGTCTCTCTGTAATGTGTTAATGTGTTTTGCATCTTGTTTATGATTTAACTGTATATCTGTTATTGCTTTGCAGTCCTGTTTTCTAACACGATTAGAATTGATGCCGATGGTATTTCGTGCTAGCCATGCACATTATAATTTTGGACATCATGTAAATATGCAATTTAATTAAAATACCCACAACCAACTATGTCAATGCAACATTAAAAGAGATGGGGGAATGATTTCCTAAGGATAAGGGGGGGCAGGGGTGGGGGCGGTATTCAAACCTTTGAGCCAATGGGGAAAATCCAAATGCCAAAGGGAGAACCCATCAAAAGTGTCAACTACCCATTTCTTGTCTTTTTCCCCAATAATTTATTTTTGCTAGAAGTTGGTTGAGGTATTTATTGCATGGGAAAGGCAAGAGTATGGGAAACATTCAATTTGGGCAGAGCACCCATTTTGGAAAAATGTGTTTTGACTTCTTGGGAAATTAAAAACCCAAAAACGGATGCCCATTCTACCATGCATCCACATTTTTTGCTTCCTCACATTTTTGGAGCTCCTGGGAATTCTCCATTCATGTTTTTTGTAGTGTTCTTCATTTTTCCCATGGCTGGTGTTGTCATTAGATCTGCTCCAACAAAAGTTATAAGTTTCTGGAAGCGCACAGAATGGTTTCATCTAAGGTGGCCCTCAATTGATCCCATAGTTTTATGCATTTGTGAAGGAGAGGAAAAAGGTTCATTGTCTTAACACACTTTTCTCAAAGCTCCAAATCAACCAATCAATAATTTTTTGCAATTCTGTTAATTGAATAGAGCTCTTGGCCAAAAAAAATCACGGAGCTTGGATATTCATGTTTTGACATCCATGCAAAGATGTTGAAATCTCACAGGAACAGAGTCTTCCATGACTTCCATAATGGTGCTTGTAGAAATATGGTCTCTTCAGATCTATTTACGAGAGGAATTAATATTCAAGCAGTTAATGTTGTTATAAATTTTGACTTTCCTAAGAATTTAGAAACTTATTTGCACAAAGTAGGGCGATCTTGAAGGTTTGGTCATCTAGGACTTGCTGTAAATTTGATTACATACGAGGATCGATTTAATTTGTACAAGATTGAGCAAGAACTTGGTACTGAAATAAAGCCAATCCCTCCTCAAATAGATCAAGCCATTTACTGCAGATTGACAACATTTATTACATCCCTTGATCTTTTACATGTACATAAAGGCTAAGTTGAAGCAGTTGCCACCAGTGTATATAGGGAGTGCATGCCGTAGCCTTTATGGAGGAGCTATAAAATGGATGATGGAAAAGGAAACTGATGGAAGTGATATAATTGTTGTTTAGCTTGCAACCGAGAAACATTGGGAGGAGCTTGTCATTTTGGTTGATGTGGTAAGCTCACATCAGAAGGAAACAAGTAGCACAATTCGCATGAGTCAAAGTATTGAAACTAGCGAACTTCTTTGCCACAGATCACAGAAATTGGTTCCGAAGCGTGTTTTTCAAATGGAAGAAGCAATTGCAAATCATGACTTTGGGTCCTTTGTGAAGATTACTTGTGCAGATAGTAACCAGTTCCATGCCATTTGCCTTGACACATCTCCAATATTCTACATGAATGACACATCACATAGGATCATAAAATGTGTTGAAAGATGGAATTGGTCTTAAGGGACTCCACAGGCTACATATACTTTTGATGCTGGTCCAAATGCAGTAATGTATGCACCCAATACGAAAGTTGCAGGCCTTCTTCTTCAATGATTGCTTTTTTATTTTCCTCCATACTCCAGCAAAACATTGTCAAGTTATGTAATAGGAAACACCTCTATACTAGTAGAAATAGGCTTGAACTCGATGGAAGATGTCGAATCCTTGACTGCCCCTCCAAAACTCAAGAGTGAAAGTAGCAGTTCCACATTTCAAGGTGGTATCGATTACTTCATCTGTACTCAACCTGGAAAAGGTCCTATGTTGTTTAGAAATGAAGATCAAGCTCTTCTTAACCCAAAAATAGGGTTTCCTCTCTTGAAAAATCAAACCTTCAGTTTCATACATTTTAGGGCCATTGTAGACTGGGTAGAAAAGTCGTGTAAGTTTATAGTGAAAATAATTCTAGAAATTGTTATGTTAATCCTGAGTTTGATTCTGATATCATTTTTGGTTTTTGTACCTCCTTGTGTGGCATTTTTTGCTGCAAAAGGACTCGACCTTAGCTGGTGTAAGGTGCCTAAAGTTGGGTTACGAACTCTATATATTGTTTTATACTTGGACAAAAATCCAGAGATAGTAGTAGAACGTGGAGACTATGGAGAAGAGCAATATGAATAGCTGGAATTTCAGAAGAAATTAGCTAACCAGTATAAGGGCTTGCATGATCCAACCTGGCAGATTGTGGATGCATCAATGCCAATAGATGATATACATGAAATCTTGAAGGGGTCATTGTCTATGATTATGAACTAAAGATTGGCTAGAGTATATTTAGGTACAGATGACGACTCTTCCTCAAATAGCTCATCAATACTCATCCATGAACGCAAGTGGAATTTCATTTAAGTGTTTTAGCCATAGTAGAAGTATAACCCTATTAAATAGAGACATGGGTCATTTTCTTGTTTGATTAGCCAAACTTGGCAAAAACTGATTAGACTAGATCCAAAAAATGCTAAAGCGGTTAGCTTTGCTATCTTATATATATATTTCATTGTAAAAATATTAGGAGGTAGAAGTGAGGAAGGGGACGTACCAGCCAAGAGGGCTGAGGCAGGGTTTGAACATTCTGATACTGGAGTGGCAGGAGCATGTATGCACTCTGTTTTTGTTAGCTTCTTTGAAATCATTATGTTCATATGAGCCGCTTTTCTGTTTTGATAATTGAATTTCATGTGTTGTAATTTTGTCTAGTGTATGGTCATATTAATCCATTGCTAGATTCTCACGATTAATGTGAAGTTATCCTTAAGTACTATATCCAAAACTTGGTTCATGTTTTTCATAAATTCATACTCGTAGCTTTGACTTATCAGTCTTGATTGTGATATATATACTGTTGTTCAGTCTTTGCTTTCAAATCTAGCTTGATTTATGTAGTAAGTCTTACCTACCACCAAATTCCATAAATTCATTTTCAAGTTATCCATTAAACCAATTTAATATTTCTCTAAGCTTGAACCTAGTAGTCGAGGTTCATAGTTAGTGATAACATCTTTTGGTGGCATTGCCAGGGACGAAGGAGTGAAGATATCTTCCTCGGGAAGAATGACAACGAATATATCTAGCCTTTGATGGTGAACGAGGGATGGTGACATAGTGGATGGAAATTATTCACTTGGTGACTCCATCTACTACAGATCCATATTTCAAAAGCTTCATTGATGATTTCATTGGACTAATGAGGACTTATGATCTGTCTTCTATTGTTTCAAGGTATGCATGTCTAGACTTTGCAGAACTTCCTGGTTTTCCGAATCTTCTTCCTTCGGATGAATATTTGTTGAGAAATGGTCCTAAATTCAATGGAGAATATCTGAGGTTAGCTATGAAGGACATATCTAATTTTTGTGAATTTACAAAGTTACTCAGAGTTAAACATGAAGATGTCTTCATTAGATTATTCTATGATTCATTACAAGGGAAGTGTAAAAGTTGGGTTGAATATTTGTCTGTTGGGTCAATTAGATCATTAACAGATTTTTGGATTATATTTCTGAAGACATGGATGGAGAAGACAGAGTTTAGGGTATATTTTTTTTCCATTAAAAATTTCAGGGAATGGAGTCATATGAGCACTGATGAGGAAATAAATGAAAATTTTTCTTCCATTTTGTCTTCTTATTTAAATTCAAGCTCATGTAACTCAGAATCTAAAGTCATCCTTTTAAAAGAATTTGCTACATATATTGAGAAAGAGATTGAAGCTTTAGAGGTCAAGATATAGAGTTTGTTGTTTCAAAGCCCTTTTTAGCTGTCTTTTGATATCAAGATTGAGAATAAAGACAAGTTTGATTATCCAAAACTGAGAAAGTGGTATGACCTGGTAGCCAACTATATCAAGGAATTTATTGATTCAAGGTTTTAGTATTCATTTTATGATAAGTCCGAAAATCAAAATTATAGATAGAAGTTGATTTTTGTTCCTGTCTTCGTTTTTCTAAACAACAACATGTATGTGTCTGTCCAGGTGAGTGTGTGAAATCCTTGGTATAACCAATGTTTCTCAGGATCCTCCTTTCAAAAGGGAGTTAAGAACGAGGAAGTGTGAGCGGTTATTGATTGGGATGACCCCTAGTCATAATTGAGTAGCACCAGAGATATATCCAGGATTGTATTCGTATTTGGGGTCTCTTTCAAGAGTTTCGGGCTTTTCTACCCTGCCCATACGGTCAATCCCACCTGCGACTATTCGCCTGAGCATTGATTATATTGAGGTGACATTAGTGGCCTTACCTAGGATATTGAGGGGGTACTTTGCAGGGGTTATTCTGCAGTTGTCCTGGCCAGGTTGGGGTCAGACAGCACAGTCGCTTTATGCATTGAAGTTGAGGGCCGCAATAATTGGTTACGTACCTCCGCTTGTTGTATATGGGAGTCTCAAGCCTCTCCTAGGTGAGAAATACCTGCTTGATTCGGGAGCTCACTTATCCTACCCTTGATTGCTTGTATTTGTGTTTAGATTTTATTGGTGATTGCTCTTTGCACATTAGCTTTCCTAGGGTTTGCACATATAGAGAGTCTTTTATATTTTTTGAGTCATTGTGGATTTGGGTGTGGCTCCTCGCCATTCTCATCATTTAGCAGGACTTCTACCTTCTACATCTCCTCCTCCTTTGGGAGTTAGAAATAGACAGTCCAAGCGGACTACTTCACACATTGATTCACACACCATGGGAGACCATATAGAAGGTATTCCTGAACCACCTTTTCCCATTCATGTGGAAGATGGGGATTTTACTCCTAACTATGATCCTTCACCCGACTTGACTGAGTTAGGTCCTGTGATTTCTAAGATAGGAACCTTTCATGATAGACCTACTTACTCTAGGGTTGATTCCCCATTTATGCATCATCGGTATGGAATTCTGGAGTATGACGAGACTCATTTTGAACCCATGAGCAATAGTTATGGTAGTTATGGTATGTCTGGTTTTCCCACACATGATTTGGCATTTCATGTCGAATCTGATTTTGAGCCTAACACTATTCCTGGGGGCACTCTCATTCCTTACCATGTGGAGAGGTTTGGGAGCACTAGTCACATTGCACCTTCCATCTCGGTGGTGGAAGCTACATCACATATCCCTCCTAGGTCTAGGGTTAGTGATCCTATTAGGATACCAGATCTGAGACGAGTGACTATAGGGAATAGTATGTACTTAATTACACAGATCCATTCGTCCTCTGTTCCTAGTTCTTCGAATGCTCACCCTCCACCTCATTCACATGGTCCTTCAGGTTGAAACATTGCTACAAGTTATGTCTGTACTGCGGTTACTAGACCGGTAGTGTCTCAGCTTCATGCATCGTGTTTTGTTTCGGGAGGTCATGTTCATACTTATAGAGGTTGTATTCCTACTTCTATAATGTATATTCCTACTTCCGGAACGTATGTTCCTACTTACGGAGTGTCTCATGGGACATCTCATGTGATGAATTATGGACCCTATTATGGGACGCAGTATGGACAGGGTTCTTCACCTTATGGGGGCAGGTATCAACAACCTGCTTACTCTCCAAATTACGGATTTGTAGCTCCAAATAGTCAAGGTACACCACACTATGGTGCTTCCATGTCACCCTATACAGGTCAAATGGGAGGAGGGCACTATGGCCAAGGCCATGGTGGTAATCAGACCTATGTGAATCAGAACTATCAGGGAGCATTCCATCGACCTCATCATCCTAGGCTCCCTTTCCTTGCAACACTGAATCTTCATGACTTGTCGAGATTGACGAACAGTCCTGTAGCTCATGACCCGGCTTAGCCGGCTGTCCCTACTAAGCTTTCCTCATACATACCTTTCACCTATGGTGCTCTTCGAATTCCTTACACTAGGACTCCATCTGTTTAAGGTTGTTTCAACACACCCTTACAGGACCTGCCGTGAAATGGTATATAGAGCTACCTAGGGGGGCATTCGCTTTGTTCAATGACCTAGTGATGACTTTTCTTAACCACTTCCAGCTACCAGTGCGTTATGATGTTGGTACTAAACTCTTGTCGAAATTTCAACAGGATAAGGCCACACATATCTCAGATCATATCCAAGAGTGGTGTAGATGGAAGTGGTTAATTAAAGACTTTATACCACTGGAATTCCTCCTTGAATGGTTCCTTAAGTCGTTATTGCCATATATAGCGAAGGATGTTTCTACATCCGGAGTGAAAAATGAGGAACAAGCGATTTTTATGGCACAGGAACTGGACTTGATTTATGCTCAGTCTGGTTTGTTATATGAGATCATTCCCAATGCTCCGCATTCTAGTTTCGACCCCAAAAATAAAGCCCGTACCACATGCTGATGGAATTGTTGGTTGTGCAAGTGCTAAACCTATGGATTCAGTTGCAAAACAAGTTAGTCAATTGTTAATCAACCAATCTACTTCGGGACAAGCCACGGCTTCGTCTCAACCCACCCAAACAGTGAGTGTACTTTCAGTGCAATCATCGGACCAGAAGGGTAACCAGTAGCCCGGATGGAATAAAAAGAAAGGTAAGAATAATCATAAGGGTGGGAATAAGAATGAGAATGCTAATAATGACAAGAACGCCCGTAATTCTAGGGGGGACAAGCAAGCTAAACGTAAGGTTAAATTCCCTTGCAAATTGTGTAAGGACGATCACCTCACTTACTTGTGCCCTCGTATCAATGAAGCCTCGAGATTCTTGGCATAGGGCATAGCTATGCTAACTAACCCTTTACCTCATGTTAAGTCATGAATTTTTTTTCTTCAGTCTTATATTTTCTTTGTATTTTTGAAGCTTTCTTATTTGCTTACTTCTAGGAAATTTTGGTTTAGAGCTCAATTTTGAGTTTATGCCATTAGGTTTTCATCATTTTTGTTTTTTCCTATGTCCTAAAGGGTTCTATAGAGTATATTTTGATTAATGGTTTCATGAATAGCACTAAGATCAAGGTTTAATCATATAAACCTAGTTTTAAAGTTGGATTATTGATCAAATAACACAAATTAGGTTTTTGAACTTTCTTGTAGCGCAAGGGTAAAAATAATGCACTAGCGTGTTACAAGAAAGTCGCGAGTGCTCAATTTGTCATTCTTCATGCCAATTTATTGAATAATTTCATTCCTAGGGTGACTAATCACATCAATAAGCAGGTTTGATACATGTCTTGCCAGGATAATCATGTAAAAAAGTGTTGGTCATTATGTGAGGGAGATCGTGGCAGCTAGATGTAAATGCATGGAAAATCATGACAGAGAGTGGAATAAGGTGATATTTTTGGGAAAGAGGTTCTTAAACTGAATATTACGAAGTTGGTGGACACCGAGGTGGAGACACATTGCTAAAAAATCAGAATTTGGCAGTTGAAGGAAGAATTAGGGTTTCACAGCGTGATAGTTAGAGGTGAGTTGGAGAGTTGAAGACACTTGGAGCGTTCAATTCGACATTTATCCAGTCCAAGAATCAACTTCTAACACCCGCATCAAGCTTTGAATGAGGTATCTCGCGTGACCTTGGTCATGACCTGTTAGAATTGGGGTTTTTCCTGCTAAGCCTTATGATGTCAAATTGTTAGAGGAAAACATGAATTTATTTATTCAACAAACTT
>LPNX010682495.1:52127-82049 GCA_001517045.1 Pseudotsuga menziesii | reverse complement strand
CATGAATGCTATTCATTCACAGATGGATTTTCCGGGTACAATCAAGTACCTATAGCAAAGGAAGATCAGAAGAAAACCACATTTGTTTGTGAATTTGGCTCTTTTTCTTATAGGGTCATGCCTTTTGGCCTAAAGAATGCACCTGCAGTCTTTTCCAGAATAGTTGTAAAAACTTTCCAAGAATACATCTATAAAACTATGGCAGTCTACTTCGACGACTGGACCATATATTCCACCTTAAAAGATCACTGCACATGGCTCCGACTCATGTTGGAAAGATGTCGGCAGATTCAACTTTCCCTCAACATCAAGAAATGCATCTTTATGACCCCCATAGGGATACTTCTAGGACATGTTGTTTGTAAAGATGGTATTAAGGTTGACTTTGCTAAAATTAAAATTATCCTTGACTTGAAGCCTCCAATAAACCCTAAACAGGTTCGGGTGTTATTAGGACATACAGGGTACTATAGGAAGTTTATCCGACATTACTCAGACATGACCTACCCACTAGAAGAACTACTCAAGGATGATATAGAGTTTAAATGGACAAAGGAATTCCAAATCTCATTCGACAAACTGAAGAGAAAACTGGTCGAAGCCCCCATACTTAGATTTCCAAATTGGTCGATCAAATTCCATGTGCATATCGATGCATCAGGCATAGCAATTGGAGCTATTCTAACTCAACCAGGAGACGATGGAATGGACTACCCTATAGTCTATAGCAGTCGAAAACTAAATAAGGCTGAAAGGAACTATTCGACCACCGAACGGGAAGCCCTAGGAATGGTCTTTGCACTTCAGAAATATCGACACTACCTATTAGCTAACCCCTTCATATTTTACACCGACCATCAAGCTTTGAAATACCTCGTAAACAAACCCCTTCACCATGGTAGAATCTGTCGATGGCTCTTACTATTCCAAGAATTTGAATTCGAAGTAGTTGTCCGACCAGGGAAGTTAAATGTCGGACCCGACCACCTATCCCGAATCGACACAGGAGAGGAACCGACTGGAATCGACGATGACCTACTAGATGCACATCTATTTCGTATAGAAGCAGTACCAGAATAACTGGAGGAAATTGCTCAGTTCCTAGAAACAGGTCAGGCCCCAGAAGGTCTGAACACTAAAAAGAAGCAAATCCTAGCTATGAAGGCTGCCCCGTACAGCCTCATCAACGGATTTCTATACAAAATGGGGTTAGACGATGTTCTTAGAAGATGTGTACTTGCCCATGAACGAGAGCAAATCATGCATGAAGCACACTACGAACCAGTAGGAGGACACTTTCAGGCCGACACAACTGCTAAGAAAATTCAACAGTATGGATTATGGTGGCCGACGCTTCATAAGGATTGTAAAACCTTTGTTAGTCGGTGTGACAGATGCCAACGACTTGGTCTCCCACTACCGAGTACAGAAATGCCCCTGATCTCTGTAAACCCTAGTCTTACATTTGAAATTTGGGCTATCGACTTCATAGGACCATTCCCTGTCCCAAGCCGACGATCAGGTGCAAGGTATATTATCACTGCAGTCGAATATGTTACTAAATGGGCAGAAGCAGAACCTGTCGAGACCTGTTCAAGTGAAGTAGCTGCTAAGTTCATTTATGAAAATATTATTACTCGATTTGGATGTCCACTCACTCTGATCAGCGACCAAGGATCACACTTTGTTAACAAAACTATCAAAAATATAACCGATAAGTTTCACATCAACCACCGACGGAGTACAGCCTACCACCCTCAGTCGAATGGTGCAATTGAAGCTTTTAATAAAACCCTGACAAAAGGACTGACTAAAATATGCAGTGCTGACAAAGATGATTGGGATGAAAAGATTCCTGCAGTTTTATGGGAATACAGGATAGCCTACAAACGGTCGACTGATCAAACACCATTTCGACTGGTGTATGGGCAAGAAGCAGTCGTACCTCTGCACTTCAGAAAACAGGCACCTATCATTGCACAGATACTACATATCGATTTCGAACAGGCCAGGAAGGATAGGTTACTTCAACTTAATAAATTGGAAGAACATAGACTTATGGCCATCCAGCACCAAGAAATCCAAAAACAACAGCAGAAAGCTTGGCACGACCGTAATATCAGAAACAAAAATCTGTCAGTCGGTGACCTTGCCCTACTGTATAACAGTCGAGTCAAAGGAAAGCCTAAGAAACTTCACACAGAATGGATGGGACCTTATGTTGTCGAAGAAATACCTCCTAATGGGTCGGTTCGACTAAAAACATTACAGGGCCTGGTATTTCGGAAGCTTGTTAATGGAGCCCGACTTAAACGATACAAAAATTGAAAAAAAATAAAATCATATAACGGTCTTAACTGACACCAAAAACCTATAAAAAGATACAAAAATTCCAAAAAAACCATAAACCGTACACCCAGAAACCACCATCATGACAGCCACTCACCCATTCGACAACCGACTTCATTTCCATCGACCATCTTCATCGACCGACCATGTCGACCGTTCTCACCACCGACACCGACCGCCGACCTGGAGCATCCCATCCCGCATTAATGGCCTCGAGCCCCACCCCAGATTCACGAAATCGCACTCGGGTGTTGCAGTTGGCCTGTCAAGTCCACCATTAATTCACCCAGTTCGACACTCCACCCCACCCGCGCCTATAAATAATGGACATCCCACAGTTCATTTACCACACCACGCACCTACTGAGCATTCAAACTCCCAGTCGACTGAAATTTGTGAACCCTGTAAGAATTCAGACCAGTCTGAGCAGTCAGAAACCATGGCACCAAAACACACCAGAGCTTTGGCTAAGGCTCAAGAACTTCAAGCAGCAGACTCACCCCTACTCCAGCGACTAAAGCGAATCCAAACCGCGAAAGTCTAGGAGGGTCCGTTTCAAAAGCTATGGACGGAGATTCAAGAATGGGCATTTGAAGACCGACGGATGACCCCGCAAGCTGAGAAAGTTAGGCGTAGCACCATATATGCCTATGCAAACGCACCTATCATGGCCAGCTTCACTGGTACAAAGGAAGCCGCGGTCAAATTCATCATCAGTCGTTACCACAACAGCAGATTTTACTTTGACCGACCAGTCGACATTAATGGAGATGTTATCTCCCGACTGACTGGTCTATCAAATCAGGGTGACCCGGTCCCCATTGGGATCAAGGAAGGACTAGTCGAACACTTTACAGGTTGGACGTCGGGCAAGAACTCCAAGGGTCTGATGATCAGTCAGATCGAGGCATGAACTCCACAGATTGTGGCGAAAATCATCGCCATTACTCTCACATTGGCTGGTCGCAGCAGTGACCTCAAGCTGAAAATGCTGGACGCCGTCGAACAGATTACAAACAACGGCCGCATTTTCCGATGGGTAGACTACCTCGCAGACTTGGTTAAAACCATATGCGAGCGCTGTCAGGAAACATGAGGTATTA
The DNA here is from genome assembly GCA_001517045.1 of Pseudotsuga menziesii. Taxonomy (NCBI): domain Eukaryota; kingdom Viridiplantae; phylum Streptophyta; class Pinopsida; order Pinales; family Pinaceae; genus Pseudotsuga; species Pseudotsuga menziesii. The sequence goes on along the minus strand of LPNX010682495.1, from coordinate 78,597 downwards.
TTAAATTCCCCTCCTTAATTATTTGGATTGCAATGTATTATATCTGTCCGGAAGGCAGTCCTGTCTTCCGAGAGCCGACTAGGTTTGAGATGCACAGGTTCAAACCCTTTTCCCAAAAAGGAACTGTGCATGAACTCAACCAAGGAAAGGTCTTTATGGAAAACTGGTTCCAGCAGCTTAAGCTGCGCACGACAAGGTGGAGGGTGCCCTAGAACATCCGACGACACCTCCCAGCCGACTCACACATCCAGCTGGAGCTCGACCATACATCCGTATGGTCGTCAAACACTCAGGATTCCAATGCCAGGGACCTCGACTACTATCCCACAGTCGAGCAGATCTTTCGGGAGTTGTCTAGGAAGACAAAAACCAAAATTCAAATCCCGGAGGCTGCAAAACAGGTCGACTTCTCTATAGTCGAACCTCTGACCGACCAGGAGAAGGAGGAAGATTACGAGATGCACCTGTATATCAGCACTTTTGTGACGAAGGACACTCCAATTGGCACTCCTGGTCGGGTGCACTTAATATTGAAGCATCCGACTGCACCAGTTGTGGACCCTCCGACCGAGCAACACCAGACACCACCACCAGCACAACAACCAGTACAACAAACAGCTCCCCCGGCTACTCAGACGGTCGACCCCGCTCAGACCCCGACAGGAGAAGTCGAGGAAGACAACCCTGAGTATGCTGTGTCTCGGAGCATTCTCAAGAAACTGGCAAAGGAGATCGCCATTGCCAGAAGGAACATCAAACTGCAAAAACGGCAGCAGGGCAAAGGTAAGCGCAAGCTTGTCCTTGCTGACTCCACAGATGACGAAGACGAACTGGCAGCCTCAGCACTCGATATTGTCGAGGATGCCAGATCAAATAAAGTAACTGTTGAAACCCAGTTTCAACGGTTTGTCGAAGCAGGAGCACCCAAAGTTCGGCCGAAGAAGGCCAAAACAACACCCCTGTCCGAAGATGTGGTGGACCTGGTGACGACTCCTCCCCGTCCATCTCCGACTAAAATCGTCGAGGAGCAAGCACCAGTGCAGCAGGCCGACATGTCCCCCGAAGACTTTGCAAGAGTTATCCCTGAGGCACTCAGAGCTAGGGCCAGCTCGGACCAGGAGCTTAGAGCCTTCTTTGCAACACTGCCTGCACTGTTCAAAACAGCGCAGACAATCAAGACAACAACTCCCCTTATAGCAAGCCAAAAGACATATGCACACCAAACAACTGTATTTACAAGGGTGCATGATGGTGGTGACATTGCGGGACATGAACAAACCTTCACCGACTACCAAGTCCCACCGGAAGAAGACGTTATATCTTCCGACCAAAGTCCCCAACACCATTCTCCATCACCACCAGGATCAGGAAACCCTTCCTCCCCACCCCCATCACCCCCACCACCATCATCTCCACCACCTCCACCACCGCCTGATTCACAGCCGAGACCACCATCATCACCACAGCCGGAGGTGGACATACCACCTCCCCAAACCGGAAAACCCCCGACCACTGAACCAACCCTTCCGACACACACCCCTTCGACCTCTGATCCACCTTCCACTTCTGCAGGTCCTCCCGACAAACCAACAGAGCAAGCAAAGGAGCCAACAGAACCTCTTCCTCGACCCGACCAGCTAAGGATCAGCTTACGGGATGTAAGCTCGTTGACCGACTCAGAGGTTGGCCAGCTACTCAACACTTTAGCAAAAGAGTCGAAGAGGAGGACGACCCGACTAAGGAAACAGCTCAAGGATAAGGAGACAGAAGAAGTCGAGTTCCTCGACAAGTGCAGGTCTCTTGTATAGACTGTTACCCTAGGACCTGTCGAAGCTGCTACCGACCGATCGCTGGACAGAGCATATCAGTTGTTTGAAGGTTTGGTGTCGACCATACAGACCCACCTCCACGAGACTAAGGCCGGGCAAAAAGAAGAAACTGTCCGACTGCTCCTGACTCAACACACAGCATTCTCGGAGGCTCACAAAATTCTACAAGACCACATGGAGGAATCCATTGTAACTGAGGAAGTACTCCGAGATTGGCCTACTCATTATGGGCAGGTCTATAGTCAGACGAGGCAGACCAGACAAGGCATTCAGGCCTTGGAAAGAAGGAAGTCGACTGAGACAGAACTGAGGCAGACAATCGAGGATCAAATAGTGATGGAAAACACTAAGCTGCAGCAGTTGGAACGTGAGGCACACCAGTGGGTTCAGCACGCCCTTCCCAACTTGGAGAAAGTCGACAACATCTGTCCGCAGATGAAGAGACTCCTTGAGACTGCGGAAGAACACAATCAGCTGCTGGGCCCCAACATGGACAATATTGCAGAAATGGCAATGGCAGAGAAGATGTCGGTACTCTCAAATCTTACTACTCTGACTATCGACATTCAGAAAGCCTTGCAGACATGGACGGACTTTCAACACCATCTTGCCATCACAGCACCAATAATAGTCGAATTCTGTGTGCAGAAGCGACCAACTATTCGCCTGCACAGCCCACCTCAGTAGCAGTCTCCCTTTGCAATCTATTTTTTTGTACTTCTAATCTATTTTTTTTACCTCCCCTTTTCTTCGGGATGAAGAAATGTTTTGTTTGTGGGGGAGATGTAGAAGGAGCAAGTCGACATAAGTCGACTTGAACGAAGACCGACTTAGTCGATCAGCCGACTAAGTCGAGAGACCGACTACGTCAGTCGGCTGAGTAAACACAGTAGTTAGTCTGTTAACTAATATTCGTGTCGGTTCGGTGAACCGACAGGTAGTTATGATTGTAACTGTTTGTAACTTGTATATTAGGCTGTTGAGCCACTCAAGAACGTAGTTCAGTTCTTGGCTTTGTATGATCTATTGAGAATAATATAATCTGTTCATCTTATCAGTTCTTGTCTCTTGTATCTGTGAATATTCTATGTATTTTTGTATGTATTATTGGTAACCTTATGTGATCTGTGAGATTACAACACTTCCAATGGTGAGATATTAGTCCAAAAGTCTAAATGAGCATCGTTTGATGTTAGTAAATTTCAAAAAAACACTGTTAGATATTTCTAGTGCTGTGTTTAACCCAAATTATTTAAACTTGGCACAAAGCATTTCCTGAATTAGTGATAGAATAGATTGTGTAAAATTGAGGACAAGCAGCCTGTGAGAGTTCAAAGGAAAATTGACTGCCAAGACTGTAAAAACTTGAAGAAAATAGGCTGTGAATTTACTAATAGGTTCTAAAAACCACATAGAATATGAAGAGGAGTGGGAAGACTAATAGGGCCGAGCCCACTAAGCTCAGTTGGATAGACAAATTTCTAGGATGTGCTGAACTCTTTGAAAATGCTAGATGGTTGAACTTTTTTAAAAAGATTGATGGATATAATGCTGAAGTCTCTCATGGGTTTGCTCAGTGTTATAACAAATATATAGTATCATTTGATACTTTGAAGTTCAAATTGACTACAGATTTGGTGGCTAAAGCAACAGGGTTCAAAAATGAAGGAGAACTTTGGTTTAAGAAAGTGCCATTTAATTTCAATCCACAAAGGTATCTATTTCCTGGTATTGTTCCAGATTGGGGCAAGGGAGTGCCCATCCATAAATTTAGAGCTGAATGGGTATAACCTATCAAGGTTCTAAAAAGTTACATTACATGTGAACGAAGGTATGCCTTCATTTTCAAGTATCATTTCAGGTTCCTTCAACACCTTAGTGGTGAATCAAAGATGAATCTGCCTTTCTTCCTACTAAAGAGCTTGCAGAAGATGTCTAGTAGAATCAAAGAACACCAAGACCATACTATATAGTCCATCTTTCACCATGGACTTGTCAAACTTATTATTAACAGTGTTCTGCAAAAAGAAGGAAAGACTTGGGAATACTTTCTCTTTTGGTCAGGGTTCCAAAATAGCCAAGAAGGACAGTCTACCAAAAAGTAAGTAGATAAAGGACAAACCTTGATAAAAAAATTAAGACAAAAAGTGAAGGTTGAAGATGAAGAATGTGTCAAATTAGAGGAAGTTGCAGAACCTGCAAAAGAAGATTGTGAATCTAAGCAGCATCCAGATGACAGTGAGAACACAAATTTGCAATTTATTCACAAAGAGACTTAGACTGTTTAGAATGAAGCACCAGCAGAAACATTTGTTGATGAAAATATTATACTTACAGAGAATATTTCAGGTGATGAAGAAAACACTAAAGTCCAAAAGCAAAGTCCAATTACAGTCTTGTCTGAAGATGAAACATACTTGTTGGAAGAGGATAAGCTTACTGTCATTGATAAGACTAGGGTTGGCACAAAAAAAGAGTTTTACAGTTAGGAGGATAGGATAGAAGTACCAAAGAAAAAGAAGCTTAAAGTTAAGGAATTTGCCTCTGTCATCCATCAAGGAAAAATTTTAAAAATGGTAGGAGAGCTTGCTCCAGGCTGGAGACCCAAGACTAGACCCAGAAACAAATTAAGGCTAAACATGAAGAAATTACTAAACCCTAATTTGAATACAGAAGGGATAACGGTGATTGATAATTCTTCCTTTGATGAAAAGATGGATTTGGCAAGGGTGATAGCAAAAGGGAAAAAACCATTGAAAACAGAAGAAGAATTTAGCCTCACTGAGACCAAATTGTTTGCTATATTTTTGGAAATACGAGGTCAAATGTTAAAAGAACAACAAAAAGATGAAATAGAGGTTTCTTATTCAGAAAAAAAACTATTGATTGACGAAAATTTCCTGGTGAAACTGATACTCAAGAAAACCCAAGTTTTCATGATACTTCTATAGAGCTCCTACTTGAAGATGAGGAAATCTTTAGAAGACTTAACATTCCATGGCTTCCTAATGAGCTGCAAAGTACAACAGGAAGCAAGGAATTTGACTCAGAGAAAGAAAATTTACAGAGAACTATCAAGCAGTATAAACATCAAGTAAAGTATATGCAAGAGACAAGTGATGGTTTGATTATAGCTAATAAGAGACTTAGAGAAGACCTAGAAGAGGTGAATAATCACTATCAAGAACTAATTGCAGTCTCCAAAGAGGCCTTAAAAAGGAAAAGAAGTACAGAGTTACAATTTGCAGGATTAAAACAGACTATCAGAGATCTATAGCAACAAAATGAAGAGATTACTAGAAGAATGACAGAGATGGAAGCAGAGCAGCTGAAAGCGAGGAGAAAGGCCCAAGCCTTAGAGGGGATAGCTTTGTTAGCAGAAGCTGCTAAAGATCTATGCGCATTATTAGCAAAATCAGTTACTTGTTATGTTTTGAAGAATATTTTACTTTTGTAATTACTATTTTGATAAAACCATTTCGATGAGTAGGCTGAAAAGCAGTTAGGGTTTAGCCTCTAACTAAATTTTGAAAGATAGTATTTAGGGAGGTCACAAAGAGAACTAAGGGTTTGAGTTTTGGCTGGCTAGAGGAGGTCTCCTGACTTGTTGATAAGCTAAGTATATGACTCTGATGTGTATTTGAGGAAATGATTATGAAATATATGCTCAATTTTACCCTTCAGTCTATTCTTTGGCTTCATTTCTAGCTTGTTTAGCTACACAATTGGTAATTTCATTGATGGTTTATAGTTTTTATGCTTGTAGTGCTTCCCATTTGTGGATGAACTTCAATGTTATTTTTTGTTGGATACATGGTTATTATGTTATGCATCTCAGTTTTTCTTTACTTGTGATTTATTTCTTATTTGGGTTATGAATGTATTCCCTCTTGTCACCAAACTTCACAACCAGAAAACCTTTAAAAACCCTAAAAACCTAGTTTTGTTTGATTGAATATTTGAGATTATGTTGGCTTGTTTTCTTGTAGTCTAGAAACAATTTCTGGCATAAAAACCTCAAAATAAAAATATGAACTCGAGGACCCATGATTAGTCTGGTGGTGATCAAAATCTGCTGGAGGGTAGTGTTCATGGTTGCATTAACATGGTACGTGCTGCGAAAGTTGTGACTCATGTGAAGGACTATGGTTCGTCACAACCTATCCTAGGAAAGGAACCTGATCCACCGGGTCTCCTTTGTGTATTGAGAAACCTGTGGATAAACCTGAAGCTGCACCTTGCATTCCTAAGGGAGTCCTTAAGTGTTTGGGACAAAATCCTAATGCCTAAGCCACCTAGAACTATTCAATTGTCGAGGATTTGGGCCACACTCCTTGTGCGATGTCTACATTGGAAGTGCTTCAGAGTTGTCCTTCACAAAGGAAGGCTTTGCTTTCTTCCCTTGTTGTGAATGATGATGATTCTTCCTTCGTGATTAAATTTGAAACCGTAGGAATTCAGCCTCACTTGCCTTACTATGTGTCTCTTTTGATTCACATAGAATGTCTTAACATGACCATCAAGTGCACTGTAATTGATGAAGGCACTACTGCTTCTGTGATGCCTTTATCATGTTGGAAGGGTTTAGGTTCCCCTGAGCTGTCTAAATCAGCGACCATGTTAACTGCGTTCAATGGGATATCGTTTAGGCCACATGGGATCCTTCCTTCCCTTAAGGTCCATTTGGGAGGGAATACCATTGCGATAGAGGTCGAGGTGGTTGATGCGCCCCTTGACTACAATATCTTGCTGGGTAGGAATTGGATATAGTATGCAAGCCATTGCTTCTTCCCTATTTCACATTGTATGCTTTCCATTTAATGGGAAGATAGTCACGATTGATCAAACGTCATTCAAAAATCCATCTATTACCGCATCTTCAGGAGCTTCGATCCCGATTGTTGAACACTCTCAGCCGGAAAATGGGAGTGTCGGTGTAGGAATGTATCCATCCCTCATGGGAAGCTTTATTTGTCCTGCACCGATCCTTATGATAGGTTCTAGTTCCAGTGAGGCTTTGACATCTATGATATTGGTGTCTTTTCACACGAGTCATATGGAAGATCCTTGGATTCCGCCTAAACCAAGTACTCCGAGTGAGCCCATCGTGACAAACGTGCTGTTGCCTGCAGCTATAATAGATTATCAAGCTAATCTCGAGTGTGTTGTAGAGCCTAGTCCTTCCTCTTCGCAAACGGAGGAGGAGGACCATTATGTGCTGCCAGCATGGGTAGTGCAGTCTTCTCATGCACACAACTGCCTTGATACTATTTTCCCTTTAGATGAAGCGATTATTGAGGCCATGTCCGGAATTGAGCCACCATGGGAAGAAATCCATCATGGATCTTACTTTCTTCCCGAGCTTGACCGCTTGGAGCGTGAGGACTTTAGGGAGGTTCTTAGTGAGAGAGTTGGTAGTCCTATGGTTCCATTAAGCTCTCTTGGTCCGATGGCTGATGGAAACATGGCAAACATATCTTCAACGATTCCTATCAATATCTCTTGCGATCCTAGCAGGATAGAGAATGTCTATATTGGGGTAGAATGTTCCCATGCTGAGATTCAAGAATACACCAAGTTGTTTAAATAATTCCGTGATATATTTGCTTGTTCTTACGATGAAATGGCAGGTATTGACCCTTGTATTGTTGAACATGAGATTAAGACTTATCCCAATGCTAATCCTGTTCGACAACGCTTGCATGTGGTGAATCCTAGGAAAGCACCCGCAATTAAGGCAGAGATAGAGAAACAGTTGAAAGTCGGTTTTATCTATCCTGTTCCCTTGACAGAGTGGGTTTCAAACCCTGTTCTAGTGGATAAGAAGCAGGGAGTGATCTGCATATGTACTAATTTCTGTGATTTGAATCACACCTGTCCTAAGGACAATTTCCCCACACCATTTATTGATCAGATTTTGGATGAGTGTGCGGGTAGTGAGGTTTTTTCCTCTATGGACGACTTTTCTGGATATAATCAGATACAAATTAAACCCGAGGACCAACATAAGACTGCATTTATTTGTCCTCGGGGAATGTTTGCATATCGAAAAATGCCTTTTTGCCTTAAGAAAGACGGAGCTACTTTTCAGGGGGCAATGACCTTGATCTTCCACGATCTCAAGTCAATTATCGAAGTATTTTTGGATGACCTTGCTACTCATTCTTGTATGAGAATGCGTCATTCCTATCACTTGATATTGGTATTCGAAAGATGCCGCCATTATTTGGTTAGGTTAAATCCTCATAAGTCCATTTTTTTTGTGAAGTCAGGTCGCTTGTTAGGATTCATCGTTTCTAAAGAGGGTATAAGAGTCGACCTTTTGAAGGTTGAGGCAATACTTTAGTTGTCTCCCCCAAAGAATATTTGTCATCTTCAATGTTTGCAAGGCATGGAAAAATTCTTACAGAGATTTGTTGTCAATTTTGCCAATTTGAATAGAGGCTTCATGTGTCTTTTGAATAAGGACACCACCTTTTGTTGGGATGAACAAGCCCAGGAGTCCTTTGATGTGCTCAAGCGATCCCTAGCATTGGCCCTGGTGATTAGTCCCCCAGACTATAGCCGTGATTTTTTACATTATGTGGCCGTGACCATGGAGACGATTGGTATGGTTTTGGTGCAAGAGGATGAAGAGCTCCAAGAGCATGTCATATACTATCTGAGCCAAAACCTTATTGAAACAGAGATTCATTATTCTCATGTTGAGAAGCTTGCTTTAGCTACCATACATGTGGTTCAATGGTTGAGACATTATATTCTCCTTTGCCAGACCTTGGTAGTATCCCATGTCAATCTGTTTCAATTCATCCTCACTTGAAGGATGATTCATAGAAAATATAATAAATTTATTATCATCCTGCAAGAATTCGATCTCAAATTTGTTTCAGCAAAGTCGAAGAAGTCGTTAATTTTTGCAGAGCTTATATCGGATTTCCCAAGCGAGGCCGAGGAGTTGGTTTGTGAAGATACATTTTTCAATGAACACATCTTCTTAACCTCAAATTTAGACCCATGGTATGGGGATATCATTATATATTTACAAACATTGAAGGTCCCTACTCACCATTCATGGGATGAATGACAACGATTATGTCAAGTGTCTAAGAATTACCTCATAGTGGATAACACTTTGTACCGCCGTGGGTAGATTCCATTTTACGACGTTGTTTAACGCATGAAGAGGCTGAGGTAGTGCTAAATGATTGCCACGGAGGGGCATGTGGTGGTCATTTATCTGGGCTTTCTACAACCCAAAAAAATCTTAAAAGTGGGTTATTTCTAGCCGTTGATATTTAAATATTATGTAGATGCAGTCAAGAGGTGCCACCCTTTCCAGATGTTTGCATGTAATATGTGCTCAAAACCTACCCCATTACATCCCTTCATCACCATCAGTCCCTTCACTAAGTGGGGGCTTGATTTTATGGATTGCAACCCAGCTTCAGCTGGGGGGCATCATCATATCATAGTGGCTATTGATTACTTCATGAAATGGGCTGAGGATATGCCTATAGTTAAATCCAACGGTGAGACAGCTGCGCACTTTGTATTCAACCAGATTATTACTCAGTTCAAAATTCCGAAAGAGCTTGTCACTGACCATGGCTCGCACTTTCAGAATCGTATGATGGAAGAGTTGGAATCAAAGTTAGGGTACAAACAAGAGCATTCCTCATCTTACTACCCTCAAGTGAATGGATAGGTAGAAGTAGTGAATAAATCACTCAAATCCATTCTCCAATGAACCATCACACAGAGCAAGAATAATTGGCACATCATGTTATATCCTGCTTTGTGGGTGTATAGAACCGTTGTTAAGACTGCTACAGGTTTTTCTCCATATCAACTTGTACATGGAGTGGAGTCGATATTGTTGGTTGAATGCAAGATTCCTTCTTTGAAGCTAGTCGTAGAACTCTTACCAAACGCTTCACCATTGGAGGAGCATTTGGTCCACCTTGAACAACTTGATGAGCAGCGTCAAGATGCCTTGGTGGCCCTAGAAGCAAATAAGCGTTGTGTAAAGGTCCAATACGATAAGTCTGTCCATCCAAGGAGGTTTAGTGAGGGAGACTTGGTTCTTTTGTGGGATCAACCGAAAGAACTCTTAGGGGTAGGAAAGTTTAACCCCATGTGGCATGGTCCTTACATCGTCAAATGTGTGTTAGAGAAGGGCGCTTATGAGTTAGTGGATTATGAGGGAACGACCTTGGCAGAGCCTAGAAATGGGTTCTATCTCAAGAAGTACTATGCATGATTTTTAGCCAAGGCTGGTTATTGTATATTATTGTACAGTTTTGCATAGTTAGGTCTTTTTCTTATAGTGATCAAGTTTTTGATGAGTTTTCGTTTCTCTTGGTAGATGTCAATGGAATCTTCCACCTACATAGGATTCACGGATGGTGCGAGTCGTCACACTTAACACTCATCCTTTGCTGCTTGGGTGATTTATACTCCTATGGGTTAGGTACTGTCTTCAGGAGGCATATGTTTGCGGCCATATTCAAACAATGTTGCTGAATATAGCGTCATTATTGAGCTTCTACGAGATGCCATTTCACATGGCGTTCTCTCTCTTGAGGTACGTCTTGATTCAGAGTTAGTAGTGTCACAGCTTAATGGATTGTACCATGTTAGAGATCCAACGTTATTAAGAATATTCTTACTTGTGAGATTATTAGAACAGAAATTTGACAGTATAACATACATACATATTCCAAGAATTAATAATCAAGTTGCTGACTCATATGCTAACTACGTGTTAGATTGGCATTTGTTTCATACACAATAAATTCATCACAAACACAAATTTTTACACATGTAAATAAATAAACCGATCACCATAAAAAAAATTATATAATATCCAAAATGTGGTAATACATAGTGTCATGATACAAAAATGGGGCTCTCGAGCCACCAAGATATAATACACGGTAGTACAAAATGTATAACTCCCAGGTATCTAAGCCTATGGAAGAGGAGGGGGTTTATGATCATGGAAGGTCACTACGGATCTAGCTAGCCATCAGAATAATAGCACCCATGCTCATGGTACACCTACCACCTGGAGCTGCATAGCCTTAGGAAAGTCCTCAACTTGTGCCATGGGAACCCTGTGTGTCAACCTCACAAAATTGATATGAATGCTCTGGAGCATCCACTCCGCATTCACACCCATGATATCATCTCCTCTTCCCCTCCATCTGTGACAAGGGAATCCTTCAGGCCGCTGTGGTCCCACATCTACATACAAATGGTAGATGTCACTAGGTATTGTCACCCAAAAATATGTCTTTCGATTCCATATAATTAGAAAACACAAAAAAATTAAATAACTCAAAAATTTAAAGAGAGGGTCGAGATTCATTACCTATGTCACCATATGCTGATCCTGGTGGTAGCGGCATGTTTGGGTGCCCCTGGAAATCAATACCCGCATAGGGGTAGTCATTGATGGCAACTATCTATCATCACCACCACAGAAAGAACTCAGCTGGATAGGGGTTGGACACCCTACCTCGCCCTAGTCTGCGCATTGCATCTACCCGATGCTGTTGGGCCGGATCTCGAACCCCATGAAGAGGAACGTCAACTTTGGGGCTTAATCCTGGAACATGCTCGAAGAAAAATGTGCTCAATATGCTAATGAACCCAAAGTTCCGCACTCTGCCCACCTTACAATCACTGAGCTGATGTTTCATGTTTCTCAGTAGTGTAGTGCTCTAGTCATAAACCGTGGGTCTCATGCACTCCACTGCATAGAAAATCAGAGGCCACAAGGCTTGGTGGAGTGAATCCAAGCCTGCTATCCTGCCCAATGTCAATAGGATGGCCTTTAGGTGCAGCACCTATATAGCGTTGGTTGGGACCTGACTCCCCACATTCTCTATGTCTAGATAGCAGTACATCGCAATGTACTCATCGATAGTCAGGCCACCTCTGGGCCCACCACGAGAAGGAAGGTTCACTACTTCCCCCTGCCAAGAAAGTCTATTAATAAAGTATATGTCCTCCACCTCTATAGTGAGGGACATCCCATCTATCTTGAAGTACTTAGAGTCTGGATCCCAGTAATCCACTAGCATCTGCAATAGTCTTGGTTTGGCATTGAAGCCACCAGGACACCAAAACTTGTAGAGTCCACATGCATGTATAGCTTGTTGAGCCATTAGATCGGCCTTTACTGCATCCTCTACCTCACCATATTCATGCTCTCTCCATTCTAGGACCATCCTACACAAAAAATTGCAAGTTTGCCCATTAGATTACTTAAAAAACATCATGCACGGCTGGATACGTGACTGTCTGCCAAACATCCGCGTATGTATGTGACTGTGAGGGCATTTTCCACATATATCCAGCCCTATACGCAAAAAAACCCTCGATTTCCATGTGGTCCGCAGCGCCCTTTTTAGTTTGTCCTAGAAACCTCAAATGACCATGGAATTTGATAAAAATTGCATCAAAATGGAAGAGAAGAGCATGGGTAAGTACCTGGAAGAAATGGTAGTGGATTCCACCGGTTGGATCTCCTGGAATTTGTTGTTGAAAATCTGAGCTCAATTGGGTAGAAATTTCAAATGTTTTATAATGTTTTGAATTTTTTACTATTTATAGAAATTTTCCAAATTTTTGAAAATTTTTACCCCCTTTCCTATAGTTTGGACAATTTCTAATCATTTTGGACTGTTTTTGACCTAATTCATGATGTAGGAGACCTTTTCAAGTGTCGTTTCAGCCGTTGGATTGACTCGTTCGTGCTGATCTCATGTATCATGTCTAAACTAGCATATAGGTTAGGTTTCATCACCGTTTTCATTTTGCATGACCTTATGACCATTTCATCATAGCCTTAGGTACGAACCCACTCTATTATGTCACAGAACCTTCTTGTTGTTTTATAAGTAGCATAGTATGAGTGGTAGAGCTTGACCTTACATGGGTACCCTAGTTAGTACCTTATTTGCATTTGGTGCCCATGCTGATGTTTTGTCCTTTAGGGTGTGGGAGTCTGTTGTATAGTACTGCCATGACATTTCGCAAGAGCCTCATACTCCTCTTGATCTTTTGATCACCTATTTCCCTCAGGACTCCCTTATGTCAAGTTGTAATTGCATTAACATGAGCTTTGCCTACCTTATTGAGCTTTATGCCGGCTTCCCTGACATTGCGCTTCAGCCATATAGCCCGAGCTTGTCTCATGTCTAGCCATGCAGAGCCATTTTATATATCTTTTGCAGCTTGATTCCCTTTTTACCAAGAGGGGATTTTCCCTTGAGTGTCGATATCCTACACATGTGTCCTTGTATTGAGCATAGGTATGTTCCACTGCTTGGAACTAGTTTGTTTTCCCCTATGACACTCGCCTCCTCCTAGGCTATAAATATAAAGCAGTTTTATTCTTTTTCAAGCTTTTTAAATATTTGAAAAAGTCCAAAAAAATAAAAAAACCAAAAATCCAGACAAGGAAAGATGTTATCTTTGGAAACTGTTGAGTCGTGTTGCCTTTGAACAGAGCACTGTATATCACATCCATTGGTTGGGTTTATAGTTTGAATTTAGGAGCTGTACTCATTTATTTGAGTTTATCTCCACCGACTGGTTAAGCTTCCAGTCCCCATGGAGCCTCTATCGATGCCTCCTGTGTCGCAAAGATGTCCCAGTTTGTATATCGAGTCTATGCTTCCTTTATTCAGTCACCATTCACCGTTATGCTCTTGTTCAAAGGAATTTGAAACCTTAGATGGCCATTCCTCAGTTATCTTGACTTTTCATGTTGGCCATTCCCAATACAGTTACTGGTTCGTGCACCTTATGATCAAGTCCTTCCACATTATACAGTTTTGCTGAGTACCTCGTGTTGGATGATGGGGGATGCTTTAATTCCCTCCTTCCAGTGGAATTCATCCCATCGACTTCAGATCATTTATTTTGGGATTGGAATCTAAATTCATTTTGAATGCCTTGAGACTTGCAGTCATCAGTGGTAGGTTCTCTCGCCATCGACAGTATTTGGGAATACATCAATGTCCCCTGATTGATGGATACTCTCAAGTGTTCAACCTCAACGCATTTATTCATACTTGTTAGTTTTCACTCTAGTACCTTGATTCCCATTTTCATTATCGGTGGGTGATCTTGCATCTATTAACGGTATACATCAATGACTGATAATCAGATGATGGACTACTATGTTCGACCTCGACACCTCTATTCACATAGTAGTACATGTACTCGTAGCAGTTTGTGTAGAAGAACTTCCATATTGGTGGCATCTCTTATATGTTGCCTCCTTGATCGTGCCAGTGTTCATGAGATTTCAGCTCTCATGACTTGATTCCAGTATATGTCAGACATTTCCAGCCATTATGGAGATCTTGATCCATTATATATCTTCAGCCATTATGGAGATCATGGTCCTTTGTATATATTCATCATGGAGATTCTGATATATGTATATTTTACGTGGCGATGACCACTTATGTGATATCTTGTATCATGCCTATTCATGGCCATTGTACTCTTATGTATCTGGGACTGCTATATGTATTTGCAGTTATGTGCAGAATTGTATCATTGTATTATGCTGATTGGGTGGCTGGTCTTCCATTTGGGATTCTTCATTACTCCACTTCTGGGATGGACTTATAATGTATTTTAGCCATCGTATGACCCCTATGACCTCATACATTAGGGGGCATCTGTTATAGCTGATTTTACCACTCCAGGTGAATCACACTTGTATGGCCTTCCCCCGTCCCTCTACAGACTCCTTAGACCCCTTGGACCATTTTTTTGTCCTTTGATGTTTCCTAGAACATCCCTAAAAACATGTGAAAATTGATACACGCAACTTTTAAACCCCTAATCACGTGTATACGCAGGTTTGACCCCTAAAACCGTGTACATTGGGATGTGTGCATAATCCAAATAATTTTGGAGTTTTCCTTGACATGGATCCAACTCACTTGACTCCTGGCCTTCCCTATGCCCTGAGATCGCTTAGATTCGACCTTTCATTACCCCTTTGAAAATCTATATAAGGAAATCTATGGTACATTGAAGGCATATGAGAGAATTAAGAGCAAAGAAACTATAGTCCATTGTTTCCGAAACTTGTGCTTGAGTCTGCATCCCTTTGTCCCTCGGAGCACTTTTTTGTTCTTCCCAAGCTTGCCTTTTGCTTGTGAGCTTGCTATAGAGAGATGGAGGATTGAGGTGGTGGAGGCCCAAGTGGGGGATTCAGTTTCTCCGATTTGTAGACTTGCCGACAGAGGTTGTATCCATTGTAATCTTTGATTTTATATTAATAGAAATATATTTTTCTGTCCAATCATGTATGTTTGAATGAATATTTTATCCATGGATGTTTTCAAATGCTTATACATTGTTGATTATATATTCTAGAATAGATCTAACACCAATATATATAGTACGCTTGTATTGTTTACTTGTTGTTGAGGAAGTAATCTATGAATTCAAGCTGAAGTTGGAAAGCTCAACGGGGATCTACTTCACCCGTCCGGAATAACGTATGAGGTCTGATCCTTTAGTTTTAGATATTAAATTTCTATTGCATATTGGAAAGGATTGATTTCTGGAGTCAAGTTGTCTGTTGTGGTACCCCAAGCCATAGGAATTTCTCTCCATAACAGAATTATAACTGTAAATACATATAGAAATCCTGGATACATAAGAGTACAATGGCCATGAATAGGAATGATACAAGATAACACATAAGTGGTCATCGCCATGTACATCCTTGGATCTTTTACATGTACATAAAGGCTAAGTTGAAGCAGTTTCCACCAGTGTATACATGGAGTGCATGTCGTAGGCTTTATGGTGGAGCTGTAAAATGGATGATGGGAAAGGAAACTAATGGAAGTGATGGCATTGCTGTTCATCTTGCAATTGAGAAACATTGGGAGGAGCTTGTCATTTTGATTTCTGTGGTAAGCTCACGTCAGAAGGAAATAAGTAGCACAATTGGCATGAGTCAAAGTGTTAAAACTAGCGAACTTCTTGGCCACAGGTCACAGGAAGTGGTTTCAAAGTTTTTGCAAATGGAAGAAGCAATTGCAAATCATGACTTTGGATCCTTTGCGAAGATTACTTGTGTAGATAGTAACCAAGTCCATGCTGTTTTCCTTAACACATCTCCTCCAATATTCTACATGAATGACACATCACACAGGATCATAAACTATGTCGAAAGATGGAATCAGTCTGAAGGTACTCCACATGTTGCATATACTTTTGATGCTGGTCAAAATGCAGTAATGTATGCACCTAATAGGAAACTTGTAGGCCTTATTCTTCAGTGACTACTTTTCTATTTTCCTCCAGACTCTAGTAAAACATTGTCAAGTTATGTAATAGGCAACACCTCTATACTAGGATAAATCAGTTTGAACTTGATGAAAGATGTTAAATCCTTGACTTCCCCTCCAGAACTCAAGAGTGAAAGTAGCAGTTCCACATTTCAATGTGGTATCGATTACTTCATTTGTACTTGACCTAGCAAAGGTCCTATGTTGTTTAGAAATGAAGAGCAAGCTCTTCTTAACCCAAAAACAAGGTTTCCTCTCTAGAACACTCAAACCTTCAGTTTCATACATTTTAGGGCCACTGCAGACTGGGTAGAAAAGTCATGTAAGTTTACAATGAAACGAATTTTGGCAATTGTTATGTTAATCCTGAGTTTGATTCTAATATCATTTTTTGTTTTTGTACCTCCTTGTGTGGCATTTTTTTCTGCAAAAGGACTCAAACTTAGATGGTGCAAGGTACCTAAAGTTGGGTTACCAACTCCAAATCTTGTTCTATACTTGGACATAACTCCAGAGATAGTAGAAGAATGTGAAGACTATGGAGAAGAGCGATATGAATAGCTGGAATTTTAGAAGAAAGTAGTTAACCAATATAAGGCCTTGCATGATCCAACGTGGAAAATTATGGATGCATCAATGCCAATAGATGATATACATGAAATCTTAAAGAGGTCACTGTCTATGATTATGAACTAGAGATTCACTGGAGTATATTTAGGTACAGATGATGACTCTTCCTCAAATATCTCATCAATACTCATCCATGAATGCAAGTGGGATTTCATTTAAGTGTTTTAGTCATAGTAGAAGTATAACCCTATTAAAGAGAGACATGGGCCATTTTCTTGTTTGATTCGCCAAACTTGGCAAAAAATCATTAGACTAGATCCAAAAAATTCTAAAGAGGTTAGCTTTGCTATCTTATATATATATTTCATTGTAAAAATATTAGGGGTATAATTGAGGAAAGGTTTGAACATTCTGATACTGGAGTGGCAGGAGCATGTACGCACTTTGCTTTTGTTGGCTGCTTTGAAATCATTATGTTCATATGAGCCGCTTTTCTGTTTTGATAATTGAATTTCATGTGTTGTGATTTTTTCTGGTGTATAGTCATCTTAATCTATTGCTATATTCTCATGATTAATGTGAAGTTATCCTTAAGTACTATATGCAGAACCTGGTCCATGTTTTTCATAAATTCATACTCATAGCTTTGTCTTATCAGTATTGATTGTGATATATATACTGTTGTTCAGTATTTGATTTCAAATCTAGCTTTATTTTTGTAGTAAGTATTACCTACCACCAAATTCCACAAATTTATTTTCCAGTTATCCATTAAACCAATTTAAGATTTCTCTAAGCTTGACCCTAGCAGTCGAGGTTCAACTTTAGTGATAACAGCTGGGAAGTGGTTTTGTTAGGGTACAATGGCTGGGATCTCTCCTGGGCGTTTTTATGTTGTTTCCACATTCCCACGGTTGGTAATTTCATGTTTCAGTGTTGCACAACCAATGGGGAACATATCCATGAATTTAGGGACTAAGGGAGTCGTTTTTTCCCACGTGAAGCCATAAAACATTTCTGAAACGAATTTCTCATGCTGGGTCGTTTTTCCCCAATTTCCATTTTCATTTTTGGCTCCCATGACATTTTTCATCAATCCTAGAACTTGTATTTTGTTGTGTATGCATCTTTTGTTTTGGTTTGAACTGGTTTGGAGTGGAATTGGATTTGAACTAGCTTGATAAACCTAGTGTAGGAAGGAACCTCACAGCAGATCTAGAGGGGTTGGTTTTCTTCTTTGAATACCCTGAATAGCACTGGAATGGAAGGCATAGCCTAAGGGACTATGTAGCATAGAAGATTATGCTTCCTTATTTTGGGTGTGTATATGTTTTAGGAGCCAAGCCCGATCTGGTGTAGGTGTCCATAGATCTATGGTTGAGCTCACTAGCTTAGTTGTTCAAGCTTTCCACCTCCTTGGCAACCTGGTAAACCCAAATGTAGTTCTGGCTTGGCTAAATTTTGATATATATTTGGCTATGTATGAGCCTGCTAGTGTTCCCTTATTCCTTGTGGGAATCATTCCCAACTCAAGGGTGAAAGTGGTGCTGAGGGATTAATGAGCACACTAGCCTATGGTTGGGTGAAACGTTGCAGCGACATAGCTGGTTGCGAGACAAGATTCTTCTCAAGATAAGTGTTTCTTGTGTTTAAATCCCTGCAACTAATTGTTTTAATGAATTATATGAACATGTTGAATTATTTGAATGAATGAAATTTTCTTCCACTGTAGATTTCATTATGCATATGTATATGTTTATGTTCAATGCATTTTTATCATGTGTATGTTCATGGGGCCTAGTTTCCTCATCTAAATGATAGCAGCAACGCCTTGGTCACGTCCTCTCAGGTGAGAGGGGATGTAACAATTTTATATTATGTTTTTATGTCCATATGATAGCTTGGATTCATGTCTTTGGAGCATGCTAGAGAATCATACCACCTATTATCATGGTCACATACCACCTAGGACACACTTCATTTGTTTTACACTTATGTTTTATGGTCCAAACCTTGGCTATGTTGGTATAGAAAGGTATATGGGGGTTTTGGATGCATTAATGTTAGCATGAATATTTCACCTTCTACAGACAGTAAGGTGTTCCACTGGTTTGAATGGTTCAGATCCAGAACAAATGAAGGACAAAGGTTGAAGACCCTCCCTCAACGTCGTAGATACCTGGAATGTGATGCTTTGATAGTAACCCTGTGTACCTACAATCAGATTAAACACACAAACACAGCAAAGATGCCAGAATATAATCTACTGATCCATGTTAGTGACTAAGGAATCTATCAACATATACATGTGGAATCAAACAACAACAGTAATGTGGGACGAAAATCAGCATTGCATTAAGATAAAATGGAGAAGTTTACAACCAATTAAGCCTTAGTGTTGACATGCATCTCCATGAAACCAAACACTCTCATCCCCATGAGCTCCAACTTTTTCTCTCTATGCTCTCCAATGGATTGGGCTAAGTATTCAATCCAACATCATAACAATACCTTAAGAGTTCCCCCCTCAACCATGGATATGAGCTTGTATTTATAAGGGCTCAAGGGATAGGAATGGTTGAGAGATTTGTGGATGAGGTGGCTTCTAAGATCCTATAGTGGGGGATCTCGATCTCAACTAAACCACAATGATAGGGATAAGGGAGGACATGAGGCTCATGATCTAGAAGCCTCAAGAAACTTCTCTTTTCCCATTTTACCCAAGGTACTGCTTTTCTCCTTCAATGACAGAGTTGTTCAGGTAAGAAACTCTTATGGAATAAGGGTCATAAGCAGTGGCACCGCTTGTGGCTAACAAGGATAGGTGGTGCGAGTAAGGTACCACTCATGGATAAAGGGGAAAGTGTGGTGCTGAGCACTTTTGTGAAAGATTGACAAATGATATGAATTTCCACTCCAAGTGCTGGGATTAAGGACAAGTAGGTATGCTAAGATTCTTATC
This sequence comes from Pseudotsuga menziesii, assembly GCA_001517045.1. NCBI lineage: Eukaryota > Viridiplantae > Streptophyta > Pinopsida > Pinales > Pinaceae > Pseudotsuga > Pseudotsuga menziesii. The sequence goes on along the minus strand of LPNX010682495.1, from coordinate 58,900 downwards.
ACATGATGGTGACATGATTTTGGTATAACAGGATGCCCCCCAAAGCATGAATCTTAGAGGGATACAATAAACGAGAGCTCTGAGAGAACAAGTCATCACTACGAGGTGAAAATGTCGGCTCGATTGGAGCATGTTATCAAGTAGGAATCTGTAGTACATCAATATTTTTGACTCATAGACACAAGTAACCAACTCATGGCTGCAGACCAATACAAGGCAGATCCATGGGAGGAATAAACAGGCATGGCTACTAGAATACAACATAGATCCATGTGATAGAGGACTCAAACTTGGACATAGATACCAGACATACAATGTAGATCTATGTCATACAGATGCAAATTTGAGCATAGCCATGACCATACAAATGTGGATCCATGCTAGATATATAAAACTCCACTGCAACCTAGGGAAAGAAATGAATACCCAGGGTCTTCATCTCGTCTTCCACAAAGAACAATTCTATCCACATGATTACAATGATCTGAAGTCGAACATGGTAGAAACCACTTGATTACCGACCAATGATGTGAACCGTTAACAAGTGTGAGGGAGATCACCATTAATGTCAATGATTCCCAAGGTACTCTAGCACAATCTAATGAGTGTGAATATATGTCTTGATTTCGAACACCTAGTCGATTCTATCGATCAAAGGTCAATGATGTGAACCCATGTCGAGAGCGAGAGAATCTTTCATTAAGGCATACATATCTCAAGGTACAAAATATTGTTTCTAAGACTATTTCCCAGATAATGAACTGATGTTGACGGGAAAAGTCTCATTGAAGGAGGGCCATGATGAGTCCCACATCAATGACACGAAACTCAGAACATAGTTTTGGAATGATGTGAATGCAGTAACCATAATACTGACTCAAAAATACTAACACAAGAAGACTGTGCGGACTGCAGAGGTAAAACTTCTTCAAATCCCCTTTGAACATTGGGCGGCATGACAAAAAGACTTGGAAGCATGACTAAACGGGACAAACACACAATGCGACAGTGGACAATTCATTCTTTTGAAAGACTCGAAGGAGTGACATGACTCATGAAAGTGGGTCGTAGCGGAGATCAGATGAATACCCAATTGACTGACATGATGTGCAGACAAGTGCCATGTTCAAAGGTAATGACAAACTACTACCATTATTTACAAAATGATTCCCTTCCCATTTCCCCCATCATGATTGATGAGTGCCTCTTTTCGGTTTTATGAGTTCAAAGAGGGTAACAAACACTCGATATATCTTGTCTAAAGACAAGTCCAGACTCATATTTTTACGAACCTAAGAGAGGAGGGGTTCATTCCCATAACGGGTCTCTCAATGTTTAATTTAACGAGTCCACTGAAAGAAAACTCGGTATTGTTCATGTTTAGAGAGTCTGAACGAATATAGAAGAAGACTCCAAAGGGGTCCTTTTTCGTATGATTTAGTCCCTAAGGCCCAAAAAAGTATAAAATCATACCTTAGGGAACTCTTCTAGTCATGATTGGCTGGAGTGTTCCTTTTTTGTAAATAGTCCTATCCGAACCAAAAAAGCAATAACCTATCGTCGGACGGATGACTCTTCAAATACTTTAACGAGCATGAAGAAGACAAGATCACTCAACGATCTTTTCATATTTAGGGAGCCTAAAAAGAGTTTAAAGAGAACTCCATGAGGTTTCTTTACACAATGTCACTTTTTACGAGCTTGGAAAGAATCGGAAATGGACTCAACGATCTTTTCATGTTTAAGGAGCCTGAAAAGGAGGTGAAAAGAAGACTCCATGATGGTTCTTTACGCAATGCCAATTTTTGACGAGCCTAGAAAGAAACTGAAATGGACGCGGACCTTTGATACTGGGTTTAAAGAGCGTGATCAAAGTGTCATAATAAATGCTCATCGACCTTTTCTGTTTTATGAAAGTGCAAAAAATCCATAAACAAACTTCCAAATATTATTTCTATGGTTCTCTTATCCTGCAATCGACTCAAAAACAAGTGTTAAATGCATTTATAACTATCATTAATGGATTATGACAGATAAAATTTGACTAAAATATGATTTTATATCAAAACTATAGTATTTCAGAAGCAAAAATGCCTATATAAGTTATGTAAATAGTAAAAAATCAAATCATTTCACTATTTACCCATAACAGAGAGCATTTGGAGCAATTTCTTAGCCATATTTTCAGCAACTGATACCGAGAGTTCCCACCATCCGTTTTGAGCATCGTTAGTTGTAGGTAACAGCTAAAACCCTACTCTTTCATTTCATAGCATTTATTTTGAGTTTTGATGGGGTTTTGGGCTCATATGGCAAGCCATAAAACCTTAAAAGCAGGAATCTTGCCAACCCCATGCGGGATACATGGTACATCCCAAGAACCATGCCTATAACATAGTTGACAGGCGGTGCCATCGCCTGTCTCCAATGGTGCATAGGCGGTGCCAGACGTGGAGATTTTAAACTAATAGCATGAGAAATATAAAGTCATTCTTTTGATTTTTAATGATTAGGAATGATCCTAATGCATGCTATCATTATTTTTTATAGGTCTTGGTTGCTCAAAACATGGTGATATGGAAAGAAAGATCACATGACAATGATGATGCTTTTGTCAAGAGAGATGTGGGTTGTATAGCCGCATCACGGGACTATGGGCTCCTAAAGTTCTTTCGGACCCCAAGCATGGTGTCACATGAGCATTTACTGGAGCACATCCTACAGATGTGGAATCCAGAGCAGCAGTACTTCAAGGTGGGGGGCCATATTATTACAGTGTGAGTAGAGGATATCTACTTCTTGACTAGTCTCTCGAGACGTGGTGCCCCCATTTCACTGACAGGTTCCTGTGGAGGGGATATTACCACTCGAGAGCTTATAGATCGTCACTATGCTCCAAGGACAAGGACATCGGTGAAGAAAATCCCCATCAGAGTAGTGACAGATGGGCCTCTATGAACCATCCTATTTACTATGCAGAGGGTGGCTATGAGTCAGGGTGTGCACTGGGATTCTAGAGCACACATGATGTATGCCATAGAGGCCATGGAACCCATGGTATTCAACTGGGCAGAATCCATGCTTCCAATATTCAAAGATCCGCTAACTAAGTGTCGGCAGGGAGAGCTAAAGCAGTTTGGCTTTGGTTCCATTTTATCCTGCTTCTTCGTTGAGCGGGTACCATAGATGAGACCTCAGGTGGTCTTCCGAAGTCTGAGAGTACAGGACACCCGTATGCTGAGGTGGGTCCAAGTCATGGCTGGTACAGGAGTAGGTAGGGGAAGGGTGAAGTTCGGTGACCCATTCTTTAGATGGCTCCGATATCAGATCCTCATGGTTGAGGATTATGCTTATGCAGGTACGGACTTCACCGGATATCTTGACCTACCACTCCCACTTGGCAGACAGTGGGGTGACATCGATAAGAAGCAAGAAACCCTAAAATGGATGAAATGCTTTTATGTTTTTTAATGTTTTATATTTTTTATATCAAGTGACGAGACCTGTATATTCTCATGCAGATGTTGGAGCATCACTACCTGGAGGAGCTTCTCTGTTGGACAGGTGAACTGGAGCCACTTTGTGCCATAGGGTGATGATATCATCAAGGAGCTAGAGGAAAACCTAGAGAGGTTGACCTTGGATATCCCAGATGCTGCCATTGATGAACTCCCGATGAGATATCAAAGATCCACAGTGGGAGTACTAGGTCGATTAAGTAGGTTGCTGCATAGAGTAGCTCGAGCAGTGATGTGCTATCACAAGCACCACTAGTGTATGACATATGTACTGAAATCTAACAGTTTCAGGATTTTGCATGATGACTTTGCTTGAAATCCTATGTGCTTCAGATGAGGTCTCGGGACCTATTTTTTGTAAACTTTTTTGTATATATATATATATATATATATATATATACATACTTTTACCTGGTGTTTACATGTCTCAAATGGTCAATGTATTTTACATGAGTTTTATGTGTCTTTAAATGTTTATTTACAATGTACCATGTTGGATTTCAATGTCATGAATGGGAAATATGCCAATATAGGATGTAATTATCCAACGAGTCAGCAACTACATTATGTTCCCTAGGGATATGCCTATAAGTGATGGTTTCAAATGATCTCTCTAGAAAACGTACTCTCCAGAAGAGGTGGAGGAGCACAAGGTTTCTAATGGTGTAAACATGGTTTAAATGGCAAACCACGAGTTGTGAGTCTTTTGTAGCTATAACTTTTTCCCAAATTTTTGAAAAATTTTGGACCCTCCTTTTGATTTTATCTTGCCTGGATTTATTTGGTTTCCTAAACTCTATATTTTCCCTCTGCTACAAATTTGGATTTTCTTGAGTTTGAATTGAGGTCAATTGTTTCCTTCATTTCGGAAGTTAGATGATCTAAATCTGCCTTTGTCTAGCCAAAGCTTTTGATTATGCAGTTTGTTTATTTTTTAACATTTGCTCTGTCGATGATTTTGTTTTAGCACTATCGGAAGTCAGTTGAAGTTTGAGTTGGAACTTTAGTTATCTATGTCGCCACTGTTTCAGAGGTTAAACAAACCGATTCCATTGCTTCCCAGCCAAGAATATTTTGAACACTTAATGTTTGTTTTGATTTTGCTGATGATTGCTATCAAAAGTCAGTTGAACAATGAATCGGGGCATTAGCTCTCTATGCCACTAATGGATAGTTTTACTTTCGCTGATTCATTCAAACCTTTTTGCTTTGTGATGATTTTTCTTGTTGTTTTCACTGTCGAAAGTTTATTAAAGTTTGAATCGAGGCATTAGTCCTCTATGCTGCCGATGGAAAGTCATGTTTTTCACCGATGAGCTTTTATCTCCTTTGTTTATTTTTCAAAAAACTTTACTTTTCGACTTTCGACGTTTTTGTTTTATTAGCGGTCGGAGTTTTAGTCTTTAACGACGCCTCCATTTCGGAGGCCTTGTTGTTTGTCTCGTTGACATTGCGGAGTATTTTACGTCTCAAGGTTCCGATGAGTTAGTCATTAGTTGCTCCGATCACTGATGTTTTCTATTGCTGCGGGACCCGTAGTTGGTTTGACTTCTGCCATTGCAGCTCCTTAGTGAACTAACCATCCAGTATATAGTGCTTCTGCTCGCCGATGCCTTGGTTTTATTGATCAAAATTTTACTTTCGATGATTTGTTTTCATTATTGGAGTGGTGTTGATGATTGATCGGAGGACTATTCCTTTGTGTTGCCGACACGATGGCAGCGTTAAGCTTTAACTCGTCAATCCGTAGTCATCCGAGCCTCCGATTGCCGATGTTTTCAGTTGTTCTGGAAGCCATAGTTAGTCTATTTTCCACCATCGTGGCGGCATAGTGATCTAACTTGTCGATTCATTAGTGGTTCTGATCTCCAATGCTTAACTATCAGTAGTTTTTAGTCGTTGGAATCGCCCACACTACGGAGATGTTAAAGATTATAGCCCGACACTTAGCGTTAAAGGTCTCTAATGCCGATTGACTTAATAGTCTCACGAGACCCATAGTCTGTTCATTGTCCACCATTACGGCTATGAATAGGACTATTCTTCCGTAGTATTTGGTTCTTCTGATTGCCGATGGTTTTCATTTGATTGTAGAAGCCGTAGTTTGTATGTCTTCCACTATTGCGGCTCCTTAGAGAACTAATTGTATAACGTTTAGTGTTCAAAATAGTCGATAGTGTCTTCTTGCTATTTTCATGGGCGACGAAGGTTTCTGTTTTTGGTCGAGTCGGGTTTTCTCCGAGATGAAGAGCACAGGTTAGGGTTCAGATTTGGTGGTTACATTGTTATGATTCATGCTTTCATGATTTCGAGTTAGTCCATATGTGGCCTAGATTGAGGTAAATAGTCTTTTTATTGAGCTTGTGATTTTAGTTTGGACAATGGATTTAGTGGATTTCAAGACACAAACTCACAGGATTTCTTTGTTTCGTCATTTTTTCATGCATTAACATTGTATATAGTTTATTTTACAAAATGCATATGGAGAAGGTAAATGGACTGATATAGTTTTTTGGTTATTCATGACAGGGTGATTGCTACTGTAGAGAAGATATGTCTAGAAGACAAAGCAAAAGAAAATGAAGAAGCAGAGATCAAGAAAGAGAAGAAGAAAGTAAGGGTCTAAGATATTAATTCTTGCACATGATCTAGGAACTAGGAATCAAAATCATCAAAGAATTATTAACAAAATACTGATGAATTGGAAATAACTGGAATACCAAATAGGTTTCCTCTCTGTATATTATATAAACAATAAATGATTACAATTTCCATGCATAGAAATAGCTTAACTCCATGAATAATTCGAATACCTAAGAGGACAATTCGAATTTAGTGAGTGATTCTAGCTTAACTGACTCTTTGTCATGCAATCTCACTCAGTTAACCACCTGAACAAANTAAAATAATCATTAAATAATATATTTAATGAATGGAGGCACCTTAACTGACTGTAACTGATTGGTTGAACTGATTGTAACCACCAGTTAACAGTTAGGTGCATTAATGTCATACAGATCACCCATAGAGTGCTTTAGTTAGCCTCCTTGACTGTAGGAGAAGGCTAAGTTAGCCTCCTTGACTCTAGGTAGGAGTGGGAGTGACTGGGATGATGGTAATTAATGCTCCTTGATGTCAATTAAACTTAGGATAGTGGTTTAACTAGGCCAATTTGACCAAAAGAGTGAGTATGATGGTAAATGTCTCCAACACCCCCCCTTAAGCTATACTCAGGAAGAGTTAGAAAACATACAC
>LPNX010682495.1:0-52103 GCA_001517045.1 Pseudotsuga menziesii | reverse complement strand
CAATCATCAAGTGCTAGTACTGCATGACTCCAATAAACCTTGATGAGGTTAACTGAAGCTGAACTGACCATCAGAAGTTGGTGAAGGCGCCTTGTTCACTCTAGTTCATTAAATAATCATTAAATAATATATTTAATGCATGGAGGTGCCTTAACTGACTGTAACTGATTGGTTGAACTGAAAGTAACCACCAGTTAGCAATTAGGTGCATGAATGTCACACAGATCACCCCTGGAGTGCTCCAGTTAGCCTCCTTGACTGTAGGTAGGCGTGGGAGTGACTGGGATGATGGTAATTAATGCTCCTTGATGTCAATTAAACTTAGGATAGTGGTTTAACTAGGCCAATTTGACCGAAGGAGTGAGTATGAAGGTAAATGTCTCCAACACCCCCCCTTAAGCTATACTGAGGAAGAGTTAGAAAACATAGATGCATAAAATGATAGGGCCTGGAAACAAAGGCCATAGGTCACCCTGTACAATAAAGCAACTGAAACAATTCTCAAAACAAACTAAGTGAGGAAAAGAGGGAAAACCCAGTGGGAAAAAACCCCCCCTCAAGCTGAACACTTAAAGTAGTCTGGATCACTCTGATGAACTCACCCCCAACAGTGAACGGAGGTTACAAGTGAACTTATTTTCTGAAAATATCTTGGTGAATATGTCTAGAGGAATCTTCCACTTTGGAAGAATAACAATGNTGCATGAATGTCACACAGATCACCCCTGGAGTGCTCCAGTTAGCCTCCTTGACTGTAGGAGAAGGCTAAGTTAGCCTCCTTGACTATAGGTAGGCGTGGGAGTCACTGGGATGNCACTCAACTGGATCAGAAATACAAACAGCTGCACGGTGAAAACTGGACCCATGTAGAGCAACTGAAATCATCTGAAGAGAGAGCAAAGGTTCTTGAGGATTCGAACCATGTGTGGAAAAATCAAGAAATTGATATGTTGCANCCCATGTAGAGCAACTGAAATCATCTGAAGAGAGAGCAAAGGTTCTTGAGGATTTGAACCATGTGTGGAACACTCAAGAAACTGATATGTTGCATCCTTGAATAGAAAACCATGAGTGGTAAAATCATCCCCAAATCTTAGGAGAAAGTGTCCATGCGGATGAGAATGTCTTCCTCTTTACTAGTTCTGTGAGGAGATGAGCTTGTGACCAAAGGTAGAGAATCCCTGGGACTCTAGAGAGTGAATGCTTGAGCTCCATAATATGATATAGATTCTGAAATAGATAATGAATCACAAAATAAAATATCAGCAACCTCATAAGAGGAAACTAACACCAAATCCTAATAAGCAAATTTGAAGAAGAACTGCGGTACTTGATTTTTCACACAAGAATTGGTGAGAGCAGCTACAAGCAAGACTGAAAGCTCTTGGATTTTAAAATATGAACCAAATAATATCAGATAAGAATGTAAATTGTATCTAAATAAGTTCACAACAGATCCAAAAATATGAAATGAAATCAAATCCCCAGCAGCTGTTTTGTAGGAGACTTGCGGTACTTGTTTCTTCACACCGTTGATGAGAATAGCTACAAGTAGTACTGAAGGTTTATGAACCTGAATTTTTGAACCAAGAAATATCAGATCAGATCCAAATAATATCATATTAGATCCAATAAGGTTCATATCAGATCCAAAATTATGGTCAACCAAGACGGTAGATGCACAGTTTTCTTCTTCTTCAAAATTCTGAATTTTGGTGCATGCAATCTTGCAGGAATTTGCTGGAAGATATAGATCATGGGGAGAGAATGTGTCACTCTTATAATCTGATATTTTTTCCAAAATATCCAAGGTATTACATATTTTCACACCAGCAGCAACATTAGAGGGATAAAAATCAAATTTCTCTTCACTTTCGGAAGCAATTACTGGTAAATTTTGCACAGAATTCAAAGGAAAATCACCGTTGAATGTTTGCAAGGAAGTGCAGCAGTTTTTTTCTTCAATATCAGAGATTCGAATGTCTGCTTCTTTTTCAGCAATATGAGAAGATGAGATATCAGATATCTCATGAAATTCTGGAGCTTCAGGAGAAGGAGTCACTTCATGGAGACTTTCTTCAATTCGAATTGAATGTGTAGAAGATTATGCTTCATCTTCATCTTGAACAACTTCATCAGAGAGAGTAGTGGCTGAGAATTTTGAGTGAAGAAATCTTGTGGTGCTGGATGTGATCTCCAAAGTACTATTATGATCCTCATTGTGCTTGCCAAAGGTTCTGTCCAATATTGTCCAGACTTCCTTTGGGTATTCAACAGAATAAATAAGGTAGTACAAGATATCATCAAGGGCCACAGCTATTGTTCCATAAGCTCTATCACGGTCATTTAACCAGTCATTCTCATTCTCATAAGACTCTTTTCCAATTCCAATAGACACCTCATAGAGACCTCGTCTCTTCAGAGATGCAATCATCTTCAGCTTCCATTTCGAATAGCTTGTGAATAGGGTGAGAAGAGGGATTGATGAGTCCATTTGAAGCTGTACCTGTTAAGACCTGCAAATCAAAACAAAAGGCACCGTAAGGTCAGATTGAGCTATTGCTCACATTTTATGGAGAAATCTGTCAAAAATCTTGTTTTTGAGAGATTGATCTTCATCCCATCGTAGCTCTGATACCATATTAATTCTTGCACATGATCTAGGAACTAGGAATCAAAACCATCAAAGAATTATTAACAAAATACTGATGAATTGGAAATAACTGGAATACCAAATAGGTTTCCTCTCTGTATATTATATAAACAATAAAGGATTACAATTTCCATGCATATCAATAGCTTAACTCCATGAAGAATTTGAATACCTAAGAGGACAATTCGAATTCAGTGAGTTAGTCTAGCTTAACTGACTCTTTGCCATGCAATCTCACTTAGTTAACCACTTGACCAAAACCCTAATTGACTCACCAAACCCTAACTGAAGTTGGAGTGCAATAAATGACTGAATCTCAACTGAAGGAGATCAAACACATGTCATAGCAATCCAATCATCAAGTGCTAGTACTGCATGACTCTAATAAACCCTGATGAGGTTAACTAAAGCTGAACTAACCATCAGAAGTTGGTGAAGGTGCCTTGTTCACTCTAGTTCATTAAATAATATTAAATAATCATTAAATAATATATTTAATGCATGGAGACGCCTTAACTGATTGTAACTGATTGGTTGAACTGAAATTAACCACCAGTTAGCAATTAGGTGCATGAATGTCACACAGATCACCCCTGGAGTGCTCCAGTTAGCCTCCTTGACTGTAGAAGAAGGCTAAGTTAGCCTCCTTGACTGTAGGTAGGCGTGGGAGTCACTGGGATGATGGTAATTAATGCTCCACTGATGTCAATTAAACTTAGTATAGTGGTTTAAATAGGCCAATTTGACTGAAGGAGTGAGTATGAAGGTAAATGTCTCCAACATAAGATCTCAATAGATTGATAGCAGCAGAGGCCCATGCTTGGGAAAAGTTCATCAGTAACCAAGCTGGTCTCTCTTTATAAAAGTGCTATTAAATTTTAATTTAAGATAACGTATTGTACAACACTCACTAAAAGACAAATTTGTGATATTAAACCATTGGGGAGGAGCCCAAAGGTCACAGAGGGAGCCCAAAGGTTACAAGGGGCAGCCCAAAGGTTCTGCTATTTTGTATAAATATAGGAGAGTTAGATGTAATAAAGGACTTTTTCCCAGATAGATTTTGTTGATGTATATGTAACTTCGGAATGTAATATTCTATGTATCTTATGTATTGTAACCCGATGTTTATTCCGGGATGTTTCTATTATGTATTTGAGTCATGTGATCATGCCCCGATGTTCCGATCGAGAAGATTAATAATGTAAACAAGTCATATCAAGTCATTAGGTAAGTCCCCACAGTTTCGGGGCACTTGAGTTATTATACACTAATTAAGGTGTAGGCTTGAGTAGTAATTGTTAGGTTGAGCCTACGTGTGAAAATGCAATTCAAGTGAATGGATGAATATAAATAGAGAGTGAGAGTCTCTCTATTTATCACTTGGACATTACATCACTTGCTCTCTCAAGTGTGGCACACTAGTGGAGAAGGAAATACTGTGGCTAGACAAAAGAAGAAGACTACTGCTGTTGGGAGTGCATCTTACTGTTTTGGGGTTTCACATCTTGTGGTGAAACTATCTTAGAGGAAGTTGTGGGGTTTTATCCATTTATGGTTTCCCTGATCAAAACTCTTTGTGTCTCTTGTCTCTTGTGATGTGCTTATGTTATTGCTGTGCTTGTTATTCTCTCAGTGAAAAGATCCTAACATAATGCTAGCTTAAATGTTGAAAAACTAACATGGTATCAGAGCTAACCTGAGAAGAAGACATTGTGCAGCTATAGGAACTAGGGATTCCTATTTTCTAGACATTCCTCCACATATTTTTAGCAAAAGTATGCTAGGATGACTCTCCATTGAAGGGTGCATCTTTCTGTCGATGCGGAATTCAATTTCAAGCATTTTCAGTTTCGATGTGGAAATTAGGGCTTTCTACAAAAGAGGAATTTTTGAGTGAGACTAGCATAGGATTTTTCTCCTCATCAAAACCGAAGTTTAGAGACTTGGATCAATAAATTTGGTTGGGTGAAACTCTAGGAAAGTCAAACCCTAGTTTGACCCCGAGCTAGAGAAACCCTAAATACTAAAACTGCTAAGTTTTGGTACAGTCTCTATATTCTAATATTGGCAACGTTTAAGGCACTGAAAATTGCAGGGTCTGAAAATAAAATCATGATGAAGCCTGTGTCCAAAACTCAGACTCCGATTCACTGTATTCCAAGAGATAGGATCTCTCCAAGTTAGGGTTCCAGCCTCTTCCAGAATTCGTCCCTAAACAGGACATCTGGGGAGATCTGCAATATATTGGGCTACAGAGGTCCAAATGGAATTCCTAAAGATTTTCCAGAAATGGAATAGACTTTAATTTCAGTTTTATAAATATCATACTTAGAAGATGAACCAGTGACACGTGGCATGCCGTACAACTTCACTGTTTTGAACAGTCCTGTAACAGGTCACCTTGGGAAAAGGATCATAAATCCCAAATGGTGAAACCAATTCTGATGAAACCTATGGTGTTGGATCAAGGACATGCGAGGTTACCTTAGTGAAAACGTTCCGACACATAGGAGCAGTAATTTCATAGATATCATAGAAACAGTAACAAGCATTTTTGCAGAAGAAATTGGAAAATTAGGGCTTCATGTTCTGGGAGCTTCCCTCCACTGTTTTCAGAAAAGGAGTACATTGGACAGATCCATTTGAAGAGATCTATGTGTTTGTCCAATCAGATCTGAAAGATTCCAAGTTTTGAAAATTACAGTTTCTGTGACAAACCCTAGATCAGCCAGCTCTGGAACAAGGACGGACACCTAAAATCGGTAAGATCTAATCCATTGCTATTTCCATTTAAGGTTCTCATTTCAACATGATCTATTACAACAACCTGATGATAAGCTTGGTGAAGTTGACAACTTCCAAGCATAGAAGTATTTGATCTCTCTAAAGAAAATGGATTGGACACCTACATGAGTATACAGGTTCCAGTTTCATAGGGAGATGAGGTTAGAAGCCTTTCACAAGAAGAACTTGGTCAAGGCCAAAGAAGACAACATGCTCATGCTGCAGAGGATGATGAACCATCCAGAAAGAGATCCAGATATGAAAGTGAAGATTCTTCAAGCGATGATGAATATGTTCTGATATCAGCTCTCACAGGTAACATTACTCATGGAAGTGATGATTGGCTTATAGACAGTGGGGCTTTCAAACATATGACGAGATTCAAGGAATCCTTTGTAAGACTATCAGAACATGAATCACCTCACAAGGTGAAACTAGGAGATGACTACCAATATCCAATAAAATGTAGTGGGGAATATTCATACAATCTAGACTCTGGTAAGTCTCTAACAATGAAAGAAGTATTGTTTGTTCCAGGACTCAAGAAGAACCTTCTCTCCATTTCAACATTGATGCAAAAGGAATGCGGGTTGCATTCATAGATGGTCAAGTCATCATGTGGCCAAAAGAAAAGACTATCAATGATACGGTAGTGATTGGAGAATAATAAGGAGGCTTGTACAAATTGAAGGGCCATCCAGAACAAGCCTTGATCCATGACATAGTAGAGCCAAATGAGCTTTGGCATAGAAGGATTGCACATGTGCACTACAGAGCACTACCTATTGCAAGCAAAGCTATTAAAGGTCTTCTAGAATTTCATGCTATTTGAAGGGAAGAACAAAATCAGAATATGACCTAAAGAAACCAGTTGAAGAATGTGAAGATCTAGAATGCAGAGACCATGCAGTCATAAGAGTCTCTCAAATCAAGAACAACTTGAAGCAGTGAAGAATGAAGAAGTGGTGATGGCCACCTTGAATGGCCTCCCAGGATCGTGGAATTCATTCATTCAAGGAATGTGTTTTAGAAGGAAGTGATTATATTTCAGCAGACTTCAAGAATAAGAAGAAGCTTGAATCATAAGAAGAGAAGAGAAGATGGGAGAAATTGAAGATCAATATCTCGCCATCCAAAGAAGATCCCTCAAGCAATGAGGAATATGAAGAACTCATCTCTTGAAGAACTTCTTATCCTCCTTATCATTTGGATAAGAAACGATGCTATCATGAATGAAGAAGACGATGAAGTTGAAGGCTCAAGAAGGAGTATACCCACGAAACAAATAAAGATAAGTATTCAATTGTCATTTCATGATATTATTTTGTTATGCATTTGTTTATATTCAGTTAATGTATTATGCATGATAGATGGTTGCATTAACGACAGTATACTACTAATATGCATGTGATGGGTAAGTAGCTCATGGTGCTATACAAATTCTCCATTGCTACTTATCTAGAATGAAACCTCTTTGCTGACATATTGGATTAGTGCACAATCTCAATGTTGTCCTAGTAGAGATGGAAGGCATCTAGAAAGTTTCAATGAGATATGGATGAATGTTGTATTGGCTAAAGTAGTTGCATGATCATATATTTATGCATAAGTGTTTGCCAGTATAAATATTCCTTATGAAATGTTTCTAACCATATAATTGCATTTGACTTGTAGGAAATATCGCATACATAATCACCTACAAGAAAAGAAGAATGAAGACTTATTCCAAAGAGCAAATGACAACATTTCAAAATGAAGAATAATATGACGAGTGCAGTGACATCATTGATGCAGAACCTTCCAGCCACCAAGAAGAAAGGGAAGACCAGTTCAAGAAGAACGATGTCAGGGCAGAGTATCGAGACCTGAAGAGAAGTTCATAGTTCCATCATGCAGTAGATGGAAACATCGTGGGATACAAAGCAAGATTCATAGCATGAGGCTTCTCACGAAAGGAAGGCCTAGACTATGAAGAGAAATTTGCAGCCAGTAAGAGTTGAAACACATACATGATGAGATTGATGAAGATCTTAACCTTTGGTACAAGGTTGAAGATGCAAGTCTATACACTAGATGGTCACATAGAATATTAGTAGCATAGGAAGCTACTTGTCACTATGGTATAGAATGTTTTCAGTGCATAGAGCACAGAAGACAGAGGGAGTATGATGCTTCGCTTCAGAGGGAGTAACTACAGAAGATCTAAGGTTCGACATGGTACGACAGGATGGGAAGATTACTGATGACTCTAGGCTTTACTGAGAGTAAAGTGGATTCCAACCTTTGCTTCAAGGTTGAAGACAGAAGAATAGTGATGTTCCTGTTATGTGTCGATGCACTATTGTTCTAGGCATGGAGGTGTGGCAGAGTACAGATGGGATCTTCCTTGGACAAGGGAAGTATGCAGTAGAGATCCTGAAGAGGTTCGGGATGATGGACTACAAGGCTATGGTTACACCTATGGCATCGAACCTGAAGCTATTGAGTGATGCTTCATCAGAGTCGGTTGATGCTACGATGTATCGTCAGATGATTGGGTCATTGATGTACCTGACGAACATGAGACCAGACATTTGCTTTGCTGTGAACACCTTGAGCCAGTACTTGATAGATCCGAGGAGTGTTCACTTGATGGCTGCAAAGCATATTCTGAGGTACCTGAAGGGTACAGTTAATTATGGGCTCAAGTATGATGCGAATCAAAAGATTAACCTAGAGGGTTATGTTGATTCAGATTGGGCAGGCAGTGCCATTGATAGGAAGAGTACTTCAGGATGTTGCTTCAGTATGGGATCAGGTGTGATCTCTTGGTTTAGCAGGAAGCAATCCTGTGTGGCACTGAGTACAACTGAAGCTGAGTATGTCGCAGCTTGTTTAGCTAGTTGTGAGGCAGTATGGCTGCGGAAGCTACTGTCTGATATATTTGATCTCCAGTTGGATGCTACTTGTATACATTGTGACAACCAGAGTT
Source organism: Pseudotsuga menziesii (assembly GCA_001517045.1). Classification (NCBI taxonomy): domain Eukaryota; kingdom Viridiplantae; phylum Streptophyta; class Pinopsida; order Pinales; family Pinaceae; genus Pseudotsuga; species Pseudotsuga menziesii. The sequence continues at coordinate 43,692 of LPNX010682495.1, read as the reverse complement.
GTGTGAAGTTGTCAGAGAATCCAATGTTCCATGACAAGTCGAAGCATATCGATATCAAGTATCACTATATCAAGGATATGGTGCAGAGAGGAGCAGTGAAGCTCCTGTATGTTGCAACGAAGGAAGAGATAGCTGATGTATTGACGAAGCCATTGGCTAGGATGAAGTTTGAGTACTTCAGAGAGAGACTTGGTGTTCTCCAGATCAAGGTTCCTTCCAAGAGAAAGTGATGAGAGCCATAGCCATTCTGACATGGTGAGAGGATTGGTTCCTTCCATGGTCAGATGTAAGGGCTGAGCCATTCTATCATGGTGAGAGGATCCAGTTCCTTCCATGTCAGATATGAGTGCTAGAGATTCAAAGCCATTCTGACGAGCAGGTCAGATGTAAGGGCTGAGCCATTCTATCATGGTGAGAGGATTTGGTTCCTTCCATGTTAGATATGAGTGCTGACTACCATTCTGGGAATGGAGGCACCTGGTCAGTTACCAGGAACACTCCGTCTGGGACTGAGAGAGCCATTCTGACGAGTAGGTTAGATGTAAGGTCTGAGCCATTCTGGTCATGGCTAAAGGATTAAGTTCCTCCCATGACAGATGTAAGTGCTGGCCATTCTGTCGAGTAGGACAGATGTAAGGGCAACTGCCACTCTCCGGGAGAGTGGAGGCACCTGGTCAGTTACCAGGTAGCTCATTCTTGGACTGGGGGCCATTCTGACGAGGGTGTAGGATTCATTTCCTACCAGGTTAGATGTGAGTGCATGCCCTTCTAACGAGTAGGTCAGATATAAGTGCAGAAATATTCTATCATTGTGAGCCGGATGCGATTCCAACCTGGGTGAAAGAGTGGAAACCTTTCATCATTGTGAGCAGGATGTGTTCCCACCTGGATAGAAGTCCTCCATAATTGTGAGCCGGATGTGATTCCAGCCTGGGTGAAAGTGTGGAAACCTTTCATCATTGTGAGCAGGATGTGTTCCCGCCTGGATGGAATTGTGCCTTTCTGACAAGTAGGTCAGATATAAGTCCAGATCCATTTCACAGATGGTAGTTGATGTGCCTACCATGCTGGTGAATGTGAGTGTTGGGCCTTTGTGATGGGATTGTAGATTACTACATGATCATATGTGAGTGCTGGGCATGCCTTTCTGACGAGAAGGTCAGATGTAAGTGCTGGGCGAAGACCTACCTGTGGGATAGGCCTACAACTAGCATGAAAAAGGGCTGGCTCTGTAGAAATTCCTATGACGAGATAGTACAGACATGATGATGACTAGAGATGATCCAGATCCAATTATGATGACTCCGAGAGATTCAGATCGAGTGATGATCCAGATCCAGCAGTGATGATCTAGATTGAGAGATGATCCAGATCCAGATCTAGATTGAGTGATGATCCAGATCCAGTGATGATGACCAGAGATGATCCAGTTCGAGTGATGATCCAGATCTAGTTCCATGATGATCTAGATCCAGATCCAGATCGAGTGATGATCCAGATCCAGTGATGATGACCAGAGATGATCTAGATCGAGTGATGATCTAGATCCAGTTCCATGACGATCCAGATCAAGAGATGATCTAGATCCAGATGACTTTAAGATGAAGATGACTCGAAGACAAAGATGATCTAGTTGATACAGAGAAGAAGACCAGTGCTGAAAATTGTGCTGAAAGAATACCTTCCTAGTTAAGAGGGAGTGTTGATGTATATGTAACTTCAGAATGTAATCTTCTATGTATCTTATGTATTGTAACCCGATGTTTATTTCGGGATGTTTCTATTATGTATTTGAGTCATGTGATCATGCCCTGATGTTCCGATTGAGAAGATTAATAATGTAAACAAGTCATATCAAGTCATTAGGTAAGTCCCCACAGTTTCGGGGCACTTGAGTTATTATACACTAATTAAGGTGTAGGCTCGAGTAGTAATTGTTAGGTTGAGCCTACGTGTGAAAATGCAATTCAAGTGAACGGATGAATATAAATAGAGAGTGAGAGTCTCTCTATTTATCACTTGGACATAACATCACTTTCTCTCTCAAGTGTGGCGCACTAGTGGAGAAGGAAATACTGTGGCTAGACAGAAGAAGAAGACTACTGCTGTTGGGAGTGCATCTTACTGTTTTGGGGTTTCACATATTTTGGTGAAACTATCTTAGAGGAAGTTGCAGGGTTTTCTCCATTTATGGTTTCCCCGATCAAAACTCTTTGTGTCTCTTGTCTCTTGTGATGTGCTTATGTTATTGTTGTGCTTGTTATTCTCTCAGTGAAAATATCCTAACATAATGCTAGCTTAAATGTTGAAAAACTAACAGATTTGTGAGATTATGTTGTAAGAAGAACTATTTCCTTTTGCAATAAGAATTACAAGTTTCCTATTGGAGAAAGCTTGGTGGAAGATTTCAAATGCTGTGTTATGGATTTGTTGAATGTGAACTATTTCATTTTCAGTTGTTGTCCATTAACTGTGAGATCATTCTAACTCTTTGAACCCATGTTCTTGTTATGAATGCGCTCTAGTTTATTCTATGAAATTTCCACTATGAGTAATGAAGGATTTTCATAAACAATGAGCTATCTTGTTGTTCATATATCTATTGATGTTCATGTGTTTTGAATTAAATAACAGCTATCTGTGATTTTCCTTAATGCATGCGCAGAAATACATTACTCATTGATAAATGATAATCTTGCTCCCTATGGATAGGTTAGATAGTTAGTTTTGGTTTCTTGCTGTGTGTGATTTAGATGCGAGTGAGTTAAGACGAGAGGTAAGAACTTGTGCATCACATTGTGACCACTCCTCGTATTCTCTATCAATTTGCATTCTTAGATAGGTACTTGCATATCATAATTAAATTCAAAAAAACTAAAATATACACAATGGACCGGGCCGTAACTGGTAAAACATTTAAATTTGTTACTTGACCTACGGTAGCCGGACCGTAAACTAGATGGATTTCCCATACGAAACAGTAACGGGCTAGTTGGGAACGTTTACTGGGGAGAATCCCTAACTGTTGTTACCCATGAATTTCCAGGCCTCAACAGTTTTTTAGCACTAGAAGGAGGGCAGCCAGTGCATGGCTGGCCGAGGAAACCCATTTCCTTGAAATTATTCCACCGGTAACAGTTCTGAGAGCAGTTTGTTTCCCAATCCAATTCCTGAAGAGAAGGGTAAAGAGTTTTTGTATCCTGTTGATAACGAAGTAGTTGATGATTTGATAATATTTACTAGGGCTTATGCAAAGAAGATCGGAGGATTACCGATTATCCCTACCTTACCCAGAAGAGAATATCGAAAGAAATATTGTCCTATATTGGAAGACGTAGTGTTGGTTGAATATTTTGAAGAACTGGTAGAAACAACCTTACAAGAAGTTGTTCAACCTCTGAATCAGTTGGACCTAGATACACCATACTGTTCACCTACTCATACCCCTGTTTATTCACCACCTCACTCTCCACTTAAAATCATGGCAATTGTAAACGCAAATCAGCCACGTAACCCACCAAATCCACCACCTGCTTGGAGGGCTAGATCACCATTAAACCTAGCACCTCGTTTGCATGACTTACCTCAATATTTTGAGAAAATGTTGCCTAAGTTTGACCCAAGTGAAAATATTTTGGTATATTATCATTTGCAAAGATTTTACTTGGCTATAGAAGGACTACGGGCTAGAGAACATGAAGATGTAGTCTGCAGATTGTTCCCTCATACCCTGAAAGGAGCAACAGCCTCATGGTATTTTGCTCTGCCTGCAAACTCAATCACAGACTGGGATACTTTTGAAAGAATATTTAGAAGTAAATATGCAGTCTAAAAAAATCATGCAGCTTTGATGAAAGGGTTATGTGCTTTAAAGAAAGAAAGAAAGGAAAAAGTGCATAGTTTCACTCAAAGGTTTACTGCTTATCTAAAGAATTCTTCTACAACTAATAAACCATCTGATAAAGTTCTGAGTGAATACTATACTTCAGCTCTAGGGCGTGAATTGTCCATGTTTTCCAATATGTTAGTCAAACCTACATTGTCAGAAACTTATGAAGAAGCTGAGAGGGTAGAACCTGAAAAAGAGAACATAGAAGATTATCTTGAGCAGTCGGGAGAAATTTTTTTTGAAGGAATGTTGAAATTATGTAGAAGCTATCTAACAGAGTGATAGATTTGGAAAAAGAAAAGGAGGCCCATAAAGCATACAAGGATTACTATGAAAGGAGAGAAGATAACAATCAATCTAAACCTCCTCCACACAGTCCTGCATCAATGAATTTAATTGAGGTAGCGTTGGCACCCCAACAACTCCCCTTGATTTTGTACGAAATAAAGGGGTCACCGTGTAATTTTTTGTAAATACTTTCTTTTGATCTTATCTTGCTTGATTTTTTAGGTTATTTCATGGTTTTCTTCCTTTGATTCATACTCTCCGCTCTGCTTAACTTGGTTTTCATAAAATTAAGAATGGGTGGTTTGACTAGTCATTGTCATCTAACTCTATTGGTTTCCTGGTTCACAATGATTGCATACTCTTATTTGAGTTTTAATTATCACATAACTTGTTTTGGTTGAATTGGATTAGACTCATATTTCGTCACTCTCCAATTTTTGGTTCATTGAGCATAACTGTCTTCACTCTTTGATAAATGAATCCAATTGCTTTCTCTTTTGGAAATAATTATCTAATGACCAAAGCTTTATTATCCTTATTTAATCTTCATATATTTTATTCGGTCATGAGAATCTTTTGAAACATGTGATAACCAAATATAATCTCAAAATAGTATTAATTGAACATTTAAGCATTACATAGTCAAACTAATGTTTCTTTTGACTAGTTACTTAAGAAAGTTATAGCCATTTATATAAATATAAAAATTTATGGTTTTTTCTTAAATAATTAAATCATATTTGAAATATTGTTTTTACCAAATATAAATATTTAAATGATTCAATTAAAGGATATATAGATTATGAAATCTCAATGGTATTTCAAATTACCAAAAGTGAAAGTGGATAGAAAAACATCATAAATCTTAATGCTTACTAAAAGAAATCAAAATACAAGTCTTATTTAGAACATGTTAGTAACACATTTTTGGATATCATTAAAGTGTTGACAAGGTATAACCTTTCGAAATATTTGAATTTGGAAAGTAGTGGATGATGACTATACGTATTGGCTTTTGGATTTTCCTTAAAGAGTTATAAAATAAATTCATGAAAACCTATATTGGAGACTTTATATTGTTCTTTTATTTTATTATAAGAGAAAATTATTATTGAATGACAAATCTTATACTTTTGGATCTCTCTCTCATCTGTGCCAAGTGTTTAAACATACACATCAATACAGTATCTATTGCATATGATTTAGGTAGCCAGGTCTAGATCGTATCTCCACTTGTCTTTGGAAAATGGAGGCTGCATAGAACTACCAAAGTTACACTTAATATGATTGCAGTTCTATTATGATGGATAATTATAATGCATAGTGCTAGCAAGTAGTAGTGTGGATTAAGGCGATGAAATTGTATAGATACAAGTACATCACGAACAGAGAACATATGGTGAATTCATGAAGTGAAAAGGGAAAATTCTTATCCTTGTTTTATTTCATCCTTGAAAATGTTGACACAGCTCATGCATATCTTTCTTTTGGTGATTCAATGTGTATCTTTGATGAAAGTTTGGATATGGTTAATATTTTTTTATTGTTTTGTAGATATTTCAATGAATCTAAGTTGTTACCAGATTCTGGAGGATACATCCCGATCTTGTTCAAGTAAGAAGAGATGAATTTCGTGAGTTCATCAAGGAAAAGTGGGAGAGGCATTACAGTAATTAAAAAGCTAAGAAAAAACTGGATTCCCGTCGTTTTTCAGGTGACAGTTTTCTGCAGTAAACTGCGGGCAGATAAAGAAGAAATAAAAAAATCCGAGATCTGGGTTTTTTGCAAAACGGGCTCTTTTACTATAGTTGTGCGGAATCTCCTGAAAAATAAGAACCATTTGAGAGATTTGGCAAGCTCTTTGAACATGTTTTTTTCAGTTGCGGCCAGCATGGAATTGGTTCACCTCTAAATTTTTCTGTTGGTTTGTATTGAAGTATAAAAACAATAGCAGAGATTGCTTTGGGGGGTAACGCTTATCAGAAATGGAGAATCTTTCTTTCTTCAACGTTCTATGATTTTTTTTTCTATATCCATGGTTTTTGTAAACCAAAGAACAGGAAGCGCTACTGCCAGTGTGGTTGGAATCCTGAAACTTGTGATGAACAAATATAATACAACACTTAATATTATTCTGTATATTTGTGTTCCTTTAGAACTATTTCTGAGGATTACTATATTTTACAGACATACTGAAGACATTAGCTAAGTCTATCAGTTATATAATGTTGTCTTAATGTTGTTTTTCCTATGTTGATTTCCTTTTCATAAATATCTATCTTTATATTATATGTGAAAGCACTTTTGTTAATGGATTCTGAACAAAGTACTTAGTGTTGAAGCATGGATGGTTAGGTGTCATGTAGAAAAGTAAATGAACTTCTTCATGTTTCTTTTCTTCAGTTGATAATGATACGATTTTATACAAAGTACTGACTGTGTGAGTTTAACTTCATTCATTTCAGCATTAGTACCTGAGTGTATTTTTCATACTTCAATATTGCGTTAAATTTATTTCGATTATGCGTTTTGTTTCATTTTCAAATTAATTTATGATAAAATGTTATTTTATTGTATGTTGATTTAGATCTATCTCTGCTGAGAGTAGGCTTTCCTAACATTGCAGGATCATAGATCAAATTTTTAAATAAAACTTGTTATCAAATTATTAATTCCAGCTCCCAGTTTGGGATAGTTAACTTGCATTTAGGTCATTGCAGAATTAGGAGCTACTATTTTTCTGTTTTTTTGTACATAGCTTAGGTTAGTTTTTCAGCATCAGTTAATCATTAGGTTAAATTTCTTTGATTTATTAGAGGATTCTGTTTTAGTGCAACTTATCACTTTCACCTAAACAGACTCTCGAGTTTGAGAATACATTTTATAGGCAGCAAGGCCTTGATCCTGTGAGAGATAGTTATCCCAAACATACACAAGACTGCAGTAAGTAAAGTGTGTGGGCTGTCTTTCCGTAAGTTGGCCTAGGTCAATATATTCGGCCAACATATGGCGCTAGAAGGAGGGCCATGAGGTAAAACAAAAGGTTTTATTTTTTATTTTTTATTATTATTTATTTCATTAATCATTTATCCTCCATCCTTTATATTTCAGTATATCATATATTTATTCTTTTATGCTATCATAGACGCATCATAGGGATGGTTAGATGGTAAGATAATCATTTTGAGTCAGTTTGTATGGCTCATTCTCATATCCCTGCATGGGAGTCCAACATGGCATTAAACTTGCATGGACCACTACATGAACTCCCTAGAAAGGCACTTGCTTTCTTGCCAAAGTTTGACAGTGAAGGGAATATCACAGCTTTAGAACACATAAGAAAATATGAGTCTGTATTACATTTGCTTGATATTACTTATGAAGATGTTGTATGTAGGCTTTTCCCCTTCACTTTTGAAGGAAAGGTATCAGACTGGTATTTTGTTCTTCCCATTCACACTATTCATGGTTGGTTTGATTTTAAATGAGTTTTTCAAAGTGCTTATGATGTTTATAATGCCATTGATATATATCTTGAGTTGGATGGAATACAGGTCAAAGAAGGTGAATCTATACACAAATTCAACACACGCTTTCGACAAGTTTATCATCAACTCAAAGACAATCATAAACCTTCAGGTGACATTATTTATGAATGGTATGTGCATTCCTTACCTAAATCTATAGGTATGTTTGTTGCACAAAAAGGTATAATTGATTTTGAACAAGCATGTGAGCATGCACAATCTCTTGAGAAGGATTTTAAGAGGTATTCCCATGATCTTTCTTCCTCTTCAGTTTTCAATAATATTGATAATAAAGATAAAGGTGAAGAAGATAACAAATCTGAAATTTCTAGGTTATATGACCAAGTTGAGATTTTACACGATGAAGTTATATCTTTGCATAATAATAAAAATAAATCAATTATGCATAATGAAGAAAACATTGCAGCTATGTGTATAACGTCAATTGGTTTACAAGAAGATCATAACTTAGCTGTAAATTCATTGAAAAATCTTGATTACCATTTTCCTCCGCCTGGGGTTGAATATAAAGAGTGCCTTACAATAAATTCTCATGGTTTTGAATCCACATCTGAAACCTTGAAAGTAGATCATAATTCATGTACATCATTTAATCACTTTGATCAATTTTTGAGCAAATCTGAAATTGATTTACAATCTAATCTTCCTCCTCTAGATAATATTAAATTTGAAATGGAATCAAGTTCATGTTGTGATTCATCTTTTACTAGAGTTGGAACTAATTTTGAATCTGATCATAAATTTTCCTTTGATCTGAATTACAAGTTAGAAGATGATATTGAAAGTTCAAAATCTAGGAGAGAGATAGCTCTAAATTTAATTGATAAATCTAATCACAATATTTCAATATCAAAACAATTTTGGAGTTCTCCTCAATCTAATTCTTCAACTTCAAACCAAATTTATGTTTCATATGATTATGTGAGTAATGAAAACTTATTGGATGATTATACAAACTCGCGTACTATTGAGATATTGGGTAATAATTACGAATGTCAAGCAAAAGTATCCCATACTCCTAAAACACAAGTTTGTGTTGAATCTAAATTTCAAGTCTTAAACAAACATGAACTGAATAACGATGATCTTCTCACCATAAAACAATGTTTAGAAGATGGTGAGAGGAAATTTTTAGGAGATAGTTTTTCTTCTGATTTTGAAGATTTCTTTAATTACCCAATCTGCTCACAAGAATTTTATACAGAACAAATTTTTCCTGAATGTTCGTTTCCTTACAATTTTGAAGATATAACAAGTACTCTTAATGATGAATTAATCGAAATTGTTTCTCAATTTGACAATCTTTATAAGAGATGTATTTGTTTACAAGAGAGTATTCATGATAGAAGGATTGCACATCATACATTTAAGAGATCAAAAAAATATCAAATCTGCCTTTTGTAAATCAAATTTTAGACATGGATTGTAAAAAAGATCAAATTTCACCATACAGATGTCTTGGTCTTATATCTTATCCATCTTTTATATCTGAAGGAATGATTATATTAAGAAATAATTCAAGGGGCGATAATTCCTTTACTATAGATTTATCTCAACATGTAAATAATGATCATTGTACATATCATGATCCAATAGAAGTTTTGTTAGAAAAATCATTTCGTGTGAGATTTCCTGTAAATAGTAAGTTTCCTACCTTACATTTGTTAAGGATAGATCTAGATAGTTTTGATTTTGATTTCTTTTGTTTGCCATTTTTATTTTTTATTTGCGGTGTACATGTGTTTATTGGTTTGGGTTTGTATGGTTGGTTACAATGGAAATTTGATTTCACTTGATTATTTTTTTTTATTTTGATTTTTTTTGTACATATGTAAATAGGGTTTGGTTTTCCTTTTTATTTTTTTCGTTTGGTTTTGTTTGATTTAAAGGGGTTAGTGTAAATAAATAAATCTATGTGGTTTGAATTTCAGTATGTTCATTCATTTTTATGGTCTTTTTCCTGCTAAGACTGATCAGGTTTTCTCGAATTTGAAATAGGTCTGTTGTAAACTTTTAGAAGTTTGTACTTACTATCAGAATTGATCTTTTGTTGCATGTTATCTTTATAGTGAAGATGACTGATAATTTATCTTTTCAAAACTTGGTACTTGGGAATCTTTATCAATCCAAACTAACAGTCATTTTTTTTAAACTACTTACAATCTGGGAAGTACTTGGATCGGTTCTGTTTAAATTTTTGATTTTATGAAATTAGGAACAAAGGGTCTCCATAATGAGCTAGTTCGATCAGGATCGCGGATATCATCAGTATGATGTTACCTAAAATCAGTCACCAAACTGTGGTAATGGATTTTGGTCTTAGGATTAGAAGATAAGGGGTCTCAGTAATGAGCTAGCTAATTTGTTTATGATGATATTGGTGAGTGACATTGTCTTATGGTCACCTAGCTAAGACAATGATTCCTTGTTTTATAAAGTCTTAAATACAATAGAAAAATTTATCTATAATAAGATGGAACATGTTTCTTGTATTTTTTAGAGGAATAAGTTAGTTATAACTTTATACTGGAAGTTTTGGGTTATCTTTTATTCTGAGTATTTGGTTTTGACGAGATTCTCTTATTTGGTTTGTCTATATGTGAAAAATTTTATTAGCAGCGCAGGGGTAAATTTTTGAAAGTATTTGCAAATGTGAAAATCATTATACACAAGTTTTCCCTAAATTGAGATTACTTGATTTCTCAAAGTGAAGACTAGTACCATATCTTACTCGATTGTTAGAAACAAGATGAACAGAGATAACTGATTCACCCAGCATGTCACCATTTGTTGGCACCCCAACAACTCCCCTTGATTTTGTACGAAATAAAGGGGTCCCCATGTAATTTTTTGTAAATACTTTCTTTTGATCTTATCTTTCTTGATTTGTTAGGTTATTTCATGGTTTTCTTCCTTTGATTCATACTCTCCGCTCTGCTTAACTTGGTTTTCATAAAAGTAAGAATGGGTGGTTTGACTGGTCATTGTAATCTTACTCTATTGGTTTCCTGGTTGCTTAACAATGATTGCATACTCTTATTTGAGCTTGATTGATCACATAACCTGGTTTGGTTGAATTGGATTAGACTCATATTTCGTCACTCTCCAATTTTGGGTTCATTGAGCATAATTGTCTACACTCTTTGATAAAAGAATCTAATTACTTTCTCTTTTGGAAATAATTATCGAATTACCAAAGCTTTATTATCCTTATTTAATATTCATATATTTTATTTGTTCATGAAAATCTTTTGAAACACGTGATAACCAAAAATAATCTCAAAATTGTATTAATTGAACATTTAAACATTACATAGTCAAACTAATGTTTCTTTTGACTAGTTATTTAAGAAAGTTATAGCCATTTATATAAACATAAAAATTTATGGTTTTTTCTTAAATAATTAAATCATATTTGAAATATTGTTTTTACCAAATATAAATATTTAAATGATTCAATTAAAGGATATATAGATTATAAAATCTCAATGGTATTTCAAATTACCAAAAGTGAAAGTGGATAGAAAAACATCATAAATCTGAATGCTTACTAAAAGAAATCAAAATACAAGTTTTATTTAGAACATATTAGTAACACATTTTTGGATATCATTAAAGTGTTGACAAGGTATAACCTTTCAAAATATTTGAATTTGGAAAGTAGTGGATGATGACTATACGTATTGGATTTTGGATTTTCCTCAAAGAGTTATAAAATAAATTCATGAAAACCTATATTGGAGACTTTATATCATTCTTTTATTTTATTATGAGAGAAAATTATTATTGAATGACATATCTTATACTCTTGGATCTCTCTCTCATTCGTGCCAAATGTTTAAACATAAACATCAATACAATATCTCTTGCATATGATTTAGGTAGCCAGGTGTAGATCGTATCTCCACTTGTCTTTGGAAAATGGAGGCTGCATAGAACTACCAAAGTTACAATTAATATGATTGCAGTTCTGTTATGATGGATAATTATAATGCATAGTGCTGGCAAACAGTAGCGTGGATTAAGGCGATGAAATTGCAGAGATACCCGGAATCATGAACGGAGAACATATGGTGAATTCATGAAGTGAAAAGGGAAAATTTTTATCCTTGTTTTATTTCATCCTTGAAAATGTTGACACAGCTCATGCGTATCTTTCTTTTGGTGATTCAATGTGTCTGTTTGATGAAAGTTTGGGTATGGTTAATCTTTTTTTATGGTTTTTGCAGATATTTCAATGACTCTAAGTTGTTACTAGATTCTGGCGGATACAGGCCGATTTTTTTCAAGTAAGAAGAGATGAATTTCGTGAGTTCATCAAGGAAAAGTGGGAGAAGTGTTACAGTAATTAAAAAGCTAAGAAGAAATCGGATTCCCATTGTTTTTCAGGTCACAGTTTTCTACAAAAAACTGAAGGCAAACAAAGAAGTAATAACAGAATCCAAGATTTGGGTTTCTTGCAGAACGGGCTCTTTTATTAGACTCGTGTGGAATCTCCTAAAAAATGTGAACCATTTGAAAGATTTGGCAGGTTATTTGAACACGTTTTTTTCAGTTGTGGCCAGCATGGAATTGGTTCACTTCTAAAGTATTTTGTTGGTTTGTATTGAAGTATAAAAAGAATAGCAGAGATTGCTTTGGGGGGGTAGCACTTATTGGAACTAGAGAAGATTTTTTTCTTCAACGTTATGTGATTTTTTTTTCTATATCCATGGTTTTTGTAAACCAAAGAATAGGAAACGCTGCTACCAGTGTGGTTGGAATCCTGAAACTTGTGATGAACAAATATAATACAACACTTAATATTATTCTGTATATTTGTGTTCCTTTAGAACTATTTCTGAGGATTACTATATTATATAGAGATACTGAAGACATTAGCTAAGTCTATCAGTTATATAATGCTGTCTTAATGTTGTTTTTCTTGTGTTGATTTCCTTTTCATATATATGTATCTTTATATTATATGTGAAAGCACTTTTGTTAATGGATTCTGAACAAAGTACTTAGTGTTAAAGCATGGATGGTTAGGTGTCATGTAGAAAAGTAAATGAACTTCTTCATGTTTCTTTTCTTCAGTTGATAATCATATGATTTTATACAAAGTACTGACTACGTGAGTTGAAATTTATTCATTTGAGCGTTAGTACCTGAGTGTATTTTTCATACTTCAATACTGCGTTACATTTATTTCGATTATGAGTTTTGTTTCATTTTCAAATTAATTTATGATAAAATGTTATTTTATTGTAAGTTGATTTAGATCTATCTCTGCTGAGAGTAGGCTTTCCTAACATTGCAGAATCATAGATCAAATTTTTAAATAAAACTTGTTATCAAATTATTAATTCCAGCTCCCAGTTTGGGATAGTTAACTTGCATTTAGGTCATTACAGGATTAGGAGCTACTATTTTTATGTTTTTCTGTACGTATCTTAGGTTATTTTTTCAGCATCAGTTAATAATTAGTTTAAATCTCTTTGATTTATCATAGGATTCTGTTTTAGTGCAACTTATCACTTTCACCTAAAGAGACTCTCGAGTTTGAGAGCACATTTTATAGGCAGCAGGGCCTTGATCCTGTGAGAGATAGTTATCCCAAACATACACAAGACTATAGTAAGTCAAGTGTGTGGGCTGTCTTTCTGTAAGTTGGCCTAGGTCAGTATATTCGGCCAACAGGTAGGTATGGATAATTTTTGGACCTTTCATCAACAACCTTGTTTTGAAAAAAATTTCCCTCAATGAATCAATTCAATGAAATTAGTATTGAATCAGCTACTGGACTCTAAACAAACAGAAGATGATGAGCAGGAAGAAAAAAATAATCAACCCATAGAAAAACAAGAAGAGGATGCTTTAGTTTTATGCGAATGTGTCTCACATTTCGATACAAAAGAGGAGGTTCACTGAAACATAAAAAAACATCAGAAACAAATGTGACAACAAGAAGTCAAGGTTTTATAAATAAAGACAATTCAATACTTCTGAAAAATAAGAGACTTCAAGAGAATGTAAATAAAATTCAGAAGGGCACCACAGCTGATAAAATACCTGAATTCACCATTATGAGTCAAAATCCAAAGAAAATCAACATGCCTCTTAAGCCTGTTGAAGAAAAGATTGATAATGTAAAAAAGAATATCGAAGAACATAAGATGGAGTATAATATTGTGGAATATATTAAAAGGGCTAAGGAAAATATCTCATTGTTTGAAATGTGTAATGTGCCTCAGCAGAAAGAAAAATTGATAAAAGCACTTGAAGTACCAGAGAAAAAGCTTCCCACTGACAACCAACTTGAAGAAGAATAAATTGGTGAAGCAAGTGTGTGAGGTAAGTCTAAATACAAAACCCCACCATTTATCCTAACTTATGAAATTTTCAACCATAATGTGCACAACTATTTAGTAGAATCAGGGGCATCAGTCAATGTTATGCCACTTTTAGTCTGCAAGAAGATAAATGGACATCCTAAACCATCTACCTGGTAGGTTATTCAGTTAGACAGAACAACTGTGAAGGTAATTGGGGAAATGGAGGATGTTCTGATTTGATTATCTTCAAATGAAAAAGGTATGTCAGTTCATCGATATTGTAGTAGCAGACATACCTAAGGCTTATGGACTTGTTTTGAGTCGGGATTGGTCAGCAAAGCTAAATGGATATTTTGCATCAGATTGGTCACATCTATGGTTTCCTTATAAGGGAAGTCCCAATCAAATAAAATTATTAAGAGAGCCCCACATGAAGCACAATGTTACTCAGTTGGAGGGTAAGAATGAACTAGTGAATTCTATATTGGGAAATTATCTAATTGAGCTAGAATCGGGAAACTACCAAGCAAAAGAAGCTAGCAGTACACCAGACACCCAGCCCTATCTCCTTCGATTTTCACGGGCTGATGAGATTGACTGTAAAATAGTATATGTACTTTTTGATAATGGGTAGGCCTTTTTCAATTTGCAGTCAAGCCTAGCCCTTCAACTTAAAAGCTGCCAAATTTACAGGGGTGGCAAAGAAATGACCAGTTAGTGGTTTAGTTCTCAAACTTTATTTTTCTTGGTTTTTATTTCTTGATTATCTTACACATAAATAAACTGATTTGGTTGTTTTTTATTTATTTATTTTATTTATGTTTGTTTTAGTTAGATTTTGATTGATTTCAATAAAAGAAGCAAACTTTTGGTTGCATGGAGAGCATCAGAATTCTAGTTAACAAAAATCCTTGATTATTAGACTGTGTACTATTGATTTATTTGAAATAATTTCTTCTAATTTAGCAGTTTTCCTAAATGGCTATGAACACATTGAAGTCCTACTTAATCCTTGTAAAATAACTTATGAAAAAAAGGGTTGGAATACTATTTTGAGGCTCCATCCATCTCACATTTAAAAATGTATGAGGGGGTGATAGCAAGGACCCATGGAAAGGAGGCAGGGTAAACAATATATTATATATAAATGATCCCATGCCAAGAATTGAAAGAAAAAAGGAAAATAAGAGTCAAAAAATCTCCTAAGAAAGCAATATGTATCAAAACAAAGTACTGAACCATATGAGTACAAAATTGCCAAAGTTCTTCTCCGTCTGTGAGCAGAAAATCAATACATCTCTCACACAAAAGGACACTATGGATAGAGGAGCCTAAATAAAAAATTCAGAAAGAAAGGCATGCAGGAGAACTCGAAAAGGACAAAAAAGTCAAAAAGCACAAAAGTGTAGAATGGCATGGGAATGAGGAACAAATGAATATTTTTGTTTACCATATGTTACAATCATGTGGTGTCCAAGCTGCGAGCTACTCGAAGATAGAGGTAAAAAATGAAACTCATATTTCTGGCCTCAAAAGAGTTATCTTGACTTTGAAATCTAGGTTTCCATTTTCATAAATTGGACAATCATCAATGATTAAAAGTACATACATTTTCCATTTGAGAAATCCAGACATCTAGAAGAATTCAGCATGTTGGTTTTATTGTCAAATAGTCTGTTACTTAAGGAAGAAATTTTCCAGAGATCTGGGTTCACCAGGTAGTCGCCAATTGTTGCAGCTGTAACTTTTTCCCAAATTTTTGAAAAATTTTGGACCCTCCTTTTGGTTTTATCTTGCCTGGATTTATTTGGTTTCCTGAACTCTATTTGTTCCCTCTGCTACAAATTTGGATTTTCTTTAGTTTGAATTGAGGTCAATTGTTTCTTTTGTTTCGGAAGTTAGATGATCTAAATCTTCCTTCATCTAGCCAAAGATTTTGATTATGGAGTTTGTTTATTTTTTAACATTTGATCTGTCGATGATTTTGTTTTAGCACTATCGGAAGTTAGTTGAAGTTTGAGTCGGAACTTTAGTTATCTATGCCACCACTATTTCAGAGGTTAAACGAACTGATTCCATCGCTGCCTAGCCAAGAATCTTTTTAACACTTAACGTTTGTTTTGATTTTGCCGATGATCGCTGTTGGAAGTCAGTTGAACAATGAATCGGGGCATTAGCTCTCTATGTCACTGATGGATAGTTTTACTTTCGCCGATTCATTCAAACCTTTTTTATTTGCAATGATTTTTTTTTGTTGTTTTTGTTGTCGAAAGTTTATTACAGTTTGAATTGGGGCATTAGTCCTCTGTGCCACTGATGGAAAGTCATGTTTTTCACCGATGAGATTTTATCTCCTTTGTTTATTTTTCAAAAAAATTTGCTTTTTGACTTTCGGCTTTTTTGTTTTACCAGTGGTCGGAGTTTTAGTCTTTAATGACACCATAGTTTCAGAGGCCTTGTTGTTTGTCTCGTCGACATTGCGGAGTATTTTGCAGCTCGAGGTTCTGATGAGTTAGTACTTAGTTGCTCCGATCGCCAATGTTTTCTATTGCTATGGGACCCATAGTTGGTTTGACTTCAGCCGTTGGGGCTCCTTAGTGAACTAACCGTCTGGTATATAGTGCTTCCACTCACCAATGCCTTGGTTTTATTGATCAAACTTTTACTTTCGATGATTTGTTTTCACTATCAGAGCGGTGTTGATGATTGATCGGAGGACTAGTCCTTTGTGTCGCCGACACAATGGCATCATTAAGCTTTAACTTGCCGATCTGTGGTCCTTCGAGCCTTTGATCATCGATGTTTTCAGTTGTTCCGGAAGCCATAGTTAGTCTATTTTCTGCTACTGTGGCTGCGTAGTGAACTAACCTACCGATTCATTAGTGGTTCTGATCTCCGACGCCTAACTATCATCGATTTTTAGTCATTGGAATCAACGACATTGTAGAGATGTTAAATATTATAGCCCCGACACTTAGTGTTAAAGGTCTCCGATGTCGATTGACTTAAAAGTATCATGGGACCCATAGTCTATTCACTGTCTGCCATTGCAGCTATGAATAGGACTATTCTTTCGTAGTCTTTAGTTCTTCTGATCGCCAATGGTTTTCATTTGATCGCGAAAGCCGTAGTTTGTATGTATTCCACTGTTGCGGCTCCTTAGTGAACTAATTGTCCGATGCTTAGTGTTCAAAACTGCTGATAGGGTCTTCCTGTTGTTTTCATGGGCGACGAAGGTTTCTATTTTTGGTCGAGTCAGGTTTTCTCCAAGATGAAGAGAACATGTTAGGGTTCATATTTGGCAGTTACATTGTTATGATTCATGCTTTCATGATTTCGAGTTAGTTCAGATGTGGCCTGGATTGAGGTAAAGAGTCTTTCTATTGAGGTTGTGGTTTTAGTTTGGACAATGGATTTAGCGAATTTCAAGACACAAACTCGTAGTATTTCTTTGTTTTGTCATTCTTTCATGCATTAACACTATATATAGTTTATTTTATAGAATTCATATGGAGAAGGTAAATGGACTGATACAATTTTTTGGTTATTCATGACAGGGTGATTGTTTCCATAAAGAAGATATGTCTAGAAGACAAAGCAGAAGAAAATGAAGAAGAAGAGATGAAGAAAGAGAAGAAGAAAGTAAGGGTCTGAGATCTCAACAGATCGATAGCAGCAGAGGCCTAGGCTTGGGAAAAGTTCATCAGCAAACAAGCTGGTCTCTCTTCATAAAAGTGCTATTAAATTTTAATTTAATATAACGTATTGAACAACACTCACTAAAAGACAAATTTGTGAGATTAAATGGTTGGGGGGGATCCCAAGGGTCACAAGGGGAGCCCAAAGGTCACAAGGGGCAGCCCAAAGGTTTTTCTGTTTTGTATAAATATATGAGAGTTAGATGAAATAAATGACTTTTTTCCAGATAGATTTGTGAGATTATGTTGTAAGAAGAACTATTTCCTTTTGCAATAAGAATTACAAGTTTCCTATTGGAGAAAGCTTGGTGGAAGATTTCAAATGCTGTGTTATGGATTTATTGAATGTGAAATATTTCATTTTTAGTTGTTGTCCATTAACTGTGAGATCGTTCTAACTCTTTGAACCTATTTTCTTGTTATGAATGCGGTATATTTTATTCTATGAAATTTCCACTATGAGTAATGAAGGCTTTTCATAAACAATGAGCTATCTTGTTGTTCATATATCTATTGATGTTCATTTGCTTTGAATTAAATAATAGCTATCTGTGATTTTTCTTAATGCATGCCCAGAAATACATTACTCATTGATAGATGATAATATTGCTCCCTAGGGATAGGTTAGATAGTTAGTTTTAGTTTCTTGCTGTGTGTGATTTAGATGCGAGTGAGTTAATACGAGAGGTAAGAACCTATGCATCACATTGTGACCACTCCTCGTATTTTCTATCAATATTCATTCTTAGATAGGCACTTGCATATCATACTTAAATTCCAAAAAACTAAAATATACACAGTGGACCGGGCCATAACCGGTAAAACCTTTAAATTTGTTACTTGACCTATGGTAGCCGGATCGTAAACCAGACAAATTCCCCATACCAAATAGTAATGGGCTATTTGGGAACGTTTACTGGGGAGAATCCCTAACTATTGTTACCTATGAATTTCCAGGCCTCAACAGAGTCCATCAAGACTCCTAGATCACGAACACCCTAGGAGATGGCTTCAATCAGAAGACCGATGACTACTTCATACTCAACGATGTTATTAGTAGCGGGACCTATACAAAATGCTTCTGAACTAACGAAATATTCAGCTGGGGAATAGAGGACCCAAGCAGCTGAGGCGAGATTCAAGGTGTGGTGGAAAGCACCATCATCGAAGCTATAGAAAGCCATCTGTATGACCAAAACATGGTATAAAAAGATGCGGACACTAATATCAAAACCATCTTGAAAATACTTAAAAGCACACTGAAAGTCAATCAATATACATATATACAAGATACTATCCAAGAAAGACCTAGGCACAGTACATTTTTAGGTACAACCCATTGCGAGCTTGCCCCAAAGGGATATCATCATAATCAACAAGCTCGTAGGCTCCTTTCTCTAAAACCTTAGAAATGACGAAAGGTTCGTACCACATGGACTTGAACTTACCCTTCCCTAGATTGTCATATATTTAATCATAAGTCAAGACTAGGTCACCCTCGTTAAAGACACGAGGTTGGATAGATTTATCATACTGTGCCATGACGCATTTCTTATGTGCCTCATTAGCCAAGGTAGCATCTCTCTGAGTCTCGTTAAGGTTATTCAAGTACAAAAATATTGAATAATCTGAAATACCCTTCATCTTAGAAAATTTCATGGAAAACAGAACCTAAAATTCATGCAGTATGTTTGTGATCTTCTTGATAGTCTCATCATCCCTGTAATCTCCAATATTGGGAAACTTCGGATTTTCTAGAGAACCAATATTCACTTTCTTGATTTTTAACAGATTCATAAATTTATTGCTTGAAACACCTATCCTTTTATCACATGTGTACCTTTAGACTTGTTGCAGCTGCAACAATTTCCCAAAACTCCAAAAAAATTTAGGACCCTCCTTTTGCTTGGATTAGCTTGATTTTCTCCTTTGATTTGGAATGATTGAATCGATTTACCACTTGTTTGGTTTCTCCCTCCACCACTTGAAGTAATCTACTGTATGATCAAGCTTGATTTGCTGCCTTTGAATGCATATGAAGCATTCCTGAATCGAAAGTTATCTGGTTAGTACCCTGCCGTTGCGGATAGATATTTCATTTGGTCTTCCGCCATTGCAGACGGATCTTTGGTTTTGCCTTTGATTTTCTTTCCGATCCATTGTTTTCTCATCGGCCGATCTTTTGGTTTTAGTCGAAACTTTTTATTTTTTCTTTCTCCAGCGTTGCGGAAGGTGTTTTCTTTTACCTTCCGCCGTTGCGGATGGATAGCCGATATTGACTTTAACTTCTCTTCAGATTTGTTTGTTTTTCCTCGGCTGTGTTCGAGTTTTAACATTGGAGCTCTTATTGCTATCTCTTCCACCGTTGTGGATGGAAAATCACCTTTTCTCCTGATCATGGCTTAAAGTATCGACCCCATTTGTGTGTTTTCATCAACCCCGTAAGTCTCGGGCTTTCACCGTTGCGGCTGCGAAAGCTGTTTCGTTTCCACCGTTGTGGCTGCCAATGTCATTTACCTTCCGATGCTTAGCTATTTGTTTTCCAACTTAGACCCTACGTTGCAGACGGTTTTATGTTTTGGCCTGCCATCGTTGCGGAAGAATATACGCTTTCAACCTCTGATTCAAAATGTCTCTGATGTCTGATTTTTTACTTTTCCCCGCCATACATGTCGCCGCGAATGACTTAGTGCTTTGGCCATCCACCATTGTGGAAGGAAGTTGTATTTCGGCTTCTGACCCAAAAGTGGTCCACCATCTGACTCGTTACCTGCTATGTGAGTTCAACCATATATATATGAGGTCGGGGGCATGATTGGATTATTCTATTGTATTGCTTTGTCGCTATCAGTTGATGTCGCTCGCTCGCCTGGTTCCCCATGCTCGGTACACGTAGTCCAGGTGTCTTCACCGTAAAGCTCGACAGGCTTCTCCACACCGGTTACGCTACAGTGCCAGGTAGGCTCATATTGACCTTTTCCCGTTTTGTTTGAGTTTGTGATGGGGTTTTTTCCATGGTTAGGTTTGGTTGTGGTCGTTTTCTTCACCTCGTCAAATACCCGCATATATAGATAGAAGGGGGGTCGCATTATGATTGCTAGCGCGGGCGTTTTGCTCACTGAGTAGTATTTTCCTGAGGCTGTCTGTTGGTAACCTTGCGCGTAGTAGGAAGGGGCTTGGTGTAGATGACTGTTACGCCGTCTGCACCAAGCTGCCCTATGGGGTAGTGGTTTTACAGGGGAGGGTTGGTGGTTTTCATGTGGCATCTGGTGGTCTTCCCCCTTTTGTGTTGCAGTTCTCATGTTACATGCATCCTTGAAAAGATGTTTTGTCGCGCCGTTCTGTGCACAATCGTCTGAAACCCTAGCCGGTTGAAAGGGATAGGTTGGAGTTTTAGTCTGTTGACCTTGAGTGTGTGATCATGGTCTGTTGAAATAACATTGAAATCTTTTGTAATTTCATCCATTTGCTCGCAGCGCAACGATAATGGCATGCGCAGAAAGCCATTTTTTTGTGGCCCATTAATGTAGATTTCCTTTCCGTCTTAAATGTGGTTGATAGAGAGGATTAATGTCATACAGAAGTGGTAGATTGCTCATTTTTATTGTATATGACTTGTTTTGCATCATGATAGACACAGACTAAGTCATTGAACATTGCACATTGGGTTTCAATAGTTTTAGTAGTTAAGCCATCCCAGTTTATACATGCATATATTTACTTCATTGACTGATTGCCATCTTATTAAACATAGAAGAAATGAAACAATGCCCATTGATGTCTACAAGTTTGTCACCCAGCCAACATGGATTAATGTTACAATTTTGTGGCAGGAAGAACTCACAATGTCCAAGAGACAAAGGAAGAAGGCCCCTACGGTCGAAGAAGAACCAGAAGTAGAAATTATAGTTAAGACAGAATATATATATGAGGACACGAAGTGCATTGCTGGCATTGAACCTGAATATCAGTGGGGTGAAATATATAGACTGATCACCCACAGAGAGGTTCCTAATATAGGATTGGAGGAAGAGTCTATATATGCTAACATTGAAAGATCTGCATTGATGAAAGTAGCCACCAGACAAGAGCTGTTCCCCTGCTCTGAAGTAATTGGGTGGATTCTACCTCAGGCAGATGTCACAACTATGATTTTGGAAGATGTTAACAAACAGGGATATGCTGCATACAACCCCAGATATGTAGCTTTGGCATACCACTTCCCAGAATCCCAGGTGTTCTTATTTGATGACTAGTTAAACAACATTAGAATGGACTTGATAGAAACCATGAAAAGAATGATGTTGACGGGGAAGCATTTCAGAACCAGAGTAATAGGGGAATATGATACTGCAAGTTTAAGGGCTCCATACAGATTCATAGCCTTGATGCTCAACAGAATATTCGGAAGAGCTCATGGCAGGTTGTTCAAACTGGAATGGACACCCATTATTTTTCATGTTGCAACCCAGGGGACAATATTCAACTGGGCCAACCTTGTCTCAAACAGTCTTCTTGCTTGCTTGGCCTTAGCCCTGGGAGGAGAATACCAGAACAGGTTTGAGTTTTATATGTGTTCAATACTTATAGACTGTATATTATGTAACCAGCCTTTCCCTAGTCTTAGGTGCATCTGGGACAGGGAAAGAATGGCTGTCTATGCTGCTTACAAACCATTGTGGGCACATAAGTATCATAGCCATTACAGAGAAGTCTGTGAGCACTTCCTTATGCCTCTATACATGCTCATTTTCCTGAAGCCATGTGATTGTATGTCGGAGGAGGCCATGCAAGTGATAGAGGAATACGCAGAATACTACTTGACTAAAAATGGCATGTATTTCAGGATGTTTGGAGGTTCGAGAGCACCTTCCCTGCTGCCCAAGTACCGCAACCGATTATATTATCCACAAGGAGGTAGTCAGAAAAGAATTCATAGATGGAATAGACAGTTTTTTGTTCGAACACAAGAAGACTGCTTACCTTCCTTTTCCATTCAAGCTAGGAAGCTATAGATTCACCAGGGTGAAACAAGTCAAGGAATTCGTAGAAGAGCTAAAGAGGTTCCATTTTGGCGAGATGCCATACCACCGAAACGACTCCCAAGGTAAAGTGGCTGAGCACTGCAAGGAGAACAAGGTACATGAGTATACCCACCATTTTGATACGGAAGAATTTGTCTTCCGAAATGCCCCGAACATGACAGCACTGAAGAGAAGATTCAAGCAAAAGATCACCACTAAAGGTGGAAAAAGGAAGGAGCAAGCCAAAGCCGAAGAAGAGTCCAAGAGGATACAAGAGGAGGCCTAGAGGTTAGCACAGGAAGCTGCAGGGTAGATGCACAGTGAGGAGGAAGAAAAAAGAAAAGCTTCTCAAGAATCAACTGAGAAAGCTCAAGAAGTAGCTGAGAGAGCAAAGGAAGTAGCTAGAAAGGAAGCAGAAGAAGCAAAGACAAAGATCGATGAGGAGCTGCAAAAGCAAGAAGCAGAAAGGCTGAAGCTGACACAAATTGAGACAGAACAGTCAACCGTTGGTACAGCTGGAGGACAGACTCACGATACAGAAAACCCAGAGGTCTAGGACCCACAAGTGCCTACTGCCATCACACCTGTGGTCCCCACACTGAAGCTAGTTCCTTTTGTTCAGAAAAAGGGAAAAGAAATCCCTGACTTCAATACTATTTATTATGATAGAGAAAAAAAAGGATAGTGAAGAGGATAGAGAGGAAAGTGGAGATAGGAGTTCTACTGGGAAAGATGATCACAGATACACTCGTTATGTTGGGCACAGAAAAAGACCCAAGATTTACCCTGAGGGCTGGAACTGCACTAATCCAAGCCTCAGAGGATAACATGGATAAGGTAATGACTGACTTGGAGATGTCAAAGAAATCCTCAGCCCAGTTGAAAGACACCTTGAGGAAAGAGAGAGAGGAAGGAAATAGGTTGAAGCGAAGATATGATGACATGCAGAGGGAGATGAAGACTGCTGAAGCTGAATTGCAGGCCCTACAGGTAGAAAGACATGTTAGAGAAACTACCCAAGAATGCCTAGAGAGGGTGCAGAAAGAATACCAAGAGCTCAAGACAGAAAAAGAGCAGCTGATGCAAAAGGTTGAAGAGCTGGAGGAGCAACAAAAGATTATCTTACAAGCTAGTGAGTTGCACTCCCAAGAGCAGAACAAGAAGCATCAAGAGCAGATTTCCTCTCTGAAAACTACTCTAAAGGAAGCAAGGGAACAATAAGTCAACCTCCAGCCATTCAAAGAGCATGTCTTGGTCCAGAAAGCTAAGATGTTGCAGTTACAGACTGCCATGGAGGAGGAGAGGGGCAAAATCCTGCAGATAAATAGCTGGTTAGAGGAGATCCTGGACACCTCCTCTTACTTTGTAGACAGATCTTAGGACGTCCTTGAAGTCTTGACTGCAAGGATGGCAAGTCTGGAAAACAATGAGGAAACTCCAGCAGAGCTGCCATCCAAGGATAAACAAGCCCTCAAGCGGGATTATGACTTAATATAATTTGATATTAACACCACAGGGGATTTCAAGAAAGCAGTCAAGAAGACAAAAGGATTATGCACTGAGTTTTTCAGAAGACTTCTCATTACCTACAATCGGTGCCAGATAGAGGCTAAGCAAAGGCTGGATGCTTTCCTGGATCACCACGCTTTTGTAGAACTGTTGTAGAAGAGGTACCGGGAGGAGGAAGCTAAGGTATAGGAAATTAAATCCCTGGATGATCAGATCTTGAAAAGTGAAGTAGATCATTCAACTATTAGTGTACAGCTTCGATTGAGTGCAGCCAGGATCGAGGCCATAAAAAACCAGGTTGAAAAGTTTGAGATCAATATACAGTTTTTGGAGCCTTGTGCCTTTGAAGGCCTTGCTGTTGGGAAATAGGGAAGACCTAGGTTTATACCTTTTTCTTTGCACCAACAAAAGACCCACAGTGTTGGCCCTTTCAACAACAACCTATGAACAGGTTGCAGTCTCACCCGAAACAGCTATGGGGTGCTGCAGAATCAGGTTTCTGCAAGCAGAAGAGGGATATTACTGTACCTTTAGTCTTTAATAACTTAAATCAATTAACACAGAGCTCTGACATTCACATATATAACTTCGTAGATAGATAAACACTCAGTGACTTGCTTAACCCTTTACTGGGAATTCACAGCGAAGCTACTTAACTAAACAGTGATCTTGCTTATCATATTTATATATAACTATTAATGCATAAAAGAACATAACAAACATAACACAAGAACCACAACACCAGATATAATGTGGTTCACCCCCAGTGTAGGGGCTACGTCCACCGAACTGCATTTTATTCAACTTTCTACAAAATCACAGTTCTGATTTGTGCACTCAGCTACAGATCCCTTCAAGTCCTTAAAGCCATGCACATAGCTGTAGGCCTCTATGCACACAACTGTAGATCTTCTTAATCTCTTACAAAAACCCTCTGCGCACACAGCTGCAGAGGTCGTCCATGCACACAGCTAGGAATTAACCTTTCCTTACAAAATAGACTTAGCTTCGCAGCAATTCCTTATACATAAAAGCCTAACTTCTTTTCTTTACAAAAGTGCCTATTTATACAGTGCACTATTTACAAAACCATGGTCTTAAACCATGGGCTCCTCGAACCCTAGACCCTGGACTTAAACCATGGTTTTATTACAAAAAGGAGCTTTGACTTACCCCCGACACCCCTAAGACTATTTTGAGTCATAGCTCCACACAAAAACCCCAGGGTTACCCAACTTAAGGGCTTGTTAAGGTGCGCACCCCAATAGGCCCCTAAGACTCACTTGTGGCCCATCCTAGGGCACTGTGCGACTCGTCTGGTGGTAGAATATTCTTGGCAAGGCTATGGAAATGACTATTGAGGTTGTGTATAATGTCATCAGCTGCTTTCTCCTTTTCCACCAACTCCTGTAACACTGAGGATGATACTTCGTTAGCCCTTTCCTGCGCAAAAGTGTCATAGGTCTTCAAAACTTTGAGCTGACTTTCCGCAGCATTGCTCAATTCTAATGCTTCATCGACAAGTGGCTACAACGAATTTTCCAGCATTGTTACCTTCGTCCTGCAGGAATCAATTTCCTGCTAGAGTTCCTTGCTTCGCTTCACCTTAGCCATCTTCTGCATAGGAGGCAGCGTCTTGATTTCTACTCTGACTGCATCTAATTCTTCCTGTCGCAGCCTGATTGTTTCTTGTACCTTACCTATATCTGGGTGGTCCTGTAGGTTCACCCATGCTTCAATACTTTCTTCCAGCAGTTTCGCTGCGCTGCCCACAATATCTGATATTTTTGCTGCTGAGGCTTGGATGTCCCTATGACACTGTTCTTGGACCTCAGGTGGAGTCTCTGGGGGGATTCCAAGTTGAAGCTCTGCGATTTGACTCTGGTGTTTTGTCTTTAACTTTTCAATTTCACTACGAGACTGTTGGGCATAGTCTTTCAGCTTGGAAATTCTTTGCTATGGTTCTTCTTCAACCTGGATGTCGAAGTCAGGAAGGCTCCGACATGCTTCGTCCAGCACTCGCACCAGTGTATCTATTTTATGTTCAGCATCTCTCTTCTTTTGCGCCACTTATTCCAGCCTTGCTGCGAGATTCTGGCTTTGCTTCATGGTGTCTTCCAACTGGATTTGAGAATAGTGATCTCGTGAGTGGATCTATTTTGTGATGGCTAGCTGGCAGAGATGCAATTCTGTCATGGACAGCTTGGTGTAGTCGATCCCAACTTTCATACTCATCTGTGACCGGGAATCTACATCAGTCAGTATAAGAGCTATGCTTGATACTTGGCCCCTGTTATCTCTGGTTGGCCATTGCCTCATATCCTGCTGCACACATGCTGGGGTACTACTTGTTGCGGTACTGGTCGCTGATTTTGTTGCTAACTCTTTCAACTCTGAAACCCCATTTTCTACGCCCATGAGCGCAGCAAGATGCACATCCGCAAACTATGACCACTTTTCAGTTAGTGTCTCCGTAGATTTTTCGAGAGCTTGCTCCAGCTCTTCCAGCGTTACAGTGGCTCCTTCGTCAATATTTTTGTCCTTCGACGCCTTTGCCTTCTTGCGGGTCTGAGACTTGGTTACCTCCTCTACCTCTGGTGACTTGCACTTAGTTGATCGATTAAGATCTGAGAGGGTTTTGACCGACTCCTCATCCTCTTCATTGTGTTCACCATCTCCACTCTAGTCATCTCCATCTTGCTGCGAGTCACTTGGGTCTTCGCTATCTTTTGGTGGGTTTTGCTGCTGTGCCTAACTGGTACCTATGTCGATATTGGTAACTGGGGGCACTGAAATGGTGGGTTTTTTTCCTGCATCTTTCAACCAGTCAACCAGCCAGTGCTGAACTACTGCCTTGATATCGTCCTCAGTGACGACATATGGTAACTTGAACCATTGATGCTTTGGGCCTGCGCGAGCCTGGATAAAGGTGTGATGCATGTCGGCGCTGAAGGTGGCTGCGCCTTCATAATGGGAGAATAACTTATGACTGAGCCACAGAGTTTTTGCGATCTCATACTGGATATTCATCATATAAAAAGCAAATACATAATTTCTCATCTATTGGTGTACTTTATCCAGCGAAGCCCACAGTGATGCGTACCTGGCCGCGCCAGGCATGTTGGCTGGTGCATCAGGGAATTGTGCCTCAATAGGTTCTTGCCATCCTACTAGTGCAATGAGAATAAGAAGCCATGAGTAATGGAAGGGCCTACCTTTCTCCTATGTGTCGCGAGCATCTTCCAGGAATTCCTGCGCAAGATACGCTGCCCAGTTATAGCTGTAGCCTTCGGCGTAGTTCATAGCAATTTTGATGACTGGAGCAGGTACTTCAGTTGGTCTGCACTTCCGTATGACTTTGCATGCTATAAGTTCGGCTACGAAGCGAATGTGATTTTCCTGAATCACGGAAGTGTGATACCCGCGTTTTCCCTTCGTCAGGCCAAAGCGTTCCTTCATGGTTTGCGTAAGCTTTGTATCCTCATGCTTCGAGGGAAACTCAGTCGCCGGATTAGGCCCCACAATTGGTAAACTAGTAATCCTCTGGATGAGCTCATCGTTGATAGGAATCTTCTTGTCTCCTATCCATAGGTGGCCATCATGAACTAGTGCTAGCAGCTGCTTGACCACTATGGTTATGTGTGTGCCGTGACCAAAATGGGGAACATCGAGCATTTTCAGAAGACCAGCTTGATCCAGGCCGGCAGCCCACCATTTTACTTCTATTAATGTCGCCCTATCGTATTTGACAAAGTGCATATACATTTCTAGTGCGAACTGTGGAAACTTGCCACGATTGCTTGTATCATGGTCGGCATACTTAAGCTAGTCTATCTTTCTTGTCATGATCCCAACCAGCCGCACACTCGGTGGCAGTGAAGGGGTGCGTATTGTGAACTGCTTGTTCCACTAAGGTGGCTTAACTCCTGGTTGAAGAGGTGAAACATATGGCGGCCTTTGCAGTGCAATATTCTCCCCTCCCTCTCTTGGGATTTCGACTGACCCAGGCGGATCCATGCCAGAATCCTTCGATGTTTGTCCGGATTGTTTGTGTCGATCTTTGTTCCGCTTAGAGAAAACTTCAGGTTTGAATTGTTTCTTGGCAGACCGTGTTTGCATCGGTGGAGCTGGTGCTAGTAGAATCTCCTCACGTGCTGTAGGTGCAGGTGGGGGTTGGAAGATGCTCTGCAGACCTGTCTATTCAAAGTGTCTCAATAAGTCCTGAATTTCTTGATCGGTGGACATATGGGCAATTGTGACAATGCAGAATGTGATTTCCCCCTGCCCTGGTGGCTTCATATACAATCCATTGATTACCACGGTCATAAATGTGCATTGAAAGCCCCAAATCTAACAGAGATCATCTTGCCATGAGGCTAGATTTCGACAGATGTCCCTAGGACAGACAATTAAGGAAATTAAAGTACCGGAGCCGCCGAATCGGTAGTGTTCCAACGGTCAGCTTTTATGCTGCACCGCAACTAGTACCACAACTACGTCATAGTAAGGACCTTCATCACCATAATGACCTTTGGCATATGCGGACAGGTTCTGCGACCAAACTATGAGGTTCTCTCCCTTAGCGTTTCGTGCCATCTGGCCTGGGTGAAATTGGGCTATTTCTTTAGCGCCAGACACATTAGTGTGCTGAATCACGACCTCCATGTACCATTTTTTGACTACAGGTGCCTGGATATGGAGAAACCTATGTACCCACTCCTTACAAGGTACAAGCTTCCATGCTTCAGAGTAGTGCTCCAAGTGTTGTGGCCTACTCTGCCCACTGATCCTGCTGCACACCCTCTGGAGCTGATGCACAAATCCTAGGCATAGGAATGTTTGACAGGTTTCCCATCTAGGAATGTAATTCTTATGGGCAGTCCACCATCTAGCTGTAGTGGCTCCACTTACTGAATCCAGAGTCTCCCGTTCTGGTGACTCCAGTATTTGTTCTGAGAATGGTACAATAGACTCCTCTGGGTCTGTCGGATCATCAAAAGCGATTAGGGTTCTTGTCTATGAGCTAAGCCATCTGAGGGACTTAGTAATTCTGGCACATATATGTCCATGTATCTCATAGAATCGGTTCTGCCAGTTCTCTAAACCATCATCTGAATCTATCATACAGGAACTGTCACACTGCCAATCCATGATACCTTCGGCAATTGGGTCAATATAATCTTCTTCCTGCGCTGTGATATTATAGACGTGCTCCAGAGCATTCTGATCCTCATCTCTTAGTGGATCTGTGTATCTCTCTCCTTGGGAGGGGTCAAGTGGTATTATAACTCGCAGACCCTTTCCTTTGAAGGTCATCTATCTCTTCTTAAGGTTAATGACTGCAGCATTTTCCATTGCCCACTCAATTCCTAGTAGGGCTGGATAGGGATTGCTGTCATCAATGAGCTCAATAACTTTGAAGTCTACTAGAGTAATGACCCCATCAATATCTATTGGGACATTAGGGAATCTCCCCAGGGGCACAATCCTTTTCTGATTGGCTAACCTCAACTGTATAGGGGACCAGGTAAGGGCAGGTTTCCCCATTTGCTCCCAGGTTTGCTTGGTGAGGACATTAAATTTTGATCCTAAATCCAAAATGACATCAGTCATATCATACTCCCCTATCTGAACATTCAATCTCATTTCCCTACCAGTTCTTCAGACACGATTAACAGTTTTATCCTTATCAGCTCTTCTCTGAGGTTCACAGAAAGCGAGAACTTTTTGCAACTCCTTTAAAGCATTCTGATCCTGTAAGAGTTTCATACAGCTCTGTAAAAAGGAGGACAGTGTACTTACTCTATCTGGCGAAGCTTCTTGCGGCTGCGGCTCCTGCTGATATTACTGCGCGGGTGCTGCGCTAGGATCAACATAATCGTGCGTGGCTTCCATGACTGTCTCTTTTTCTCTGTCAACATCAATTGCTGGGATTCTCTCGGGGGCCTTACGGACACAAGCTTCGACAGACACCTTCTCCATCTCCTGTATATGTGTCGTAGCTCCACTCCTCGTAACAACATTAATAGCTGGGGTAGGTCTTTGCTCAACAGAGATCAGCTGAATATTCTGAGTAGGGGCACCGTTTCTTTCCTGAATCTTAGCTATCAGCTGCGGGCATTGCTCGATTACGTGATATACTGCGCGACAATACCGACATGTCGTAGTTGGGTTCCGACAGTCTCTAGCAAGATGCCCGGCTTGGTTACAGTTGTAGCACACCACCTAGCCTCTGCCTCTTCCTTCTATACCACCATGACCACGACCTCCAATAGCACCTCAACCGGATGCACCCCCACAGTATCTATAGCCATCACTACCCTGGCCCTCATTTTGTACCCTATAGGTGTCATAGGTGCGCTCTCTCATGAGGTCATAACTATGACACTCCTCTTCATTATGCCCTACTGACTTACAGAACTTGCAGTAAGGGTTTTTAGGGACTTGCACATACCTTTGGAGCAGATGGCAGTTTTCAGGGCGATGCTGGCTAGTTGTCCGACAGATTTCACAATATAGAACAGCAGGATTGAACGGGTTTGGCACACCAGTATTCAGGTAATTTCTTACCACAGGGCACTGTTCCTTGTCGTGACCTTCTGTCCGACAGTGTGTACACCAAACCTCTTCGCAACCGGTTTTTCCTTTCTTCATATTGCGGAGCTCCAGGCCATGGCTGCCAACTGTGCTTGGATTTGAGCAATACCAGAATTATCTCCGACAAGGGTAGTCTCAAGTTTCATTGCGATTTCTAGAGCCTCTTGCTGGTCAGCAAACTTCTGTTGCATGAGAGGAGTTCTAATATGCGGTAACAATGTGGCAATGAACCATTCCTTGTGCTGCACAGGTCCAATGGTAAAACTGACTTGGTCTAGTAGAACTTTGAACCTTTGGTCAAAGTCCCACACTAATTTTCCATGCCACTGCTGAATCTCTTTTAATTCAATGATACACTGCGACTTCAATTTGTGCTTCTTAAATTCTTTGATTATTGCTACTTTAATATCATCTAAGGTAGGACTCTGAGTACTGGAGAATTTCATGAACCAGGTCAAATCCCGTTCCCTAAAAGAAGTAACAAGCTGCACACTTCTTACAGCTGGATCTGTAATTTTCTTAGCATTCCACACCGCTTCACATAAAAACCAGAACTGTTCTGGATCCTCTGATNGGGGGGGGGGGGGGGGGGGGGGGGGGGGGGGGGGGGGGGGGGGGGGGGGGGGGGGGGGGGGGGGGGGGGGGGGGCACTTACTGGGGTAGACTGACTTGCGACAGGAATACTTGAGCTAGGATGACTTTCAGACTACGATGAAATTTCAGGGTGACCGAAGGGTTTCCTTCAGGGACTGAATCGACAGGATTGACAGGGGAAGACGCTGTATCCGGACCTAAGGAGTAGGATCCAAAATCTCTCTTGTACCTCTTTCCACTTCATAGCAAACCACTTTGCTCAGTGAAGGGGATTATCACTTGCAAACATATGTTAGTACTACAAAATCTAACAGTCGGATACAATCAACAATATTCCTTTCTCAGCCAATAGCATTTTAATTCTCAAACTATGTGAATTCAAAAACTTACCCCTTGGGCCCTTGAAAAACTGTTGCTCGGCTTCACTAAAGGATGTGCTTGTGTCGATGGTGAACTCCATCACAAATACCTCAAGGGTTCGCGTGGTCCAGAAATCAACCACGCGAGATATTTCGTTGTTCACCCTTTTCAATATATTAATTCTTGCGGGGGTCCAAGCAGGAAACTGACCCTCTCAGAAGTTCATCCTTCGCTCGGCCAACCTGGATAACCACTGGTCCAACTCTATGTGGATACTACCAAAGAAAATTTCATATACATCACAAAAAACATACCTTTGTAAAAAGTCGCTTGCACTACGACGTGGATCTTTGTTTTCTTGCTCAGCAAAGCTTAGATAAGTCTCGTCGAGCCAATCACCGATTTCCTTCACACAGGGCCTCCAGATCATAG
Organism: Pseudotsuga menziesii; assembly: GCA_001517045.1. Lineage (NCBI taxonomy): Eukaryota > Viridiplantae > Streptophyta > Pinopsida > Pinales > Pinaceae > Pseudotsuga > Pseudotsuga menziesii. The sequence goes on along the minus strand of LPNX010682495.1, from coordinate 11,436 downwards.
CCCTCGAGGTACGACATAAACCCCTCTTCAGTAGATACTGAGTTCAACCAGCAACGGAACCAATTTGTTGGGTAATAGGGAAGACCCGGGTTTATAACTTTTGCTTCGCACCAACAAAAGACCCACAGTGTTGGCCCTTTCGGCAACAACCTACGAATAGGTTGCAGTCTCACCTGAAATAGCTATGGGGTGCCGCAGAACCAGGTTTCTGCAAGCAAAAGAGGGATATTACTGTACCTTTATTCTTTAATAACTTAAAATCAATTAACACAGAGCTCCGACATTCACATATATAACTTCGCAGATAGATAAACACTCAGTGACTTGCTTAACCCTTTACTGGGAATTCACAGTGAAGCTACTTAACTAAATAGTGATCTTGCTTATCAGATTTATATATAATTATTAATGCATAAAAGAACATAACAAACATAACACAAGAACCACAACACCAGATATAACGTGGTTCACCCCCAGTGTAGGGGCTACGTCCACCGAACTGCGTTTTATTCAACTTTCTACAAAATCACAGTTCTGATCTACGCACTCAGCTGCAGATCCCTTCAAGTCCTTAAAGCCACGCACACAGCTGCAGGCCTCTATGCACACAGCTGCAAATCTTCTTAATCTCTTACAAAAACCCTCTGCACACACAGCTATAGAGGTCGTCCACGCACACAGTTGGGACTTAACCTTTCCTTACAAAATAGCCTTAGCTTTACAGTAATTCCTTATACATAAAAGCCTAACTTCTTTTCTTTACAAAAGTGCCTATTTATACAGCGCACTATTTACAAAACCATGGTCTTAAAACCATGGGCACCCCGAACCCTAAACCCTGGACCTAAACCATGGGTTTATTACAAAAAGGAGCTTTGACTTACCCCCGACATCCCTAAGACTATTTTGAGTCATAGCTCCGCACAAAAACCCCGGGGTTACCCAACTTAAGGGCTTGTTAAGGTGCGCGCCCCAACACTTGCTGCTGAAGCTTCTGCCTGGAAAAAGTTTCTAGACTCCCAAGTGGGACCCTACTCATGAAGGATTGGTCTTTTTGTATTTTGTAACAATTTTTGTGAAAACATTTAGAAAAGGTGAAACATTGGGAAACGAGGAGTTGGGAGGTCCAAAGGTCACTTTGGGTAGCCCAATAGTCTCAACCTTTTTGTATAAATGTAAAAGACTTAGAGGGAAGGAGGACTTTTGGACTTTTTCCCAGTTAGACTGGAAAGCTCTATTGTAAGAAGAACTATTTCTCTTTGCAATAAAGAAATATGGTTTTCCTTGGAGAAAGATTGGTGGCATTTCCAAATGTTATGCTATGGACTGCTGAAAGATGAACTATTTTGTTTTTCAGTTTGTTCATTAACCATGAGATCGTTCTAACTCTTTGAACCTATTTTCTTGTTTATATGATTTCCGGTTTATTTTGTGGGAATTACCACCATGAGTAATGTATGCTGCTTATATAACAATTAGCTATCTGATTGTTATAATATCTTCACTCATTCATGTGTTGTAAGTATGAATGTCAGCTACCTGTAATTTCTATTTATAATGCATGAATAATAAACATTACTCATAAATAAATCACATTTTGGCTCCCCGGGGATAGGTAGATAGGTAGATGGATAAATAGTTAGCTCATTTCATTGCTGCACAGGTGATTCAGATGCTGGTGAGTCTAAGACGAGAGGTAAGAACCTGCGCGTCACATTGTGACTGCTCCCTGCATCCTTCACCACCCTACATGGTTAGTTAGGCATAAGCATATCATCCTAAGTCAAATAATACAAAATTCCAGTGGACCGGGCCGCAATCGATAAACCCTTGGTTTTGTTACTTGACCTACGGTAGCCGGACCGCGAACCCGACGGATTCCCTATACCAAACAGTCAACGAGCTAGTTAGGAATGTTGACTGGGGAGAATCCCTTTCTGTTGTTTCCCTACGAATTTCCATGCCTCAACAAGACTCTAAAATATTGATATATTATGATTCATCATCATCAGGTTCACCTGTCACATTATTTCACTCCATCCAGTGTTGGACTGTCGCATTGCTTTGATGAAAATTTTGGCATCGATACTAGAATGTCTTCAAATATCTTAGTCTTAATTACTTACAACACAACATCAATCGATGGATGATCATCAACAAATTCAAATGTGTGTGTAAAGATGGAAGCTAGGTATTCCCATTCAACTATCCCTCATCGCAATTATACCAACTTGTACCAATTCCTTTGTATCATGTCCAATGTGTGTATAAATTGGTGACCCATTTTTTTCATGGACATGTCTCTCAGGTCACATTATAGTGCTCAATGTTCTCAACAAGATTAATCAATTATATGTACTTATGACCAGTGCAGATAATATTCTCTCCAAATTGGACCTCTATCAATCTTTGACATTGAGGCCATTATGAGATAGACTGTTTATGTGTGACCCACCATCCGGTAGGTGTAGCCTTCATTGCAAAATCCAGAGCTGATAAGTGTTTTGGTTCAACGAATTTCTCTTCAAACTCTGTAAGAAAATATTCTAGGTCAGGAAAACCTTCATATGTAGGTAGATCAAATACCTCGATACCTACCCTTCACACCGATTTTGTAATTCTTATGCATGTTCTCATGGAGACTTCATGCAATCGGTTCTGCTAGTTTTCCATATATTATTTGTAATCTGATGTATATGAACCAATACTACACCAAATTTTCTTTTCGTTGACTGTTGGATTCACATAATCATCCAAAGATTTTAGGATAGTGATACTATACAATTTAGGATAGTGATACCATACAATTTCCACTCATGGAAAAGTGATATGGACATTCAGCTACACTCCAGAGGAATTTTTAGAGTCACCATGGACACTGAAGTTGAACCTAGATCCGCCATAGAAAAATCAAGATTCTTGAACAAGAAGGATGAAGCCTTTGGTTTCTTGTGCCTCTCTATTTCCCGAGACCTTCTCTTCCATATTATAGATTTGAAGAGTCCGAAAGAAATATGGGACAAATTGGAGACTCTATACGGAAAGCATGATGACTTGAGGGTTTACCAGCTCGAAAATGAACTCATGTCCCTCCAACCCTCCAACTTCAAGACTCTAAATGATTTCTTTACAAAGTTCAAGCATACTTTTTTACTCTTGAAGCAATGCAAAGTGGAGATGAAGGATGATCAGCTCATCCTCACCATACTCTCCAAACTTGGGGCTGATTATTCAGTTTTTGTTTCTACATTCCATGCAGGGAATCTCACAACCCCTGATGGAAGATGCCTACACTCAATGCCTTCATTGAGTCCCTAACAAGCGAACATGACAAGCTTGTCCAGATGGGGATCATCCGATCTTCCCATGATCAAGCCCTCCATGTCTCAGGGCCGAAATATTTGAAGGGTAAAGGAAAGCAACAGAAGAATAAAAAAACTAAATTTGATGCTCCTAAATCTAGAGTTGAAAATCAGTAGCATGATGAGTCTTCCGGCTCAAGGAAGAACAAAGGAAAAGGGAACCATGGCAAGGAAAAAGTCAAGTGTTCTTATTGTGGGAAGGGCTTCCACCCTGAACATTCTTGCATGAAGAAGAAGTTTGATGGAGCAACCTCTCTCCTTGAGAGAAATCACATCAATATTCCAAAGAGCTTTCGGAGGAGAGATCAGCAAGATCAGGAACCACGACATGAAAAAGGTCATGCCCTCATGGAAAAGCACTTCGAAGTCCAAAGCACTCTTGATTGATTCTGGAGCTTCGAACCACATGATGGCTGAAAGAGACTCCTTTGATAGCAATTCTCAGGACCCCCAAGCTTGTCTCCTGATCCTCTTGGTACAGTACTAGATGAGAGATGTAGTCTTGAGATCCTCTGCAAATCCACTGAGTGTTCAGCGGTAACTCAGTCCTGTTTACAATAGTAGGAACTTCAGCTTAGAATAGCTACATAAGTTCAATCTTCACCACATATCCCCTCAAACTTACTTCAGCTAGTCCCCTCCATCGAATTCACACGTGCACTTCATTCACTCAGAATGATAAAAAATCCAGAACGAGCAGCCTTAGTTGTCTTCAATGGGAAGTTTTATTAGCATGCCTAGGTCTTTTGGGCCAGTTTTTACTTAATGAGCCACCTGCTCCTGTTCCACTTTCTTAGGGAATCATGACCACAAATATAGGGAAGTTTCTAGCTGCAACATCTACAAGTAGTTTGAGGATGCTGCCACATGTCAATCTACTCTCAACCCAATCTCCTCCACCAAGTGACCAATAAACACTCATTTAACATCTTCCCTAAGATGTTGTCTCATCTTTTATTTATTTATTAATAAAATATTCTACAATACATTAAATTATCCTTGATCCCACTTGGTCATTAATTACAAACTTTGACATAAAATATAACATAATGTTCCTCAATAACATAAATTTTTTTTGCAAATTGGGGCATGTTGTTAATGTATTTGTAACTTTGGAATGTATTCACTTGTATATCTTATGTATTTTACCCCAATGTTTATTCCAGGAAGTGTCTATAATGTATTGGAGTCAATTCATGCTCTGATGTTCCTATCGAAAGATTCAATAATGTAAACAAGTCATGTCAAGTCATTGTGGGCAACTCTCCTATTGATCAAGGGTTAAAGTCCTCGCAATTGTGGGGCCCTAGGGTTATTATACTATCCTAGAGAAGTAGACCCTAGGTGAGTTATTGTAAGTCAATGAAATAGTCCCCACTATTGTGTTAAGGATAACCCCCCTTGTTGGTCGGAGGGGCAAAGTCCCCACAAGTTGTGGGGCACTAGGGTTATTAGACCCTCCTAGAGATGTCAGCTCTATTAAGTAATTGTTAAGTGAGGCCGACATGTTGGAGTGGACATTAATTGAATGAAAGAATATAAATAGAGAGTGAACCTCTCTATTTATCACACACACACACTCACTCACTGGGGTGCATGAGTGATAGAAGAAGTTGCTGGGACAAGAGAGAGAGAGACACTACTGCTGTCAGGAGATCATCTTACTATTTTTGGGTTTTTGATTTTGGTGCTGATTCTATCTTTGAGGAAGTTGTGGAGTTTTCTCCTTTATGGTTTCTCTGAGGAAAATTCTTTGTGTCTCTTATCTCTTGTGTTTATTGCTGTGCATGTTATTCTCTCAGTTAAAGATCCTAAGATCATTATGCTAGCTTGAATGATAAAAATCTAACATGGTATCAAAGCTAACCTAAGAAGAAGACATTGTGTAGCTGTAGACACTAGGGATTCCTACTTTTTTGGACTCTCTCAACAATCTATTAGCAAACATATGCTAGGCTGACTCTCCATTGAAGGGTGCATCTTTCTATGGAAGCAGAATTTGATTCTGGATATTTTCAGTTTTTGGTGCAGGAAATTAGGGTTTCTTAGAGAAGAGGAATTTTTGAGTGAGCTTGTCATAGGATTTCTCTCCTCATCAAAATCAAAGTTTAGAGATCTGGGTCGATATTTTTGGTTGGGTAGAACTCCAAGAAATTCAAACCCTAGTTTGACCCCAGGCCGAAAAAACCCTAAAATACTACAACTGATATGTTTTGGTACATTTTCTATATCTCGGGATTGGAGAAGGCTCACGAGCTGAAAATTTCATAGGATGAAGATAAAATCCTTATTTACATTGTGTCCAAAGTTCAGCCTCAGATTCTCTATATCTAGGAGACACAATCCCTCCAAGTTAGGGTTCCAGCCTCTCCCAGGATTCATCCCCAAACAGGACACCTAGGGAGAATTGCTATATTTCAGGCTACAGAGCTCCAAATGAAATTTATCAAGCTATTCCAGAAATTTCATGGAATTTAATTTCTTTGGTAGAATTTTCAGAACCCGAATATTAAACAGTGACACATGGCAGTCCGTACAACTTCGCTATTCTGAACAATCCTGAAACAGGTCACCTTGGGAAAGCGATCATAAGTTCCAATTGGTGAAACCAATTCCGATGAAACCTGTGGTGTTGGAATAGGGACATGTGTGGCTACCTCAATGTGTCAATTCAGATATATAACAATAGTAATTTCATAGATATCGCAGAAATAGTATCAGAAATTTCTGCAAAAGAAATTGGAAAACTAGGGCTTCCTGTTCCAGGAGCTTCCCTCCACTATTTTCAAAAAAGGAGTACATTGGACAGCTCAACTTGAAGAGGTATATCTTTCTAGTCAATCATATTTGAAATATTCCAAGTTTTAAAAATCAGGATTTATCTGACAAACTCTAGATCAGCCAGCTCCGAAACCAGGACGGACACCTCAAATTGGTAAGATCTAATCTTTTGCTATCATTCATTTGAGGTTCTCATTTCCAAGTGATCTATCACATCAGCTTGATGATAAGCTTGGTGAAGCTGACAAATTCGAAGATTGGAAGTATATGATCTCTCTGAATAAAATGAATTTGGCACCTACATAAGTAGAGATGTTCCAGTTCGAGAGGAAGATGAGGCTAAAATCCTTACACCAGAAGAACTTGGTCAAGGCCAAGAAGATCATTGTTGATTCAATCATGGATCACCTTATACCGCAAGTGTATTCCTTGACCAATCTATTTGAAGGGAAGAACATAAATCAGAATATGACTTTGAGAAAATAGTTGAAGAATGTAAAGATCCAAAATGCAGAGACCATACATTCATACTTTAAGGGGGTCTCTCAAATCAAAGAACAACTTGTAGCAGTAGAAGAAGAAGTGGAGAATGCAGAAGTGGTGATATCCACCTTGAATGGCCCCCCATGATCATGATATTCATTCATATGAGGAATGTGTGCTAGAAGGAAGTGATTACTTTCAGCAGACTCTGGGAAGAAGAAGAAGCTCAACTCATAATAAGAGAAGATAAGATGGGAGCAACTAAAGATCAAGCTCTCACTATCCAAAGATCCCTCAAGCGATGAGGAATACGAAGAACTCAACTCTTAAAGAACCTATTATATGTCTTAGCATTTGGATGAGAAATGATGTTATTATGAATGAAGAAGATGATGAAGCTGAAGGCTCAAGAAGGAGTCTACCCACGAAACAAATAAATATAAGTATTCAATTGTCATTTCATGATATTTTTTTGTTATGCATTTGTTTATATTCAGCTAATGTATTATTCATGATAGAATTCTTGCATTAATGACATTATACTACTTATATGCATGTGATGGGTAAGTATCTCATGGTGCTATACAACTCTCCATTACTACTTATCTAGAATGAAACCTCTTTGCTGACATATTGGATTAGTGCACAATCTCAATGTTGTTCTGGTGGAGATGGAAGGCATCTAGAAAAGTTTCCATGAGATATGGATGGATGTTGTATTTGCTAAAATAGTTGCATGGTCATATATTTATGCATAATAATTTTCCATTATGAATATGGCTTATGAAATGTTTCTAACCATACAAATGCATTTGACTTGTAGGGAAGATCACATAAAATTTCCTACAAGCAAAGAAGGATGAGACTTGTTCTGAAGAACAAGTGACGACAGTTCAAGATGAAGAATAATATGATGAATGCAGTGACATCATTGATGCAGAATATTCCAGCCATGAAGAAGTAACCAAGAAGAAAGGGAAGACCAGTTCAAGAAGAATGATGTCTAAGATGCAATATCGATACATGAAGGAAAGTTTGTGGTCCCATCATGCAGTAGATGGAAACATCGTGGGATACAAGGAAATATTCATAGCACAAGGCTTCTCATGAAAAGAAGGCATAGACCATGAAGAGACATTTGCAGCCACTAGAAGTGAAGTCACATGATAGGAGGTATCATTTGTGAAAATGAAAGAAGGCCTTTTATGAGCTTAGAAGACACCCATGGGATAACACATAGATGAGGAGCTTGATGAAGATCTTAACCTTTGCTAAAAGGTTGAAGATGAAAGTCTATAGAGGATGACAAGCTCAGAGATGGGTGCGAGAAGAATTTTTGAAAGAGTTCAAGATAGAGGATCTTGGTATCCAGTGATCCTAGATAGATACATAGAATATTAGTAGTACAGGAAGCTACTTGTCACTCCAGTACAGAATGTTTTCAGTGCATAGAGTACGAAGGATAGAGGGAGTGATTGTAGAAGATACCGAGGTTCAACATGGTACAATAGGATGGATAGCTTACTGATGACTCTAGGATTTACTGAGAGTAAAGAAAATTCCAACATTTGATTCAAAGTTGAAGGAAGAAGACCAGTAATGCTCATGTTATATGTCGATGACTTATTCCTGACAGAAAAGAGGAACTCATTAAAATTGCAAGAAGGATACTTACAACTGAGTTTGAGATGAAGGACTTGGATATGATGCACTATTTTCTAGGCATGGAGGTGTGGTAGAACGTAGATGGAATTTCCCTGGTATAAGTGAAGTATACGGTAGAGATCCTGAAGAGGTTTGGGATGATGGATTACAAGGCCATTACCACACCTATGGCATCAAACCTGAAGCTATTGAGTGATGCTTCATCAGAAGTGGTTGATGCTATGATGTATCATCAGATGATTGGGTCCTTGATGTACCTGATGAACATGAGACCAGATATTTTCTTTTCTATGAACACCTTGAGCCAGTTCCTGACATATCCGAGACATGTTCACTTGGTTGCTGCAAAGCATATTCTGAGGTACCTAAGGGGAACAGTTGATTATAGGCTCAAGTATGAGGCAAATCAGAACATTAACTTGGAGGGTTATGTTGATTTGGATTGGGCAGGAAATGCCATTGATAGGAAAAGAACTTCAGAGTGTTTCTTTAGTATAGGATGAAGTGTCATCTCTTGGCTTAGAAGGAAGCAATTCTGTGTGGCACTAAGTACAGCTGAAGTAGATTATGTCACATCTTATTCAGCTAGTTGTGAGGTAGTATAGCTGAGGAGTCTACTGTCTGGTTTATTTGATCTCTAGTTAGATGTTACTTGTATATATTGCAACAACCAGATTTGTGTGAAGTTGTCAGAGAACTCGGTGTTCCATGAAAATTCGAAGCATATCTAGATCAAGTATCACTATATCAGGGATATGGTGCAGAGAGGAGCGGTGAAGCTCCAGTATGTTGAGACAGATGAACAGATAGATGATGTGTTGAAAAAGCCATTGGCCAGATTGAATTTTGAGTACTTTAGGAAGAAGCTTGGTGTTCTCTAAATCGAGGTTCCCTCCAAGGGGAAGTGATGAGTCTGTGATCCATTATGACATGGTGAGAGGATTGGTTCCTTCCATGGTAAGATGTAAGGGCTGATCCATTCTATCATGGTGAGAGGATTGGTTCCTTCCAAGTCTGATATGACTATATGATTGATTCCTACATAATTAGATATAAGCATTGATTTCCATTCTATGAATGGAGGTACCTGGTCAGTTACCAGGAATACTCAATTTGGGACTGAGGTCCATTCTGATATGACTGTGGGATGTAGTCTCACATGATCAGATATAAGTGTAGGGCCATTCTGATGTGATTGAGGGATGTGTTCCCACTTGATCAGATATAAGGTCTAATTCCATTCTCTAGGAGAATGGAGGAACCTGTTCAATTACCAGGAACCCTCAGTCTAGGACTGAGAGCCATTCTGACATGGTGAGAGGATTGGCTCCTTCCATGGTTAGATGTAAGGGCTAGGCCATTCTGACATAGGGGCAGGCTGGGCCCTCCCATGGTCATATGTAAGGGTTGGGCACTTCTAACATAGGGGAAATATGGGCCCTCCCATGGTTAGATGTAAGGGATAGGCCATTCTGACATGATGGTGGATTTGTTCCTCTCATGGCAAGAAGTTAGTGTTGGGCATGCCTTTCTGATGAGATGAGGTCAGATGTAAATTTTGGGTGGGCCATTCTAACTTAGGGTCACATATAAGCACTGAAGAATACCTACATGGAGGCTAGGCCTACAACCGGCATGAAAAAGGGTTGGCTCTGTAGAACTCCCTGTGATAAGAAGAATCAAGAGATAGCACCAATGATGATAACCCATTGATGATCCAGATTGAGTGATGATCTAGATCCAGTGATGATGATCCAGATCAAGATGAAGATGACCTGAAGATGAATATGACTTGAATATGACGAGGACTCGATGATGATCTAGATGATATAGAGAAGAAGACTTGTGTTGATAAATTGTGTCATGAGAATACCTTCCTATTTAAGAAGGATTGTTAATGTATTTGTAACTTTGGAATGTATTCACTTGTATATATTATGTATTGTACGCTAATTTTTATTTTGGGAAGTGTCTGTAATGTATTGGAGTCATGTCATGCCCTAATGTGCCTATAGGGAGATTCAATAATGTAAACAAGTCATTTCAAGTCATTGTGGGCAACCCTCCTATTGATCAAGGGTTAAAGTCCCCGAAGTTGTGGGGCCCTAGGGTTATTATTCTATCATAGAGAATTCAACCCTAGGTGAGTTACTGTAAGTCGGGGAAATAGTCCCCACCATTGTGTTAAGGATAAACCTCCTTATTTGTCGGAGGGGCAAAGTTCCCAAAAGTTGTGGGGCACTAGGGTTATTAGACTCTCTTAAAGATGTCGGCTCTAGTAAGTAATTTTTAAGTGAGGTTGACATGTTGGAGTGGAAATTAAGTGAATGAAAGAATATAAATAGAGAGTGAGCCTCTTTATTTATCACAAACACACTCACTCACTGGGGCGCATGAGTGAAAGAATAAGTTGTTGGGACAAGAGAGATAGAGACTACTATTGTCGGGAGATCATCTTACTATTTTTGGGGTTTTGATTTTGGTGCTAATTCTGTCTCTGAGGAAGTTGCAGGGTTTTCTCCTTTATGGTTTCCTCGAAGAAAATTCTTTGTGTCTCTTGTCTCTTGTGTTTATTGATGTGCATGTTAATCTCTGAGTTAAAGATCCTAAGATCATAATGCTAGCATGAATGATAAAAATCTAACACATGTGACACTATATTTTGCTTCACACTACCACTGTTTATGCTAACTCTAACCCCATGTACTACATTTTGACATGTCAGGTACTTGGTGGAAAATAGTCACAATGGATCGTGATCCTCCAGGAATTTGAGTTGGAGTTTGCAAAAAATACTTCTAAGAAGTCCCTTGTTTTTGCTGAGCTTATCTGTGACCTTCCCCATACTACAGAGAATACAAATCCCATCAATTCATTACCTGATGAATCATTTTTTCTCATTAGTACAACTGATCAATGGTATGGAGACATCATTTTGTATCTCCAGACTCTACAATATTAGCCCGCCGCTACTCGTGACGAATTTCATTGTATCTGCCACCAGGATAAATATTATCTCATTCTTAATAATAAATTATACCTATTTGTGTCAGAAACTGTTTCTAAGGCTAAGGAAACATGCTAACACAATCTCAAGAATAAATTCAATTCAAACTAGGGTTTAGGGTTTTGTTTTAAATATTTT
>LPNX010682457.1:0-17032 GCA_001517045.1 Pseudotsuga menziesii | reverse complement strand
TCATAGCCTTTCTTAGCACTAGTTTGACAAAATTCGGTAAATAAATTTAAGATCTCAAAGAATAATGTTTAAACATGCTTAGTTTGGGTGTTATTGGTGTCTTTGACCGGTGAAAATGTAGATCTATGACACTAAGTCACTATTTCTCACATTTTATAGTTCCATGGGGGCTTCACTTGTTGACCAATATACTATCACGTTAGTTCATATTGTGGGTTTTAAAATGATAAAAAATCGAACCAATATATTGCAGGTATTGGGGGGATGAGGGGTTTAAGGTGGGGCTGGGTAGGGTGGTTTATAAGGATTGAGCTATAAAAAGGCGTGGGGAGGAGGTTTTAAGTATTGGGAGGGGGTTTCAACAAAAAGAGTTTGGGTCAATATCTCTCGAAATTAAGGGTATTCTTTAATATCCCACGATCGCACGTGCTATGTGAGAGGTTCACTAAGTGAAGTCCTCGTGTATAGTTCACACTTCAACCCAAAGAATTTTTTTTAAGGAGATTTTCCCCATTGACCACATCACCAGTCAACTGAGTTGGCCTCTAGTTGAAGCCATGCATGTTTTTGCTATGGGGTTGTTAAGGAGGAATATGATGCTCTTGTGGATTCACTTATTTTTTTAAGGGGTTATTAGGAGGAATCTTGTAGAATCTTTATTTTTTTTGGAGGGGAGGGAGGGGGGGAGGGGTGTTGGGGGTTGTAATGGATGAATATGATCTTCTTTTGGACTCACTCTTTTTTTTATTCTCTCTTCTTTAGGAACCTATGCTAGGGACTATGATATTTTACCCTAAAGAAAATGTGTCCTTTCAAGAATCCCCTTTAATGTGGATGCTACTCTTACTCTTAATGATACAAGGTGATGACTCATTGAAGTGGAAATGGTGAAATGGCCATTGTATGTATATATAGTCAATGTGAGATGTTAGATGTGATATTTTAAATAGTTTTTTCTCATTTCTCATTTCTCATTTTATTTTATTTGGTTGAAAGTAATATAAATACTAAAGTTTTGATTACATAATAAAAAGAGAAATACTAAATTTTTTCTAACCAAATGAGCATGAGCATAAATAATGGTGAATGTGCTTATATTTCGTTCCCATAATATAGGTGTTATTTGCCAAAATAATTTATTTTGATAGTATGAAGAATTTAGCTCATGCAATAAAGGATATGGATATCACTAACAGTTTGAAAGCCTCTGTTTTTTATTTTGATGAAAATTTCACAAGTTGTAGCTTTCAGTGGCTTAGGCGAGGACTATCATAGCTATTAGCCACCAAAAAGCTATGTTTCTGTGGATAAACAGTTGAACGCGGGACAAAGGAAAACCTACGAAAGCGGTCTGAGCAAGCAGAGTCAAAATAATACTTTCGGTGGCTTAGGAGAAACTACAGAAAATCATTAGCCACCGAAAGGGGGCACTTTCAGCAGACTGGAAAGAGAGATAAAAAGGGGTTTAAACCGCTGAAAATGAGTGGCAAGAAGCACCGGGAAAGATACATTCGGTGGCTTAGGCGAGGATCAGAACATCTCAATAGCCACCGAAAGATGGAAGATAAATAACAGGTAGAGAACCCTTTCGGCAGTTTAGGCGTATTGCTAAATCTTTTGATTGCCATCGGAACATTTTTTAACAGCGGTCAGAGGCTTAGCCCTCTACGATGCTGATGTTTCAAACGTTTAGTCCTCTATGTCACCGCCACTACAAAGAGTCTAGTGGTTTGAAGTTTTGAAGCACTAGTGGCTTGAGAATCCAATCGCCGATCATTAGTTGTTTGAGGTTCCGATCGCTGACGCATTAGTGGTTAGTCTTCTCGACCATTGATTCTTAACCGTTGCGACGTTAGTGGTTTGGATCGCCAACACTATGGCGGTGTTCAGGTTTGAGGTTCTGATGTTTTAGAGGTTAGAGCTTTCGATCACCGACGGGACATTAGTGGTTTGAAGCACCGACACTACGGCGGCGTTTAGGTTTGAGGTTCCGATGTTTTAGAGGTTAGAGCTTCTGATTGCTGATGGGACATTGGTTGCTTTTTTGGCGGTTAAAAAGGGTTTTTCAGAGTCGCTATCTGCTGAAAATGGAAATTCATCATGGTGACGGGGTAAATATTCTGGTGGCTTAAGCAAGAGAGATAACGTTTAGTTAGCCGCCAAAAGCCAGCTTTTTCGGTGGCTAATTGACAAAATCACGAAGGATCCTAAACCACCGAAAAGGCCAAAACAGGGAAACAGTTGGGAACTGTCACATCCAACCCCATAAACAAGAGAGAAGATCATTTGAAAGCATGATTACCCACCAAAAAAACCTAGAGCCATTTGACTGCGTCAGAAATGAGTGAAAAGAGTCATTATTTAAATAGCAAAAACTGATCCGACCACCAACCTCCAGTTTTCCTCCACCTGTCCCAAAGATCATCACATAAAAAACTGAATGCTCTGGTTGAGGTAGGTTTCGGTTAACTGGGAAAAGATGTCTCAGGGATCGAGATGTTGTCATCATTTGGGTGACCTCAGCTTCCATAAATAAACAGAAAATCCTCATAATTAGTGCCTTGGGACTCCATCGAATTTCATTTTCAAAACTAGCATTGTTCTCACTAGAAAAATGAGCTCTAAAGGAGTTGCTTGCTGAAGCACACTGTATACAAAGTCTAAAGGCCTTTTTGCAGGTACCCAGGAGATTACACCCATCAAGATGAAGAAAAGTGGACGAGCTCTCAGACAGGAACTAGGTGATGTCAGTTATTTAGAGGCCCATCCAGAGGTTTGTAGATTATTCCAAGAGGTAGGCTGCTACAAATGTTGTGAAAAAATAGAGGGTTTTCATCAGCAAGTGGATGAAGCTTTTGACCTATCATTTGATGAATCAAAAGCAGTCATAGGAAGGGAGGAATTTCTCATAAATGAAGCACTAATCTCAGAGGTGATTGAACTCCCTTGCACTGGAGAGAAGTGGTTCAAGACCACCATACCCAAAGATGTGGAGTTTAGGTCATATCTCAAGCTTGAACATAGGGGAATGACATGGAAGAAGACTATGGCATCATCATGGCTGGAAGAGAGTTGGAAACAACTACTAAAGGCCATTGTGGTCTATTTGACCCATGAAGGAAGATACAATAGAGAAATGATTTATCATTTCAAGCTCATGAACCACTTCACACGTAGGAACCCTCTTATTCTACCCTTTTATTTACATAGGAGTCTAGGGAAGATGCCCACCAAGTGAAAGCCCATCCATCCAAAATTACTGGAAGGTTGTTCCACCATGGTCTTATCCAGCTATTGGTCCAGGAATCGTTGAAAAAAACAAACATTGCTTGGCCCTATTTCCTATTCTTGAATGTCTTTGAGACAGGCCTTCAACCATAGGAGAAAGGAAAATATCCTGCCAAGAAATCCAGCACCCCAAGGAGTGGGAGAAGAAGGAGGAGAGCCATTTTCCCAGTTGTAGCAACTGAACAAGTTCCCTCCTCCTACAAAACCAGGAAGGAAAATAGGAATTTGGATTTCGGTGAGAAAGGTCAGGGGGCAGAAGCACACCAAGAGAATGTCTTAAACCTGCCTTATTCAGATTCTGAGGAATACCAAGGAGAGGATGCATCCTTATCTCTACAAATCATTCCATTTACTAAAGCATTTCCATCCCCCACACCACATGAACAAGAAGAACCAACTAAAATGGCTTCCTCCAACAAAACTAGAAGTCAGAAGATCAATTATCTACTAAGGCAAGTTTATGAAATGGAGGTCTTGGAAAGAGAAGTGAAGAGAAAAAATGAAACATAGACTAGGAGAAATAAGCTATTGCACAAGGCCTACTTGGAGCAGAAAGAGAGGTACATTTTCTTGAAAAGGTTGAACACCAGGTACCTGAAGGACAATACCAAGTTACTCAGGATGGTGAGGCTCCAAAGGATGCACTTGAAAGAAGAAAAAGCAAACCCTAGCAGCCACCTTGCTTTATCAACCCTAGCTGAAGCAGCCATCAGTCTCCAGCCTCCTGAAATGAGCCAGGTCCCAGCAAACACTCTAAACACGAAGCCCTCAGAAGAAGAAGGCTGAGCAAACAGGCCTGGAAAGGCATTTTTGAGCGAAACCTAACAAATTTTTTGAAACAGGGCTTTCGGTGGTTAAGCAGGCGTTGGAGCAGTCTGTTAGCCACCGAAAGCTCCTCTTTTCGGCAATTAAAAGTTTCGATAGACTGGTCACTTAACCACCGAAAGCGGATAGATGTTTAAAGGTGATTTTTTGACAAACAGAACCAGATTTTGGCGACTGCAGATGGCTTAAGGGCGGAAGTTAAAGATAAAAGGTGCTGATAGAAGTATCAGAAAGGGTCTGTTTAGATCTATTATGACAAAATAGTGCCATAAAGTCATCAACCCTATTTGTCAAGGAGAAATCAGTGGGTTAACTGATAGTGGACCAACAATAGTGATCATCAGCAACTACTTCAGTTATTTAATGTCGAGTGAGTGAACTAAATCTTCATTATAGTTAGGCAAGTAGTTAGGTAGGGTTTCAAACCCTAATTTGCAAAAAAGTGTTACTTTTGATTATTTTTGTAAAAAACAGATCCAAGTTTTAGGATCTATTCATTTTGTAAAAGGCTATAAAGCCTAAGATCGATTTTATAATAAAGGTTCAATTTCGTGGATTTATAAGCCTATAATGCTTTCATGCTTCTCATTTTACTTATTTATGATATAACCTCTTTTGTTGTGATCTATTCATCCATTGTCTCCTTCTTTACTATACTTATGCCTGAATGTGTATTTAGGTCATTTTCAGATTGATTAAAAAGCTGATAGCTGTCATCCTATTGGTTTGTGAGTGCAATTTGATTTATAAGTACCATCCTCATCAGGATTTAGCCATTTATATGCATGTGTTTTGTATGTAAGTGTGCTAGCCTGGTGAGTTCTCCATCCCTGCACCTTATTGTCAAACTTCTAAGCAATTGTAACTTAAAGCCTTGTAAGTGAGTGAGTTTTATGCATGCTTTGAGAGTGGAAAGGTTATATAGGTCAACTGACTTGATCCATATCCAAAAACCCCAAAAACATTGTAACTTACGAGGCATCCTTGGGCTACAACCTATAGGATTTTCCTGGAGTGATAACAAATTAACGCTGTTGACGGGGAGAGGAGACTAAATCTCAGCTTCCTCCCTAGGAGACGAAATAGATCCATTCTTTGATGATAGAAAAAGATTGGATACTATTATGGTTGTAATCATCTATCTGGCGACTCCATTGCTATAAGGTGGCTTCAAGAAGACCAAGTACCAGAGCAAACCCTAAGGGGCCACCAGCAACACCAATTTCATATCCAAAAGAAATTTTGAGGAAAGCTAGGGCTTTACTAAGACAGACCAGCAGTGCTGCACAAAAAGCTACATCAGGTATTTCAAGAAATCTTTCTACTACTATTTCTTCTGCTGAAATTCTTAATTCTTAGAAATTTTTAGATACATCAGAAAAATCTAGGGTTTGGGCATCTTCAAGCACCGTTGCTTGTGAAGATCCAATCCCTGATGACTCTACTAGGATAAGTATACCACCACCTTCTTAGCAAGTATCTATCTCAGTGCTACCTCCCACAACCCTGTCCATACCCATTTCCAATATGGCTTCCCCTCAATTGACCAAGATGGAAAGGATCCCGGTAGCTAGTTATGCACCCCTAATTTTGCCAAATCCTCTCGCAGCCATGCCTACTCGGGATTATCTCAAGTATATGCCTAAGTTTACAGGGGAAGGGGATTTCACTACTGAAGAACATCTAGAGGCTTTTTACAGCTATGCTGAAAATATTAACATAGAACAAGAAGATGTATGGACTAAGGTTTTTATGCAAAGCCTAGATGGCCAGGATAGGAAGTGGTTTAAGGAACTTCCTGCTGGATCAGTGGAAGGCATAGAGGCCTTAGATAACATTTTCCTAAAGCATTAGGGAGAAAGGAGAGACCACCTATACTATATAACAGAATTCAACAACCTGAAAAGAGAAAATGGGGAGTTTGTCTCCAACTTTACCAAGAGATTCAACAATATTTACAGCAAGATCTCTACTGAAATTAATCCCACTGATACCTTAGCTAGGATAACTTATGCAAATGCCTTTAACCTTGCCTTCTGCCTACTTCTCAGAGAAATGAGGTCTGCCTCCTTATCACTCATGCACGATGCTTCCCTAGAGGTAGAGTCAAACATTCTGGAATCTTAGAAGGTCAAAGGGAAGATAGACAGGAAGAAGCAGCTAACAGACCCTAGTGGGGCTTCTGCATCAGAAAACAAGATTGGAAAAATGACCAAACTGTTAGATAACCTGACTGTTGAAATGTCTAAATTGAAGGACCAAGGACATCCACGTGAGGGGTAAAGGGCCAAGTGACTTTGCTCCTCGAAACGCTAATTTTGTTCCTTATAGAAAAGGAAACCCACCAGTTCAAATTCTCAGAAGGGAGAGGAACCAAGGGGAAGATCAGAGGATAAGAACTCCATTTCAAAATGTTGTATTAGAAGAAGAGTCAAAATTCATTGAAGAAGAAGGAGAAGTTGAAGACAACATCCATTGCATGGAGGATGAGGTGGATTGTTCTTTTCTGACACGGGCAGAATATGAGGAAGCCCTAGTTGATGAGCAAATCACTGAAGAGGATGTCTATCAGGATGATGGTTAGGGAGGTTACAATCTGAGGTCTAGGCTGGTGGCTCCTCTCAAGAAAAATGATGTACCTGTCAAGCAACCTGCTGCACCAGCTAGAAAGATTGTTGTTTTACCAAAGAAGGTGGTTGTCACATCCAAAGCATTGCAGAAATGGGCACCTTCAGCCACACTTGATCAAGTCCAACTCAAACCTACAACCCATGAGGTAATATTTTCAGATAGGCTGCATTATTCTTTCAACCTTGAGTCTAAAATTCAAAAATTGAAAATCCCTTTCCCTTTAATTGATCTAATGAAGAATGATGCATTCAAGTCCTCCATTTTTAATTCCCTTCAATCCAAGGTGCACATTGACATTGACTTTGTGAACCTACAAGATGACAAACCTGTTGTAACCCTGGGCCCCATGATCGAAGACCTAAAGGACTCATTCCCACCATTCTAGATATCCTTGAATATCCATGATAAAATCCTTCATAACTGTCTGTTGGATTCAGGAGCCTCTCATAATCTAATGCCAAAGGCTGTGATGGATGAGATTGGCCTCAGCATCATGAAGCCCTACCATGATTTATTCTCCTTCGACTCCAGGAAGGTCGAGTGCTTGGGCCTAATCAAAGACCTTGTTGTGAACCTAACTCAACTACCTTCGTAAAGCATCATGATGGACATTGTAGTGGCTGATATCCCTCCAAAATTTGGCATTTTGCTGTCTCGGTCATGGAGCAAAAGACTAGGTGGCACCCTTCAGATGAATCTCACATATGCTACCATTCCCATGTTTGGAGGAGAGACTAAGAGGCTGTATAGGGAAAATCAGCTGGCATAAATTATAAGCAAGGAACGCAACTCAGTGAATCACCCCATCTATGCAGTGGACACTGATTTTGGGTCATGCATTTTGCAAATAGATGATTCTCAGCAGACATCAGTCCAGCTCACTCATCCCACCTGTCAGCAACCTGAAGAAGTAACCACAACAATTTGGACCATGTATTTTGATGGGGCTAGCACTCAGAGCTCAGTAGGTGCAGGTGTAGTATTGATCTCCCCATCTAAGGAAAATATCCACCTGTCTTATAAGCTCGATTTTAAAACTACTAACAACATAGCAGAATATGAAGCCTTGATACTAGGAGTTAAAGCTGCCAAGGAGATGGGGATCATGTGCATAAATATTTTTGGAGATGCAGACCTCATCATACAGCAGGTCAAAAACACTTTTCAGACAAAAAATATCAGACTGAAGGCCTACAGGGACAAGGTATGGAAACTCAGAGACTCATTTATGTTTTTTGAACTGTCATATATTCCTAGGGATTTGAATCACCTGGCTGATTCCCTAGATGTCTCTATAAGTCTGTTTGTTCCTCCTTTACCCACTAAGCTCAGCTATGATGTTCATGTCAAGTACAGATCCTCTTTGCCAGATAATGTAAAATTTTGGAGGGTGTTTGAGAAAGATGATGAGATTGGTAAATTCCTTCAGTTAGTAGATGGATTCTCTGATATACACATATACCAGGAAAACCTAAACATGGAGGAATCCAAACAGCTCAAGTTAAAAGATAAAGTGGCTGATCAAAACATCGTTCAATTGCCTAGCAATTAAATACCCGAAGGTCTAGTACCACTGGAAGAGGTGTTTGATCACAATGACATCCCTTTCAAGCCTGCCAAAAAGGAGCAAGATCCTGCTATTCAAGATAAAAAGATAGGAAGCCAAAGCCATCCAAAACTGATTAATCTGTCCACTGAGCTGACTGCTGGTCAGAGGTATGAATTTTGTAGCCTGATAAAAGAGTTTGCTGATGTCTTTGCATGGGAGTATAGTGACCTAAAAACATATGACACAAACATCATCCAGCACAGGATTCCTTTGGAGAAGGACACCATTCCTTTCAAGCAAAAGCTGAGACCCATCAGCCCTCTCTCATCACCAGCGATTGAAAAAGAGATCCACAAGCTCCTCAAAGCCAAGATCATAATCAACTTCAGGTATTCCAAGTGGATTGCAAACCTAGTAGTGGTAAGAAATAAAAATGGAGAAATAAGGTTGTGTGTGGATTTTAGAAACTTGAACAAGTGTTCCAAGAAAGACAACTATCCACTTCCCAAGATGGAATACTTGCTGCAGAAAGTCTCAAGATCTAGGGTTATGTCTTTCCTTGATGGCTTCTCTGGATACAACCGAGTTGCTGTGCACCTGGATGACCTAGAGAAGATTTCCTTTACCACCCCCTAGGGCACCTTCATGTATGCTAAATGCCATTTGGGCTAATGAATGCTGGGGCTACTTTTCAGAGAGCCATGGGCGTAGCTTTTGTAGGGCTAAAAGATAAGTTTGTGCTGATATATTTGGATGACCTAACAGTTTACTTCACAACCATCATACCACTTGCAACATTTAAGAAAGGTATTTCTGAAGTGCAGAAGGTATGGAATATCACTGGACCCCAAGAAGTCCCAGTTTTCCCTCAATGAAGGAAAGCTCCTAGGTCACATAGTCTCAGCTGAAGGTGTAAAGATCGATCTGGTAAGGGTGGAAGCAATCCAAAAGCTGTCAATACCAAGGTAAAAAAGAGACATTCAGTCCTTTTTAGGCAAGATAAACTTTGTCAGGAGGTTCATTCCTAATATTTCCAACCTGGTAAAGCATATAATAGTCATGCTGAAAAAAGATGCAGAAATAAAGTGGACAGACCAGGCAAGAAAATATTTTGAAGACATTAAGAAGGCTATTATGGAGGCCCCAACCTTGATTAGTCCTAACTACACCAAGAGCTTTTACATGTTCTCTTTTGCATCCTATGACACAGTGGCAGCTATACTATTACAAAAGAATGATGAGGATCTTGATCATCTAATTGCATTCTTCAGCAAAACCCTGAGAGATGCTGAGCTAAAGTATGACCCAATTGAGAAGCAGGCTTATGCTCTCATAAAATCTTTGAAGACTTTTAGAATCTACATTCTCCATGCAAAGGTCAGT
This sequence comes from Pseudotsuga menziesii, assembly GCA_001517045.1. Classification (NCBI taxonomy): domain Eukaryota; kingdom Viridiplantae; phylum Streptophyta; class Pinopsida; order Pinales; family Pinaceae; genus Pseudotsuga; species Pseudotsuga menziesii. Next base: position 7,356 of record LPNX010682457.1, on the reverse strand, counting down.
GGATATGTCCCTTCAACTGTTGCAAAGGATGTTTTGACTCAGCATGACATTGATGGGAAGAGAGCTAAGTGGATTTCCAAACTCATTGAGTCTGATATAGAGGTGATACCCATCAAGCTGGTAAAGGGACTAGGTCTGGCCAAAGTCATGGCCAAAGAAAACTGTGAACTGATGGGAATAAATTTCACATGTGTCAAATCTACAAAGGTGCAGATGGTGGTAGCAGCAGAAACATAAGCAAATCAAGATCAGAATGACATTCCATCAATAGCTAAAAACATAGATTCATGTGAGTGGTACTCAGGTATCATTCAATTTTTGAAAAACTTAGAAGTTTCTCCTGATCTCAATCCTAACCAGGCACGAGCTATTAAGTTGAAATCTGTTAAATTTTGCATAATTGGAAAAATGTTGTACTGGAGAGATTAGTCTGGAGTTTTGCTAAGGTGTCTAGATAAAAAGGAAGTATAGCAGGTCATGCATCACTTTCATTCCAACACATGTGGAGGCCACCACTATTGGAAAACCACAACCCAAAAGTGTTGGGGCTCGGACCTTGAAGGTCCTTAATTTTGGCAACTCCGCGGTTTTGGTGCGAAGCTTGTAAGCGGAGTTGTGGTCCAAAATAGTCTTAGGGGCTTCGAGGTTGGGTCGAAGCCCCTCTTTTTGTAAATGTCCCATGGTTTTTGGGTACCCATGGTTTAAGCCCATGGTATTGTAATAGTGCACTTGTATAAATAGGCACTTATGTAAAGGAGTCAAGAAGCTTTTGTGTTATGATAATGATGTGATGTGAAGAAGCTAAGGTCTATTTTTGGGGTTAAGGTTAAGTCCCAGCTGAGTGCGTGGACGACCGCTGCAGCTGAGTGCGTAGATCAGAAGTGTATTGTTTTGTAAAGAGTCAAATATAAACACAGTTCTGTGGACGTAGCCCCTACACTGGGGGTGAACCACGTATATCTTGTGTTTTGGTGGTTCTTTTTATTTTGTTCCTGTTATGTTTTTATGCTTTTGATAAGTAGATGAATGATAAAGTAACATAAATTGCTAGGTATTAACTTTGCTGTGAATTCCTAGTTAAGGGCTAAGTAAGAAACTGTCTTTTTATCTAAACTGCGAAGCTATTTAAGTGAATGTCGAAGCTCTGTATTGCATAATTATTATTTGTTAAGGCTAAAGGTACAGTAATATCCCTCTTTCGCTTGCAGAAACTTGATTCTGCGGCACCCCATAGCCGTTTCGGGTGAGACTGCAACCTGTTCACAGGTTGTTTCCGAAAGGGCCAACACTGTGGGTCTGTTTGTTGGTGCGAAGATAAAAGCATAAGAACCCGGGTCTGCCCCATCCGCCCAACAACAAGATCTTAAGAGCAGGATACTATTGGCCATTCGTCTTTGCTGATGTATGCACTTTTGTAAGGGCCTGTGACCAATGCCAAAGATTTATAGTGAAGCAGCAGCTCAAATCCTTCCCCCTTATGCCTGTTGCACTGAATGGGCCTTTCTAGCAATGGGATCTGGATTTCAGAGGTGAAATAAATCCATCTTCTAGTGGAAAGAATAAATAGATCTTAGTAGCCACTGACTACTTTACAAAATGGATAGAAGCAGTACCTACCAGGAATGCCACTCATCAAGTCATAATGAGATTTTTATATGAGAATATCTTTAGTAGGTTTGGATGCTAATGAGATTTTTATATGAGAATATATTTAATAACTGATAACGCACCAGCTTTCAGGGCTGGGGCATTAGTTAAAATGTGTGAATCAATGGGTATTCAACTGGTGCACTCCACATCCTATTATCCCCAAGGAAATGGCTTGGTTGAGTCATCCAACAAAAGTTTAGTCATAATCATTAGGAAACTGCTAGAAACAAATCAGAAAAGTTGGGATTCAAACCTTAAGTTTTCTTTATGGGCTGATAGGGTAACAGACAAAAGATCCATAGGGACTTCTCCATTTAAGCTAGTTTATGGCACTGACGCCATTTTTCCTATCCAGGTCATCCTTTTAGTGGCAAAGTTCTTTCAGGAAGAGGAAAATGAACCAAATGATATGGTGGGAAGGATGATGGATTTGGTAGAGTCATACCAAATACGGGAGCAAGTTGTAGGAAAATCAGAAGCTCATCAATAGAGGATAAGGGGAATGTTTGACAAAAGGGAAAAAGTAGACAACTTCTAGGTCGGAGATTGGGTCCTCAAGTGGGATGTTGTCAGATAGGACAAGGGAAAACATGGAAAATTCGACTCTTTGTGGATTGGCCCTTTTGTTATAGCCCAGGTACATAAGAATAACACCTTCAAATTGAAGAATCTAGAAGGTGAAGAGGTATTTGATGGCCCAGTGAACGGGCAGTTCTTGAAACTCTATTTTATTTGAGGCTCTGAGGACTTATTATTGTAAATTACTAGATAGTAGGTTGTTTTTCTTTCAGAATAAACTCCATTCCCGATGGAACAATAAATGATAGTGTTAAGTTACTTAGTTTCTTTTAGGGAAAGGCATTTCGTTATGGGGTTCTTGGGACCTCACTGGGAGGTTCCCATCCCTAAGTAGGAGCCAGATGTTATCTCCCAAAATAATTTATTTTGATAGTATGAAGAATTTAACTCATGCAATGAAGGATACGAATATCACTAATAGTTTGAAAGCCTCTGTTTTTTATTTGGATGAAAATTTCACAAGTTGTAGCTTTCGGTGGCTTAGGTGAGGACTATCATAGCTCATTAGCCACCGAAAAGCTATGTTTCAGCAGCTAAAAAATTGAATGCAGGCCAAAGGAAAAACACCGAAAGCGTTCTGAGCAAGCAGAGTCAAAATAATACTTTTGCTGGCTTAGGAGAAACTACAAAAACTCATTAGCCACCGAAAGGGGGTGCTTTTGGAAGACTAGAAAGAGAGATAAAAAGGGGTTTAAACCACCGAAAGTGAGTGGCAAGCAGCACCGGGAAAGATACATTCGGTGGCTTAGGCAAGGATCAGAATATCTCATTAGCCACCAAAATATGGAAGATAAATAACGAGTGGAGAGCCCTTTTGGCGGTTTAGGCATATTGCTAAATCTTTTGACTTCCATCGGAACATTTTTTTACAGCGATCGAAGGTTTAATCCTCTACGACGTCGATGTTCCGGAGGTTTAGTCCTCTATGTCACCGCCACTATGAAGAGTCTAGTGGTTTGAAGTTCTGACGCACTAGTGGGTTGAGGTTCCAATCGCTGATCATTAGTGGTTTGAGGTTCCGATCACCGATGCATTAGTGGTTAGTCTCCCCAATCGCTGATGCTTAACCGTCGCGACGTTAGTGGTTTGGATCGCCGACACTATGGTGGCGTTTAGGTTTGAGGTTCCAATGTTTTAGAGGTTAGAGCTTCCGATCGTCGATGAGACATTAGTGGTTTGAAGTGCCAAAACTATGGCGGTGTTCAGGTTTGAGGTTCCTATGTTTTATAGGTTAGAGCTTTCGATTGTCGACGGGACAATGGTTGCTTGTTTGGTGATTAAAAAGGGTTTTTCAGAGGCGCTATCTGCCGAAAATGGAAATTCACCACAGCAACGGGGTAAATATTTCAGAGGCTTAAGAAAGAGAGACAACATTTAGTTAGCCGCCAAAAGCCATCTTTTTTGGTGGCTAATTGACAAAATCACGGAGGATCCTAAACCACCAAAAAGGCCAAAATAGGGAAACAATTGGGAACTGTCACATCCAACCTCGTCAGCAACATAGAAAATCATTTCATAGCATGATTACCCACCAAAAATACCTGGAGCCTTGTGACTGTGTGAGAAATGTGTGAAAAGGGTCATTATTTAAATAGCACACACTGATTCGACTGCCAACCTCCAGTTTTCCTCCACTTGTCCCAATGATCATCACATAAACCATTGAATGCTCTGGCTGAGGTAGGGTACAGTTATCTGGGAAAATATGTCTCAGGGATCAAGATGTTGTCATCATTTGGGTGACCTCAGCTTCCATAAATAAATGGAAAATCCTCATAATCAGTGCCTTGGGACTCCATCGAATTTCATTTTCAAAATTAGCATTGTTCTCACCAGAAAAACAAGCTCTGAAGGAGAAACTTGCTGAAGCACACTGTATACAAAGTCTAAAGGCTGTTTTGCAAGTAACCAAGAGATTACACCCATCAGGATGAATAAAAGTGGACCATCTCTCAGACAAGAGCTAGCTAATGTTAGTTATTTCGAGTCCCATCCAAATTTTTGTAGACTGTTCCAGGAGGTAGGCTGCTACAAATGTTGTGAAAAAATACAGGGTTTTCATCAGCAGGTGGCTGAAGCTTTTTCCCTGTCATTTGATGGTTCAAAAGTAGTCATAGGAAGGGAGGAATTTCTCATAGACAAAGCACTAATCTCAGAGGTGACTGAACTCCCTTGCACTGGAGAGAAGTGGTTCAAGACCACCATACCCAAACATGTGGAGTTCAAGTCATATCTCAAGCCTGAACATAGGGGAATGACATGGAAGAAGAGTGTGCCATCATCATGGCTGGAAGAGAGCTAGAAGAAACTACTAAAGGCCATTGTGGTCTATTTGACCTGTGAACGAAGATACAATAGAGCAATGATTTATCATTTCAAACTGATGAACCACTTCACAGGGAAGAACCCTCTTAATCTGCCCTTTTATTTACACGGGAGTCTAGGGAAGATGGCCCACCAAGTGAAATCCCAACCATCCAAAATTGCTGGCAGGTTGTGCCACCATGGTCTTATCCAGCTATTGGTCCAAGAATCGTTGAAGAAAAGAAACATTGCTTGGCCCTATTTCTTGTTCTTGAATGGCTTTGAGACAAGACTTCAACCAGAGGAGAAAGGAAAATCTCCTGCCAAGAAATCCAGCACCCCAAGGAGTGGGAGAAGAAAGAGGAGGGCCATTTCCCCAGCTACAGAAACCGAACAACTTCCCTCCTCCTCCAAAACAAAGAAGGAAAAAAGGAATTTGGATTTCGGTGAGAAATGTCAGGGGGCAGAAGCACACCAAGAGAATGTCTTAAACCTACCTTATTCAGATTCGGAGGAAGAACGAGGAGAGGATGCAACCTTATCTCTACAAATCATTCCATTTACTGAAGCATTGCCATCCCCCACACCACAAGAACAAGAAGAACCAGCTGAAAAGGCTTCCTCCAGCAAAGCTAGAAGTCAAAAGATAAATCAGCTACTAAGGCAAGTTTATGAAATGGAGGCCTTGGAAAGAGAATTGAAGAGAAACAATGAAACATTGACTAGGAGAAACATGCACAAGGCCTACTTGAAGCAGAGAGAGAGGTACATTTTCTTGAAAAGGATGAACACCAGGTACCTGAAGGACAATAGCAGGTTACTCAGGATGGTGAGGCTCCAAAGGCTGCAGTTGAAAGAAGAAAAATCAAACCCTAGCATCCACCTTGCCTTATAAACCCTAACTATTGCATCCATTAGTATCCAGCCTCTTGAAACGAGCCAGGGCCCAGCAAACACTCTAAACACGAAGCCCTCAAAAGAAGAAGGTTGAGCAAACAGGCCTGGAAAGGCATTTTTGAGCAAAACCTAACAAATTTTGTGAAACAGGGCTTTCGATGGTTAAACGGGCGCTGGAGTAGTCTGTTAGGTGCCAAAAGCTCCTCTTTTTGGCAGTTAAAAGTTTCGATAAATTGGTTGCTTAACCACCGAAAGCAGATAGAGGTTTAAAGGCAATTTTTTGACAAACAGAACCGGATTTTGGCTAGTACAGATGGCTCAAGGACGGAAGTTAAAGATAAAAGGTGTTGATAGAAGTATCACAAAGGGTCTGTTTAGATCTATTATGACAAAACAATGCCATAAAGTCATCAACCCTAATTGTCAAGGATAAATTAGTGGGTTAACTGACAGTGGACCAGCAGCAGTGATCATCAGCAACTACTTCAGTTATTTAATGTTCATTCAGTGAACTAAATCTTCATTATAGTTAGACAAGTAGTTAGGTAGGGTTTCAAACCCTAATTTTCAAAAAACTGTTACTTTTGATTATTTTTGTAAAAAACAGATCCAAGTGTTAGGATTTGTCCATTTTGTAAAAGGCTATAAAGCCTAAGATCGGTTTTATAATAAAGGTTCAACTTCAAGGATTTATAAGCCTATAATGCTTTCATGCTTCTCATTTTTTCTTATTCATGATATAAGCTCTTTTGTTGTGATCTGTTAAGCCATCATCTCCTTCTTTACTGTACTTATGCCTGAAGGTGTATTTAGGTCATTTTTAGATTGATTAAAAAGTTGATAGGTGTCATCCTATTGGTTTGTGAGTGCAATTTGACTTATAAGTACCATCCTCATCAGGATTTAGCCATTTATATGCATGTGTTTTGTATGTAAGTTTGCCATCCCGGTGAGTTCTCCATCCCTACACCTTATTGTCAAACTTCTGAGCAATTATAACTAAAAGCCTTGTAAGTGAGTGAGTTTTATGCATGCCTTGAGAGTGGAAAGGTTATATAGGTCAACTGACTCGATCCATATCAGAAAACCCCAAAAACATTGTAAGTTACCAGGAATCCTCAAGCTATAACCTAGAGGAGTTTCCTGGAGTGATAACAACAGGGCTAAGAATTCTCCAAGAATGAAATGTATCTCTCACACACCATAAAAATAATAGTAATTAAAAAAACTATGCATGCATATAACTAACAATAATCTTGCAACTCTTAGCAAGCAATTTTACTCATGAGTTCATTAGTGATTGTTATGTAAATTACTTATGTCATTTTGCTCCCTATGTCAGGTTTCTCTAGCTTGGGTAATGACGAAGTCTATCCACTGTGTACAACCACACACAGAGGCAATTTTCTACATTTTCTTTTAATTCTTTCTCATTTAGCAAGTTACTCTTGGTACTTTAATGTTTTACCATGAAATCAAATAGGTTTTTTGAAGAAGCCCCTTTTATGTGGAGGCTACTCTTACTCTTAAATGATAGAAGTTGATGACTGATTGAAGTAAAAATGAATAAATGGGAATTGTATGTTTATATAGTCAATATGGAGATGTTCTATGTGATATTTTAAATAGTTTTTCTAATTAGATAAAAGAAAAACGTAATTGAGGGGTGTAGGGTTTGTATACTTTTGTAGTGGTCCCTTGTCCCATGAACATGGGATCTCATACAGAAAAATGGTGTCTCTCCTCGGTGAACTAAAAAAGTATTATTATTCTATTATAACTTAACATTGCTTCAAATTGGAAAATAATTTGTCCTTATCCAAAGAAATTAAACAATCTAACAACTTAAGATCTAGAGGCTTTTGGTAGGAGTCAAAGTATGCCCCATTACAACCATGTGGTTATTTCATGTTTTATAGTGGAAGG
>LPNX010682392.1:0-18969 GCA_001517045.1 Pseudotsuga menziesii | reverse complement strand
GTAGATCCACCTTGAAGGATGAAGACCACCATGGGTACAAGAGATAACTCAAGATGAAGAAAAAAATGCTATGAAAGAAGCTATGATCAAAGAATAACAATTGATCATGGGGAATGATGTATACGGTATGATGGAACAAGTGTACAAAGCAAGGTTCGTGATTCTCCCTAGAAAGAATAGACTATGACATGACATACTCTATTGACCAGTATATATCAAGCATAGAACCACCTGTACAGAATGAAGAGGGAAGATGATACTCCACTTCAGGGGGAGTGACTACAACAAAATAAATCTGAGTTCGACATGGTACGACATGATGGATAGCTCTGTGATGGATCGAGACTTTACCAAGAGTAAAGTGGGTTCCAACCTTCAAGGTTGAATGCAGAAGACTAGGATATGTTGATGACCTAAGAAGACAAACTCATAGAAGATGTTGTGATGTTTGGGATATAGTACTCAAACCAGAAAGCAAGAATGTGGTATCTTCCAAATGGATTTGCAAGATAAGATATGTTCCTGATAGAAGTAAGGTAAGAGTTGTGGCTAGAGGTTTCTATCAGAAAGAGGGATTTAATTCTGAAGAGACACTTACTCTAGGAAGCAAGGTACACTTCCTTCAAAACCATCATGGTAGTTTCTTCCATGATGAAGTAAAGACAAGCCTTCCTTAATGGTATGATTGAGGAAGATTTTTACATCAAATAGTCATGAGGATTTGAAGTTGATGTCAGAAGGAATCAAGTATGCAAGTTGAAGAAGGCCCTCTATGACCTTAACCAAGCTCCCAGAGCTTGGTATGGAAGAATATATAGTTTCCTGATGAGCATGGGATTTTTCAAGAGTAAAGTCGATCCTAAACTTTCCCACAAGGTTGTAGAAGATGTACCTGTCATTATATTACTATATGTGGATGACTTATTCTTGACAAGGAATGAGAAACATATCATGGAAAGCAAGAATAAACTAGCAGAAGAATTTGAGATGAAAGACCTTGGGTTAATGCATTATTTCTTAGGTCTGGAAGTATGGCAAAGTTAAAAAGGAATATTTTTCAACCAGGGAAATTATGTTAGAGATATTGAAGAGATTCAATATGTTGAAATGCAAAGTCATGGCCACACCCATGGACTCCAGCCTGAAGCCGTTAGTTGATGACTCATTAGAGTTAGTGGATGTGACTCGCTACAGACAGATCATTGGGTCATTGATGTACTTAACAAATACCAGACCAGACATTTGTTTTGCTGTGAACACCTTAAGTCAATATCTTTTTCAACCAAGATGGGTTCACCTAGTAGCTGCAAAACATGTGATGAGATATCTGAAAGGGACTATAGACTCTGGTCTATACTATGATGGTAGCCATGAGTATAGATTGTATGGCTACACAGATGCAGATTGGGCTAGAAGTATCTCAGATAGGAAAAGCACATCAGGTATATGCTTTTGTTTGAGGTATGCTATAAGTTCATGGTTTATCAGGAAACAGTCCAGTGTTTCTCTTAGCACGGTTGAAGCAGAATTCATAGCAAATTGTTCTACTAAGTTGTGAAGACATATGGCTTCATAAGATGATATCAGGTCTCTTTGACCTGAATATGGACACAACAATGATTCTATGTGATAACCACAGTTGTGATGACAAAGAACCCTCTGGTCCGACGTAACACGTAGAAATCCAGTATTTCTACATACAAGATAAGATGAAGATAATGATACTGTAGATTCAGATGATGGTGATTTAGTATTTCTATACTGAATATATAGATGCTGATTATTTTAGTATCCCCATACTGAAGATATATATGATATTTTAGTATTTACATACTGTAGATATAGATGATGGTGATTCCGTATTTCTATACTAAATATATAGATGATGATGCTTTCAGTATTCACATACTGGAGATACAGATGGTGATATTTCATTATTCACATAACTGAAGATGTAGATGATTATGGTTTGTATGATGATGTACTGATGNTGCTTTCAGTATTCACATACTGGAGATACAGATGGTGATATTTCATTATTCACATAACTGAAGATGTAGATGATTATGGTTTGTATGATGATGTACTGACGAAGCCTATGCCTCGAGTAGAGTTTGAACACTTTCGAGACAAGCTTGGTGGGGTCCGAAAAGATATTCCCCAAAAGGGGGAGTAGTGATGTTGCAGTGGGATTGTATCATCACTGGGCATTTGCCCTAAAGTGATCCGGAGACCTCGGTCTTCAAGAATGAAGAGGGATTGTATCATCTCGGGACATCTGTCCATAATAGATCCAGTGACCTCAGTCCTCAAGAATGTGGTAGGATTGCATCATCCTTGGACGTAAGTCCTAAAGTAATAGGGAGTGATTATGCCGTAATTGTATCCGGTGACTTCAGTCGTCGAGAATGTGGTAGGATTGCATCATCCTTCGAATCAAGTCCTAAAGTGATAGGGAGTGATTATCCCGTAATTGTATCTAGTGACTTTGGTTGTCAAGAATGTGGTAGGATTGCATCATCCTTGGACTGAAGTCCTAAAGTGATAGGGAGTGATTATCCCGTAATTGTATCCAGTGACTTCGGTCGTCGAGAATGTTGTAGGATTGCATCATCCTTGGACTTAGTCCTAAAGTGATAGGGACTGATTCTCCCGTAATCAATACGGTAACTTCGATTGTTGAGANGTATCCAGTGACTTCGGTCGTCGAGAATGTTGTAGGATTGCATCATCCTTGGACTTAGTCCTAAAGTGATAGGGACTGATTCTCCCGTAATCAATACGGTAACTTCAATTGTTGAGAATGTGGTGGGATTGTACCATCCCTGGACTTTAAGTCCAAAATGATCCAAAGACTTTCTGTCTTTGAGTTTTGGATTGCACGTTGTTGCTGATGATGATGATGCTGCACTGATCGAAAGATCAAAGTATGATGATGATGCACTAATCGAAATATCAGAATGATCCAAAGACTTTCTGTCTTTGAGTTTTGGATTGCACGTTGTTGCTGATGATGATGATGCTGCACTGATCGAAAGATCAAAGTATGATGATGATGCACTAATCGAAAGATCAGAGTATGATGATGATGACATACTGATCGAAAGATCAGAGTATGATGATGATGACATACTGATCGAAAGATCAGAGTATGATGATGGTGACATATTGATCTAAAGATCAGAGTATGATGATGACGCACTATGATTATGATGTTTTTGATCGAAAGATCAGAGTATGATGATGATGTTTCTGATCGAAAGATCAGAATGTGATGATGATTATGATCGACAAATCAGAATATGATGATGATGATGTTGCTGCTGATCGAAAGGGAAAAGTGTTGATGATGATATTGCTGATTGAGAGATCAAAGTATTGAAGATGTTGCTGCTGATCGAAAGGTCAAGGTGTTGAATATGTTGTTGCTGATCGAAAATTTAAAATGTTGAAGATGTTGTTGATCGAAAGGAAAAAATTCTGAAGATGTTGTTGCTGATCGAAAAAGTCAAAGTGCTGAAGATGTTGCTGATCGAAAGGTCAAAATGTTGAAGATGTTGTTGCTGATCGAAAAGTCAAAATGCTGAAGATGTTGCTGATCGAAAGGACAAAATGCGGAAGATGTTGTTGCTGATCGAAAAGTCAAAATGCTGAAGATGTTGCTGATCGAAAGGACAAAATGCGGAAGATGTTGTTGCTGATCGAAAAATTCAAAGTGCTGAAGATGTTGCTGATCGAAAGGTCAAAATGTTGAAGATGTTGTTACTGATTGAACAGTCAAAGTTCTAAAGATGTTGCTGATCGAAAGGTCCAAGTGCTGAAGATTTCATTGAAATATCAAAATGCTGAAGATGTTGCTGATCAAAGACTGAAGATGTTGCTGATGATGAAGACTAAAGATTGAATATGAAGGCTACATGATGTTGAAAAGCTTCCAATGATTTATAGATGTGTTACCCTGCTAATGTTGATGATGTCCCCTATCTCTACTCTTGTTGTTGTTGATGTTGCTGTAGAATACCCTTCTCATTAAGGGGGGGTGTTGAAATATTGTAACTTCGAAGAATATTCTAAATGTATCTTTTGTGGTCCCCGATGGTCCTACCGAGAGAACCACTTGTATTACATTGTACCCCGATGCTTTTAATCAGAAGAACTAATAAGAGTCATGAGGTAGTCCCCTCTAATTTTAAAGGTGGGTCATCAGCACCCCAGTGTGGTTACTTGAGCCTACATGTGTAACTCGATCCTACATGATTTAACTCAAGCCTACATGTCAAATGAGTTAACTTAAGTGAACGAAAGAATATAAATAGAGGTGTAGTGCTCCTCATTTGAGACACACACTCTCACTTGTGTAGTGCATTAGTGGAGAAGAGAAGTAGCTGGAGAAGGAGGAGGATCAAGCTTTGATCTCCTTGATGGTTTTATCTTTTATCTTTTTGGGCATCTATATTGAGGAAGATTTTGTTGGGTTTTTCCCTTTAGGGTTTTCCCAGGATAAATCTTTGTGTTCCTTTTTTATGGTTGTGCTTGTCTATCTTTCAGTGATCCTGTTTATATGCTTTTGTCATGAAAATGAAATGAAATACTGATGTCTTAGCTAAGCATATGGAAAATTTAACATGCATCACCTCAGGAAAGTCCTCGACTTGTACCATGGGTACCCTATGTGTCAAGCATACAAAGTTTGTGTGGATGCTTTGGAGCGTCTTCTCTGCATCCACACCCATGATGTCATCTCCTCTTCCCCTCCATTTATGAAAAGGGAAACCATCAGGCCACTGTCGTCCAACATCTGCATACACATGACATATTTTCACTATGTGTCGTCACACCAAAACATGTCTTTTCAGTCAATTTATAAAAAAACAATAAATTTAATAATTAAAAAAACTTAAAAAAGAGGGTTTGGTATTTGTTACCTATATCAACGTATGTTGCTCCTAGTGGTAGGGGCATGTACGAATCTCCCCAGAAATATATTCCTACATGGGGATAATCATCGATGGCAATAATCTGCCACCGCCACCATGGAAAGAAGTCCACTGGGTAGGGGTTAGACACCCTACCTCCGCCAAGTCTGTGCATAGCATATACCCATTGTCATTGGGCTGTATCTTGAACCCTGTGTGGAGGAACATAAACTCTAGGGATTAGCCCTGGTACATGCTCAAAGAAGAACGTGCTTAGTATACTACCGAAACCAAAGTTTCACACCCTTCCCATCTTCCAGTCACTGAGATAATGATTCATGGGGATTAGCCCTGGTACATGCTCAAAGAAGAACGTGCTTAGTATACTACCGAAACCAAAGTTTCACACCCTTCCCATCTTGCAGTCACTGAGATAATGATTCATGTTACTCAACAACAAAGTGCTCCAATCATACACTGTGTGTCTCATACACTCTACTGCATATAACATCAATGGCCTCAAGGCCCGATGGAGTGATGCTAGACCAGCTATCCTACCGAGTGCCAATAGTATGCCCTTTGGTCCTAGTACCTGGATGGAGTTTGTCAGGATTTGACTCCAAACATTTTCCTTGTTCGAAAAATAGTATACTGCAATGTACTCATCAATGGTGAGGCCACCCTTGGGCCTGTGAGAGCGTAGGGTCACCACCTCTCCCCGTCGGGACAAGCCAGTAATGAAATATATGTCCTCCACCTATATAGTGAGGGACATCCTGTTGATATGAAAAGACTCTGAGTCTGGATCCCAGTAGTCTACTAGCATCTACATGAGTCTTGGTTTGTCCCTCAGGCTTGCAAGACACCAAAACTTATATATCCCACATGCACATAGAGCTTGTTGAGCCATTAAATCACCTCGAACAACCTCTTCTACATCTCCATGTTCCCTCTCACTCCATTCTAGAACCATCCTACACATTAAAAATAGTTTTTGGTCATTATTTACCTTAAAAAACCTTGTGCACAACCGCATACATGACTATTTGCAAAATAACCACGTATGTACAAGGTTTCGGGAGGTTTTTCTATGTATAGCCATCCCTATACGCAAAAAAAGCCTCGATATTCGTGTGGGATGAAATGACTATTTTAAACTGGCATAAAAACAAAAATTTACCATGGATATTGAAAAAAATTGCATGAAAATGGAAGAGGAAGACATGATAAGTTGCCTAGAACAAATGGTGTCAAATTTCGCTGGACAAAGCTCCCGAAATTCGCATTGAAAGTTTTGAGCTCAAATGGGTAAAAATTTCAAATGATATGAAATTTTTGAATTTTTTACTATTTATAGAAATGTCTTGAAATTTTTGAAATTTTTTACCCCGTTTCTATAGTTTTGAACTGTTTCTGACCATTTTGGACTAATTTGATGATGTAGGAGTCCATTTTGAGCGCTGTTTTGACTGCGGTTTTGACCCGTTTGTGTCGATTTCAACTATTATGTCTAAACTGGCATATAGGTTAGATTTCACATCCATTTGCACTTTGCATGGCCTTATGACCATTTCATTATAACCTTAAGCAGGAACCCATTTTATCTTGTCACGGAACCTTCTTGTTGTTTTAGAAGTGTCATGATATGAATGGTAGAGCTTGACCATACATGGGTGCCCTAGTTAGATCCTTTTTTGCATTTGGTGCACATGTTGACATTTTTTCCTTTAGGGTTTGGGAGTCTTTTGTATAGTATACCCATTTCTTTTCCTAATATCCTCATACTCCTCTTGATATTTTTGCTAGCCTTTTTCCCCAGGACTCTCTTATGTCAAGTTGTAATTGCATTATCATGAGTTTTTCCTGCCCCATTGAGCCTAGTGCCGACTTCCTTGACTTTGAATATCAGCTATAAATCCCGACCTTGTATCATGCCTAGCCATGCAGAGCCATTTTATATATCCTTTGCAGCTTGATTCCCCATTTTTCTAGCAGGGGACTTTCCCCTGAGTGTCGTTATCCTACACATGTGTCCTTGCATTGAGCATAGGCATGTTCCACTGCTTGGAACTAGTTTGTTTTCCCATTTACACTCGTCTCCTCCTAGTTTGTAACTATAAAGCGCTTTCATTAGAGGAAATTTCAACTCAAAATGGACCTCCTAAAAAAATTAATAAAATAATAGTTAAAATAATAAAATAATATTTATTAATTTTGGAGGAAGAAAAGAAAAAAAACTACCTTTTTGTTTGTATTTTCGACATATATCCCCGTGTTTTTACTCAAATTTCGACCAGGAGAGCTCGTTGGATGAGGAATTAAATTCTGCATCCAACGAGTGCCCACTCGGCATACTTTTGATGGACCCCGCTACCCGAAAAACAAGAAATACCTGAAAAAATGCGATGATGATGTCAAAATTGTACATATTAAACTTAGACAAAAACGCCTCTATGGGAGAGATGTGGGAATTGTTCGATCGATTTGGGCTTTTGATATGCTCCATGCTTCATCACGATGAGAATGGGCACTGTATAGGTTTACTACGGCAGTAGAGAGGAGGCGATAAGGGCGATGGAGAGCTACAACGGTGTGCCACTCGATGACAAATCCATGAATATCGAGATAGTGGGAGACTTAGCAGCAACAGATGATGGGAGAATGAGCGTGTTCCAATGCCTAGGTGGAGTAGTTTAGAATGAAAGAAATAGTAATCACTATATCCCAGCCACTAGTTCCAGGAATATAGCTGCAGATCAGGGGAGAGTGAGCGTGTTCTAGCACCTAGGTGGAGTAGTTTAGAACGACAGAAACAAGAATCGCTATATCCCGGCCACTAGTTCTAGGAATTGAAATTTGTATCTAATTACATAAATGTGTTTTACAAATTAGATTATTTCAAATTAAATTTTATATGTTCTTCATTTAATTATTTTTATTTTTACTGCTCAAATCAATTAAATTTTAGTATTAATATTTTACTACAATTTATAAGATTGTGAGTGTTTCTGTAATATGATCATATATTTATATGATTATAATATTTTTATTTTTTATTTTTCCAAATATGTGTAATTGTTTGGTTTTACACATGAGGGGAAAATTTATATTCAAATATGTGAAATTTGAGATTATTGGTTAATTTGTAATAGTCTTTTCTAATGGTGATTTAATAAGTTAAATTTTTGAAATGCTCATTAAAAAATCAAATTTTGTTCTCATAATTTAATTAAAAACCATGTTATGATAGAGATTAAGATTCTTATTTGATTGATTCATTGCTAACAACATACATATATGAATATACAAGGATGAATAACTCTCCACTATTAATCTAGCTTAGAGATGAGTAATTATAATCATTTCTTCTAGATAGTTCTCTTTTCTCTCGTTAAAAGACTATTATTTACAACCTTGTCTCTATCAACTAAGTCAACCTTTCCAGATAATAATCCATTCTCTCAGGTTTCCTATCTTTTCACCTTCTCAACAAGTCATGGGATTAATCATACAACGAGTATGAGTCACATATTCCAACACCCCACCTTAATGAATACTTGTTTGTATCTTCAGTTCTTTTTCTTACCATGAACCATGCGTCACATTACGTGCTTTCTCACTGACCACGAACTTCCATTTGTCACAGCAAGAGGTTTTTCCTGACCATGAACCATCATGATGGGAAAACTATTTTATAGTACACACACTAACTTGATATTTCTTCACTATGGGCTTCGTCCTTAAACCTTCTACTTCTTTCTTTTGTACTTTCATAACACTCATCATTTATGTCCATATAAAAAGTAATACATCCATCGAGACACATGAGTTCCATTCGCTGTACTCTCCAATTCTCTAAAAGTAGTTTTCATCTACATGGTTCATCAACATGCCAAACTTTCTCTTAGTCCCAACCAAGTCACAATTCAATATTACTTCACACATTCCCCCCTTAATCAAATACTCAACTTCTCTAATCCACGTCAAGCTAGCATATGGGTACACCTATCACCCCCATACCTCTTACACTAGTCAATTACACAACTTGATGCCACAATATTTCTACCTATGAGAGAACATCACATGTGCCATTTCACTACAACATGTTTGCCTAGTTAACATGGCTTACAACAACTTGGGGAATACAACCCACCTATAAATAGGCACCACAACCCGGACCATCTAAAAGGGTATGCATATCCTTAATATGCCTTACAACAATATTCCAATTACATTCACCACAAGTACAATGACAATATTGTTCATTTTTTCCCATTACAAAGATTAGGATCACAAGCATGTCTAACTAGAATGTTGTTTTTTGGATTATGGACACTTCCGACACAACAACCTATGACATTGGTTTGTCAAATTTAATTGATGTGCCAATGCCATGCTTAACCTTTTAAGTGGACATTCTCCTTGTCACATTTCATTTACACATTCAAACTCTTAAACATGGAATGTCAGGTACAGTTGAACATGCACTCCAAATTCCTTTGATGTTCTTGGTTGAAATATCTTGTAATATACGATAAATCTTATTAAGAAAACATGATATTTTGTTGTGGGTCTTTCTCTAGAATGGATCCCTTAACTTAAAATATTTAAATTGCACTTGTTATAGAGCAAATGATAATATGCAAATTTTCTGACATGAGGATCATATATCTCATTGAATTTTTTATCCCACTCTTGCATATATTAATTTCTATACTTGAAGTTGTAAATTCCCACATTAACAAAGGACAAAATCAAAGCTCTCTTCTGAACAATCTACACATCAACATCAACAATTTCGATAGAAACAACTAGAGGACAACAAAGTGTCCAACTGCATCAAGTGAACATGCAACAAATCAACACACATCAATAATAATTGATATAACAACAAATCAAAACACAATACATGGAAATAGATTTACAATTCTACATAGAATTTTACAGATAGATTCACAAATCCTACATGATGGGGAGATCACAAGAGATAAGGAAAACATGTACTTATTTTTGAACCATATACAAAAAAAACTACAGCTTAATGAAATGCATTTACCTATCTTGTACAACACAACAAACTAAATTTTTTCGGAACCTTCATTATCTTGGGCCTCCCACGAGAATTTATGCACAGGTTCGCTCTTATACCAAATTAGAAAACATAATGACACAAGGAGAGAGACTGAGAATCTTTCTTGATTGATTCATTGCTAACAACATACACATATAAATATACAATGATGAACAAATCTCAACCATTGATCTAGATCAGAGATGAAGGTTTGTAATCGCTTCTTCTTGACAATTCTCTTTGCTATAGTCAACATATTATTTATCATAGCCTTATCTATATCAACTAACTCAAACTTTCTATATACTATTCGATCTCTTAGGTCACGTGTCTTTTCACCTACTCAATAGGTGATGGGATTTATCATACAAGTATGAGTTACATATTCCAACAAAAATTTTAAGATTATTTAACTAAACTTGTCAGTTTTCTATGTTGAAATTAATTTTGATTTTCTTATTTCATGTAAAATTGTTTTTTTAATTTTTTTCTGATTTGATAAATCCCTTATTCTCCATAGAATTGATGAGAGTTTGACCATAACCAAAACAACTAGGAAATACAACTCAAATTGATTAGGAATCAATGGTAGTGCACAATTGCGTGGAAGACAAAATTCAATTGTGTATCTAAATTGGATGTATAAAATTCAACCAAAGTGCAAAACAACATGGCGAGAATACACCTAGTCATCTATAGACACAATCTCTCCCATTTCCAAATTTAGATGGTAGGGATGTGTCCACTCATTTCATTTTAGTCAATTCATGAAAATGGTGAAAAATGTAATTTCCCTTATAACGTTAAAGCTATAAATGTGCAAGTTGTTACGTATTTTTAGTATTACATTGTTTATGCAAAATAAGTCATTCATCTATCATCATTGTTATAGATTGAGTTTTTTTTCTTACTTTTGATTGGTTTTGAGCTATTTGGCATTTTGTTTCATATCCCTTGAATCTTTATAATTTGTGACACCTCTGCATGAGGAGTACAAGTCTCCAAAGGATGTGGTGGTGAGATGGAGAATGCCAAAAACCTTAATCCAAATTGGGATCTCTCTAATAATCCTCCTTTGCAGCCATTTCTTGATGTTTTATTCTTCCTTTGAAAATGATTGGTTATTATCTACTACAAATTCTACAATGTACACATTAATATACTTTTTAAACCAATAATTCAACAGCTTGATTCAATCAATGATCCAAATGGTTCAAAGTAACTAGGTCCACAACAATGTGGGAAATAGGTTTCTTCCTCCAATACTGATATTATGGGGTTTTTACAATCCTCTTAAGAAACATATATAGGCTTATTGAAAACTTACACCAAACAAATTTTTTATTGTCCTAATACATGTTCTCTAAACAAGACATACTCCTTAAGTTTTATTTTATTCCAACCCTACAATTGGCTTCTTGTATGATGAAATATTCAAATCTCTTTTCCCACTAATCCTAAATTTGACTCTTTCCGACCAAGGTTCCCATTCAATTAGGACATCCATGTTTAATAATCGGTTTCAAAAATATCATTGTTCATTGGTGAAAACATTAATACTAAGGTTCTCACAGAGAGGCAAATAAATGTTACCATAATAGTATATTGCACTGACGTTTTCAGTTCTCGTGGAGGGGGGGAAGCTCCTACCGAAATCACTTCCTACACCTATGTGAAATGATGGAGAGCTAATTAATGACATTGTAGACTTAATATGACTTATTTGAACTTTTACAAATCTTGTGCAAACATACATGTCCATTATATAGGAATTCACATCTGATTGTAACATAAAAAAATGCAATACACAATGCTAACTGAACATTATGAATCACACAACCATTTCCCTTGTACAATTAACAATAACCAATATCCATGTACACTATAGCCAGAACAATACTAATGACAATCATTATAATCCCCAACTAACAACAACACTCCCAATTTGCAGCTCATGTGGATTTTTAGTCCTTCCTAAGTGGTTGATTCTGAATGTGTCGAGATTTCTAATAACAAGGAAAGAAACTACATCCATATCCTCGTGTTAAAGTTGGATTGATAATAACAGGCTGGAAACCATCCTCTATATTAGGCAAATGCAACAATCACTTACTAATGACATGGAGAAAAGGTAGCTTCTTTCCCTCTCGACATTCATATTGGCCTTGGACAAAGTTGATAGGTAAATAGATTCCGTAAAGGCATTGGGTACTCACTAGATATGACTTAGTGTCCACTATCCACTTTTATGGGAAACTCTCAAGGATAAATATGAATGAGGATAAAAAAAAGTTTGTTTATCACAAATATGTGAAATTTTTGGTGAGTGCAAAAGTAAGCAACATTCATACATTAGTTATTATCCATAAATACATCGGTGTCTGAATTAATAATTCCATCTAGGATTGTTAATAAACAATCTTATGTTAGGTTTTACCAATTAAGGTACTTTCTTATATACGAGAGTTTAGACTTTAGAGTTGTATCTTGGATATTATCTTATTGTTTTGCTCCTTCAGAATATTCCTTACTTTTTATGGAAGAAGCTACACTTGGACTAAAGTTTATTTGAGTGAGCCAGAATGTTCTACACATTTATATCAGATTACAATAAGTATGACATACCTAGCACATTTTTCAAGTATTATTCACCCATTAATGTATAACCTATGTGTATGTATGAATTTATCACCATTCAATCATGACTGTAACCTAAAAAGATAAGAGTCTTTACAATATGAAAGTATCTAGTTCAGGGATTTTCTTAGGATACAATTCAATATATATTAAAACAAAAATAACAGAGGCAACAGATATAGAGCTTCGATGATATATAGAAAGGCTACATGATTGACTAAGCACAACAAAATAGCAGATACAATAGATACATAGCTTCTTGGATTGACTGAGCACAACAAAATATAGAAAGGCTACATGATTAAATTCAAATTCTAATGCCTATAATGTGTTTTTTATTAACCACTCTACAATATTAGGATCTAGGTAAAACTCTTCCACCTATTCTGCATGATGAATTGTATTGATTTAGAGGTCAAAGCAGTNATTCTAATGCCTATAATGTGTTTTTTATTAACCACTCTACAATATTAGGATCTAGGTAAAACTCTTCCACCTATTCTGCATGATGAATTGTATTGATTTAGAGGTCAAAGCACTGTCCCTTATAGATCTCATTTTCCTCTTGCTCAAATTTTGTACTCTTTTGTTGAATTTTTTTTCAAGTTTCTATTCTTTTTGTGTTTTTATGTGTGAGGAATTTTGTTTTGATCTTGATAATTGGTTGGGTTAGAGGCTTAAGTTAGATTAAGGGTTTAGCTTTATTATTGGGATGGTTTGGTTAAATTGGTGCTAGTATATTGCTAATGGTATGTTTTTATTTAGGTAATGTTGAAGATGGAAGTGGGGATGCTCATCCGTCCTCTGTATGCTAGTGTTGATGATATAATTTGGAGACATACCCTCACATTCAAAATCTCTGGACTATTAGGAATGCAAGAAACTTAGTCCCATCCTAAGTTTTCCCTAAATTTTTTTAGTGAGAGAAGTTAGGTGCATTCTACTGCACAACATTGAAATTCGAAACCATGGTAAGCCCAAAGCATTTCCAAACCCCCAATCACACATAACAAAAGTGAAATTTTATATACAGTGAAGGAATCAATGCATTTGTGAAATGGCCCTAGTTATCTATGCAACACATTTCTATGAAGTTAAGAATTTTTTCATTTTTATGTGCTCTGCAGACAATCGATTTTGAAAGATTAATTTTTTGGTTGATATTTTAACTTAATTAAGGCATCTTAGTCTCCTTTTCTATGGTCTTGATTTCCTCTTGGCACATAACTCAGTCTCCTCTAGGAGAATAAGCACAAGGGATCTCTCCTTCAGTACTTTGTGGGTCTCCTTCTCTTCTATCATGTGGTCTCGAATGGCGTGGTAATATCCTCTTGTTAAAAGTTCCTTCTCCTCTAATTCACACTTCGCTTAAACTATGCCATAGTTTATCCTTATCACTTCACACTTATAAAGTGTTGTTTACAAGGTTGTTTCACTAATCTTGAAGAAAAAATAGCCACATGGATTCCAAATGATTTCTCTATATATAAACATTCAAGGTCTTATATGTCCCTCAAAAATAATTTTCATTGCTCGAATGGTGGAGATTCATGGTCCTAATTTTATTTTAGTGCAAGAAACTATAGGTGAGGGGAACGAGGTTGTTTAGGAGTTAGAAAGGTTGTTAAAAGATTAGGATTATAGGTATTTATATGCAATTGGTAATGTTAGTGGTCTATTGACAAATTCTACCAATTCTTTTTATTTGTTATCATTTTCTATTATTGAATTAGGTATATGGACCAAGCTCTATCTAAAATACTTGACGCATACCTATTATGTGTCAATTGTTATGGGTCTCATGAGTAAATCCATGTTGATTGGAATTCATGTTTATATATGCCATGTGTAAAGGAAGGAAGGGTTATTATTATAGGTGATTTAAATTTCACTTTGTATAGAAAATTGTTGGGGTTCAAATGGTAGATTGGACAAATCAACCACTTACTTTAAATGTAGGATATATTTTCCAATGAGGTTATTATGGTATAGTAATAGCAAAATAGATCTTTGATTGAATCTAGAGGTGGTGTGAATCATAATCCTATTCATATGTTGCTTACTTTAAATGTAGGATATATTTTCCAATGAGGTTATTATGGTATAGTAATAGCAAAATAGATCTTTGATTGAATCTAGAGGTGGTGTGAATCATACTCCTATTCATATGTTGATAAAAAAGAAAAATAATAGAGGTAATAGTTATAGCAAATTAGTTTTGTTTTAGAAGAGGATAACCATATCCTTATGGATTAAGTCTCGAGATGAACTATAGATTGTTCTTGTATGCTTTAAAAAATATGAGTCTAGGACTACATATGTAGATTATGTAATTGTATTTATGTTTTTATGATCTAGTCAAGGAGGATTTTATTAGGGTTATTATGAAAATAAAGAACTCGTCCAAAGTTTCAAGTTATTGAAATACTTTTTCATTTTAATTACTAAAAGTACACATATTATTCCTTTGATATATTCTAAGATATTTCTTTATGTAATTGTCTATATAAAATAATCTAAAAAATTCTTCTCTTCAAGGTCAAAAAAAATTTCCTTGTTGGATCAAGGAGAGGGTCATATGATGTTGGCAGTATTCCGTGTTTAGGTATTGATTCCATAAGGTGTTAAGCCCTTTCGCGATACCATAACATCATGCTTAGTTGTTTGGTGATTAGTTCCCACTTTAATCACCTTTAATACTCTCATGTTTTTAGATAATAATATACAAATAAAAATTGTCTATCCAAGGAACGCCAAAGGTTGGTGTAGGTTTCAATGGAATTGGAATTGAAGGAGGTCAGAGATGGTTTTTCTATGTTTTAAATGTATCCATTGTGATGAATATCTAGATATATTCCTTCTCATGGTTTTTTTTTGTTCCTTTGGTTTTTTATCTTTCCTTATTGGAGGACTAATTTTAATATTGTATTTATATTGACAAGCCATTATTTGTAATATTTTTTAAAATATATGATGTAAGTGGATATAGACTTTTCTTATTTTATATGTGAAAATGTGGTACTTTCTTTTGACGTTTAGGTTATGGGTCGTTTTTTGTAGGTGGGAAGTTTAAGATTATCTAAATGAAGGTGTAATATGAATTTGAAGAATGTAATTTCATTTTTTATCATATATAGAATCAAAGGTTTTCCTTGGTACCATCCTTGAAATGAGGAGAAATTCTTGATAGGTTTCCCATAGGATATATTTCCTAGAAGAAGAAAAAAAATGCTATATGTTGTTATGTGTATGTGTGTATGTGTAATATTGAGGTTTAACTCAAGTGGTCATGATATAAATGTGATATCTCTCCCCTAATATAGGTAGGGTCATGGGGTCAACTTTATTAGATTCCTGTGTGGCGAGGTGCTTGGAGCTTAGGCATTGTATAGATTATGATGATGATGATGATGATGATGATGATCATGATAATGATTGTCTAGATGTTGAAGACGATGATGATCAACATGATGATGATGATGAAGATGATCATGATCATGATGATGAAGACAATGATAATGATGATGATGATGATGATGATGATGATGATGATGATGATGATGGTGAATTCAACGACGACGATGATGATGATGAGGAGGAGGAGGATGATGCTCACGTTAAGCCCATAGAAGTTTCTGAAAATTGAATTGCTCATCTTTAGTAATTTTTTCCCTTCTCAGGAGTCGGTTTGGGTGGAAAACCCATGCGTTTTGGTCATGTTCTGTTGTTGGGAGGGTAGACCCATGATTTGGGGGTGAATATAGGTTGTTTTTGCCTTAGGAAGCCCCTCAAACATTTTCTGAGACAATTCGGTCACTTGGGTTGTTTTTACCCATCTTCAATTTATGTGTGTGGNTTGGGGGTGAATATAGGTTGTTTTTGCCTTAGGAAGCCCCTCAAACATTTTCTGAGACAATTCGGTCACTTGGGTTGTTTTTACCCATCTTCAATTTATGTATGTGGTTGTCAAACATTTCTCCATGACCCAACAGTTGTATTTTGCTGTGAAGTGCATGATAGTCTTTCCTTGGCTGGGTAAGTCCAAAGAACCCACCTGTTAACTGGTTGACTGTGTGTTTGATGTAGATTTAGGCTTGGTTTAGCAAGTCCAAAGAACCCCTATTTTATTGGCTTGTTTCCTTAGCAACCTGTGAAACCCAATTTCTTATTGGCTTGGCTAGATAGTATATGAAACCCAACGGGGTGTTGGTTTGACTATGGGTGTATAGTTTTGGCTATGTGTGAGCTTGTTTTTCCCTAGTGCCTCGTGGAATCATTCCCAACTCGGGGGTGGGAGTGATGATGAGAGATTGATGAGCACAATGTCCTATGGCTGGGTGGAACGTTGCAGCGACGTAGCTAGTTAGGGGCCAACTTCTTTTCAAGATAAGTATTCTTTTGTATTTTATTTCTGCAACTCTATTTTCTTTATATATTTTTTTATTATGAACATGTTTAATGCTTGAATGAACAATTTTGNGCCAACTTCTTTTCAAGATAAGTATTCTTTTGTATTTTATTTCTGCAACTCTATTTTCTTTATATATTTTTTTATTATGAACATGTTTAATGCTTGAATGAACGATTTTGATTCCTTTGTATATTGCATTATACATTTGTGTATGTTTTCAATTCAATGCATTTTTATGTTGTATGTTCATGGGCTAGATTGTCGGATTGATAGCAGCAGTGTGTTGGTCGCATCCTCTCCATGATGTGAAATTACAAAGATTCCTTTTTATAACGATTACAAAGATACCTCATTATGTATTCAACCCATTCTGCCCCTATTGTGATTGGGGGTTTAAACAATATTTTTTATTTTGGGAAAGATATGGGTGGGAATAGTTTATGAAGATGCATATTCTTGGGTGGNTGTATTCAACCCATTCTGCCCCTATTGTGATTGGGGGTTTAAACAATATTTTTTATTTTGGGAAAGATATGGGTGGGAATAGTTTATGAAGATGCATATTATTGGGTGGTCTCTCGAGTGAAATTATGAAGGAATCGTATATGAAATATTCCATTGCGATGGATTGGTTACACCATGGCCTATAATCCAAAGTTTCAGGATTGAACATCTAGAACATGCTTGAAAAATCAGTGGAGGTAGTGGTGTGTTAGTTACCCTAAAATCCAGGGAATGGGTTGTAGAAAAAGGTGGTGAAAGATCTTGTTATTGGTGGTGCAAACTATTCCTTATTATTTAAGAATTCAATACCTAAATTTTGTTCGAAAGGAATCTTTGTACTTGCTATGGTTTTTTACAGAGGCATGTATTTGCAAAGGGACCAACAATGGAAATCAACGACCAATTTGAACCTTAATGAAAATATGGAAATTGAATGGAATCATTTCATACATGGAATTCAACATAGAGGATGCTAAATGAATAATGCAAAAGAAGCCCCTCTTTGGTCGTCGAATGTTGACAATGGTTAGGTTACAACAAAGCTGACCTACGATGTAATAGATGTTTCCAAGTGGGATGACGGGGCGAAGTGGTGGCACACATGGTTGTGGAAGTGGAATTTACCCTTGAGAATAAAAAGTTTAAGTTGGTTTCTGATGGATAAAAAGATCTCAACTTGTTAAAATTTGGTTAAATGAGGATTTATGGGTCCTGGTTTTTGTGTATTATGCACAAAGGACTCTGAAAGCGTTGAACATTTTTTGTGTCCCACGAATTTACACAGTGTGTTTGGAGGGAAGTGCTTACTATTACCAATTCAACCAAAAGATGGTTTGCAGACCATTTTCAGAATTGTTTCCTCTCATAGATATCTCAGGACAATCAATGCACAAAACTCCATGCTTTTATTAGCTGGGGGACTTGGAAGCACACGAATGATGTTTCATTCAAAGACATGTCAAAAAATCATATGAAGGTAATTTTGGTAGCACTCGTCACTTATAAAGAATTTAAGAAGATGACAGTAACTCCGAAGAGAAGGAATGTCAACCCTCTCATATTCGATGTATTGATGCCTATCAACATTTTTGATGGGATCTCTTATAATGGTGGAATGATACCAAGGTAGGAATTGTATTTAAAATGTTATTGTTTCATCATTTTAGCCGGTGGATAGGATGTCGTAGGGGTACTCAAACGAGGAGTNACATTTTTGATGGGATCTCTTATAATGGTGGAATGATACCAAGGTAGGAATTGTATTTAAAATGTTATTGTTTCATCATTTTAGCCGGTGGATAGGATGTCGTAGGGGTACTGAAACGAGGAGTGAATTATTGGATTTTTATGGTCTCCTTCATTTCGCTTGACACAAAAAAATTCAAAGCTTAATGATCGTGGGGGTATCCAAAGTAATTTTTTACTAGGGT